>OY740776.1:16119449-16426716 GCA_963513935.1 Aphrophora alni | reverse complement strand
AATCGTTTTGGTTAACATAACCTAAAATTGGTTTTATAGTAATTATTCATGAATCAGCTGTTATTAAACCTGTAAAATTGGTTGTTAGGGCAACGGATGTTGATTTTTGCTGTTTAAAGCGAAAAACCTCTCGATCATCATCGCTTTTATAAAAATGAAGAGAAGAACCTGAAATAAAAATCACCCTAATGCTCTAATTAGCGTCAGGATCGAAGAGAATAAGATTTAGTCAAGAGAGACTTGATAGGAAAGATACCCAAGGCTACACGAAAAAGAGGAAAATTCTGTTAGGGTGAAGAAAGCGGAAAATCCAGCTCTGATCCCCTGAGGGTATCATCGGTTCCCATTGAGATAGAGATATGAAACAAATGTAATTTTGTAGAAATTGAACCCTTCTATCTACAAAGTGTGTAGAAAGTTAGTTACCATATACAGGATGTGCCAATACTGTACTATACATGTGTGTGGTATTTACTTTATCTACATTATACGGTGAGTTATACAATTATTATAAATTACTCTTATGGATAGGATCGGTGCACATGTCATAGTTTCAAGTGTCTAGTTTCCATGACGACGATATTGATAGTTAGAATTTCCGTACTGGTGGATTTGGGACCGTTGTGCCAAAAATGGAACGTAATTTTAACATATGATAAAAACAGAAAGTTTTTATTGGAAGTAGGGAAATTTATGTTACGGATAGTTGGGTTGACCACACTGTTTTCATCTCGTGAGATGTTTCTTTCGTTTTAAATTGTTATTTACACATAGAAGTGCGCAGTTCTAAAAGTTACGGGTTGTTAGTGAAGCTACAGGGTAGTATTATAGAGGTTCTGGCATCACTTAAGTTGTTGAATCCCTGAGTGTCTTAATGTTTGAGCGGCTGAAGGCGGTAATTCCATGATCAAGGATTGGTACCAAAGATTGTGGCTTCGAATCCCACCTGAGACAAGGTTTCTCTGGGCAGTTTGGTTCGTTTCAACCTATCGCGTAGCGGTGGGAGGGCCCAGTATCAATACACGGTGGTTGGCTTGAATTGAAGTTAAAGGAGTTGGTTTGATATCAATTCCACATAGAACACCAATTTTAGAAATTTTATAATTGTAGATGTGTTGTAAAAAAGGCTGTAGAATTTGTTTAGCAATCCCAAATTTGGTGTCTAATTAAAAAGCATGTTTTAGAACTATATTAACTCTCCACTGTAAAATTGTTTTTAGTTACTTTATTATATCACTTAAAACACAAAATTTAAGGATCAAATGTGTTATAAAACCACACGACCTAGGAACTGTAGGCATATGGGGACAGTTATTTTTATAAAGTCAGTCTTTTAAGCAGCCTAGTGCCACATATTATTTTATTCGTAAAATAGACATACAGACTTATGGGATATACGGACAGACACGAATGATATTATAAGGAACCTTGGTTTTACC
Source organism: Aphrophora alni (assembly GCA_963513935.1). NCBI lineage: Eukaryota > Metazoa > Arthropoda > Insecta > Hemiptera > Aphrophoridae > Aphrophora > Aphrophora alni. The sequence continues at coordinate 16,425,277 of OY740776.1, read as the reverse complement.
TACAGATCCTAATAAAGAGAAATTAATGAAAATGCAACACAATTTTTAATAGTTATTGAATTGTTCGTCTCATATCTCAGAAACACTGCTTTTGAAACTTATACGCTACCCATTTCATATTGTGTGGTTAAATTATTAAGTTGTATTTGTCATACAAAAATATATGATTTCGTACTGCAATTGAATTAAAAATCATATTTTTTCAAATATGTTGTTTACGCCGTGTGAATTTTTATTTGATACCTCATACAAAATATTTCCAAAAATAAATTTTTTCAACTCGATAGTTTTTACCTCTGATCAGTCTTCTTTTTGTTACCGCTATGTTTTTCCTATATGTAGGACGATACAAAGAACAAAATTCAAAGTTTTAAATATAGGATTTTTCCTCTTGTCTGTGTAGACTGGTTGCGACTTACAGACACGCGCGTGAAATTATAAGAGTCCTTGGTTTTACCTACAGAACCTAAAAATATAAATTTTGTAATACACTAATCTGCATTTATATCTACATTTTAAAATTGAAAAAAATGTTTAAAAATCATAATTCTTTTTGTAAAACCCTTGAATACAGCCATATTGACTGCAGCCCTTAAAAGGGTTAAATAGCTAATGTAATTTCACACCACAGCAAGTTTAATCCTAGTCGATCCTTTCTAAACCCACGACAAATCCAAACAAAGAAATCTTCTGTTTCTTCTGTCAAAATTAATTATCTTTTTAATTCGGCTTTCAATAAAGATTCAATCAAAGACAATATTAAATAATGGCTCAATTGATGGAGTTAATTACGGTCTTCCATGATGTCGAAGGTCTGACTAGAAATCTTGTTTTAGTACTGGTGGGTTTGTCAGAGAGTCGTAAGGTTGGGAAGGTGTGGTCGCTTAATTGAGAAAATATTTTAAAGTTATTTGTGAATGGGAAGGTCCTGGCAAATATGAATGTTGAAATAAATGCACCAACTGTATAAGTGAATTGTTTTACTAAAAGATAATAAGATAAACCAGTAGGGTTTAGATAAAATTATAACTCGGGACAGTATTGTGAGTAGGCGTGGTAATTCTGAGCCATGTTGGATCTACAGGTTTTTCATGTAGTCTTGGGTTAGATCATTTTCAAGGATTAAATAAAGCAATAAAGCTAAAGTTTCAAAATTATTTTAATAATATAAATGAGCCATTTTATTGCTTTATTTAATCCTTGAATATGGAGTTTCAACAAGAAATATTTGGTGTTACATTAAAATAGATCATTTTCTACCATCATTCCTATTTTGTTTTTCTTACGACCCTGAAGCTTTTTTAAATTTAATTAAATTTTTTTTTAATATTTTTTTTACAAGGCGATAATAACAGAGAGATTTCCCGTCTTTAAGCAACAAGGGGAAAAAAGGAGACAAAAATATCAGAAATTTCCTTTAACCGTAGATTTTAGGATCAGTATGTAAAACCGGCTGAGTTTCAACTCCCAACCTTGAAACAACTCCCAACCCGTAAAGAGAGGGAGAAGATAATATTGCTGTACGCATCTAACCTAAACCTCATAAACCAGTTTAGCTACGGAAAAGTGGTACAGAGTAGCTTAAATATTAGAGTACTTACCTTGAGTGAAACACCTAGCTTCACAGCCGTGATTGCGTCGACGTTCATAGAAAACCCTAATCTTACCGTACTTGAATACCGTATGTCTTACTCCGTCCATCATCAACCCTCTCTGCCCTCTCTGCGTTAACACACTTTCGACCTTCATCTTTCGCTAATCTTCAACCAAGTAACGGTCCCTTAGACTTTGGTCAAACAACCTGGTGACACATCAACGGGTGTACCGATTCGTACAAAAACAATTATCTTCTCTCTCTCTCTCTCTCTCTCTCTCTCTCTCTCTCTCTCTCTCTCTCTCTCTCTCTCTCTCTCTCTCTCTCTCTCTCTCTCTCTCAGCGCAACGTGTAGCAGCGCCTTCTGGGAAAACGTGCCCCACAACAGCACGACAGAAGGTGGAGTCCTGTTAGTTTATTTCTTTTAGTGGGAATTTTCTAAGTTGTGTCAGGCTAAGATTCTGTTAACGGCGTTTCCGGCATTCTCAGGAATTCCAGTTAAATACGGCGGACCTCGGTAGTTACAGTTATATTTCGAGTGGAGCGTCGTAATAGGTTATGGGCTTTTTACCACCTTTAATACATTCGTGTTGTGTACAGTTATATTTTTAATTAAATGCAAATCCTCCAAATTAATTTATTATAATTAACTCATTAAGAGCTGCTTTTTTTAAAGAGTGGTGTTTGGTTTGACGCGGATAAGTAATGTGTGACCTCAAACGGTAAGGGCGTATACGTTTTCCTAGGTTAAGCTTAACTTAGGTAAAAGCATAGTTCAGAGTATTAGATAGTAATCCCCCCCCCCAACAACCGAAATTCATCACATGAGTCTGTAAAAGTGTTTTTGGACGATGTCTATCTACAGTACTCCACAGCCCAAACGCGAGGACAGATTTTAATCAAATTTGAGTCTCAATTTCAATAAAATTTAAACAAAATTGGTATGGCTGATTTTGTGAAATTACACCCTCAAGGGCGTACTTATAGTGAGTACAGGGTTGCAATCCCGAGTCATCCACTCTTTTTTCATGTAGTCTTGGGTTAGTTACCTCTCTTTCAGCTTGTCTGTTATGTCTCTCTTGGCCAACTCTTGGTCTTCTTACCTTGCTCCTATTAGAGTATTTGAAGACTAGGAATCTGTATTTTATGATTTTGGATTCTTCTTTTTATAAGGTGAACGAGAGATTTTTCGTTATAAAAAAAAGAAGAATTATGGAATTACGTATTTATTTACTAAAACCTGCAATTTTGAGAGATATCAACCAATAAGTTTTGTTTGTCTTCTTAGTCTACACTTGAGCGAAATTTGATTTAAATCAATAGAGTCGATTTTGAGGGGGGGAGGGAAATGAAAAACGATAACCTTCTAAAATATCTTAAAAATCTGCGTACACACGAAATTCTATTACAATCGTTTCATGCGTTTCGTCCGCATATATAACAGACAGATAGAAAGACATAGTTCCAAAAACACTTTTTTCGTTCAGAAGACGTTAAAGTGAATATATCCTCAAAAATTCGATCCATTTTTTAACACAAATACATAACTTTCACTACAAATATGTGAAAGTATAAAACAATATCCAAACTTTCCTCCACTCCGTATGTTATCCCATTATTTAACCATATTTTCTACACGAAACACGACACCAGCTTGCACTACATACTTCGCCTACATTCTATTGTTTCTGGTTTTATAGCTGGTTTTATTTTCCATTGTTTCATAAATTAGGTTTAAATGTCACCGTGTTACAGTTCAAAATAATAAAAAAACACACCTCAAGTTGTCAACGTTATATAAAATGAAACTGTAAACATATGTTAAATAAACTGTATATTAAGTGTATACAGTACCATGAAGGAAGGGGCAACAACTTGTTCGTAAATATACAAACTACTTTTAAAGCAATCAATTTATTATTTTTATCAGCCTGTTTCAAAAAAAAAAAATCTTACCGAGGTGTAACTTATAATTGATGATATTAACCTACGAACTGTTTGTAAACATTTAATAAATATTACCTTGGAGTCGATGACAGTTGTCTTCAATCCAATTGTAGTTACATGTTTCGCGCACGGACGTGTGGCATCCTCAGGCTATCCATGATCAGAATGACATTTACACACTTTATATTGAATATTCTTATTGGTACTTAAGTACATGTCGATATAATAAATAGTATAATTTACAAACCACATGTAACAGGAGAAGATTGTGGCTACATGTCTTTCCCACAGTAATCTAGTGAGTCAAAGATTATTCCATGTTTTAGTTGCGTGAATATTCCTGTAATGAATATTTGGTTTCTTGTAGTTGTAAAATTATTGCAATGTCGTGATTGAAACGTATAAATAGTTGGATTCAAATTTTAGTTGATCGTTCAATGTTTTATTAAGTTTCGTTTATAGTGTTTATATATTCTTCTGTAACGTTCATATTTTTATCCTTGTTTAAGCTTTGTAAAATCTCCAAACTGTTTTCAATTGCGGTGTATGAATGTCCAAATGTTCTGGAAATGGGAATTTGTTTTATTAATGGTTTTGTTTTTGGGTAAATGTTCTTTGATTTAGTACTGTAATTCAATATTTGTTTTAATGTTTTTTTTTTAAATGGTATGGTGTAAACTGATTTGTGAAAAGAACTGTTTGTGCACGGGGGGGGGGGGGTATTGAAGATCTGTTGCCTCCGGCACTTCGAGTTGTGCTACCCTTTCTTTGTTTACAGTACACCGAACCCAGTGCCTCTGATAAACTTTAGGATCTTGTTTAGAGTGTTTCTGTCTGGTTACTGAGGTTCTCTTTCTTTTGGACTCCAGGACCTTACAATCAAACAAAATGTGTACTGCAGTCTCGGGTGCGAAACCGCAAAGACAGTAGTTAGGTGAGACTTGTAGTTGTCCCACCTTATTTATTATATTATAAGTGGCTCCGGTTGTATCCATGCCCGGTAATAATGGCAATGATCTGTCTCAGGGACTTCTTGTCATAGTAAACCAGCACTTTTGTCAGCACAGGATCTGGTCCCAAAAGAAGACGCGTTCCCAATCTCTGGCCAGGAAATCGTCTCCATCGTTCGATCTGCTCTTCCTTGGTCCATTTTTTTACCACTCTTCTTACCGTTGAATGACCGATCCCTCAAGCAGGTTCTGGTCCCACAAGGGAGACAGCGGCACATTTTTTGCCAACAGATCCGTTCATTCATTATCTTCGATACCTCAATGCTCAGGTACCCATCCCCGGTTTACAATGTTGTCAGTTGAAAAGTGCCTTAAAAATATGTTGAATTACAATAAACCAAATCAAGAAGAGAAATTTTCTAAGGGTGGTATTTATAAACTGCATTGTAGTGATTGTGATTCGGACATTACAGGCAGATCATTCAGAATTTGATTCAAAGAACAACACAACAACAAAAATAATATTACAAAAAACTCCACCTGTTTTTTTACATACGGAGATTTTACAAAATTATGGAAATTAAATTACAATATAAGCTTAAAAAAACAGCTTTATATTTTATAAAAGTATCAAATTTAATACTTTTATTTAAATATATAAATATTTTTTTCAAAAACGGCGTCCGTGGTTTATTTTTACTTTTTAATTGACAACTACCGAAATAAAAATAACTACACCCTAACCTAACCTAACCTAACCTAACCTAACCTACCCTAACCTAACCTAACCTAATATAATTTAACATTTCTTACAAGGCCCAAGAAACTAACTTTTGAGCATTACATTTAGAGGATCTGCTAGTATTTCATTCTCTGATGGGGGTGGGTAAGTACCATGATGGCGGCTATCAATTTGGTAAATGGCCCTCCACCTTGCGTTAGTACCTGTGTGAAGGTAAATTAATCTTGTTGAACATTTATAAAATTCAATCAAGAACAATTTAAAACGTTGCAATTCAGCTGATAATCTTCTTATTATGTGCTCGCCGTTAGTTTATCCAACTCATAGCTTTGATGCTCTTATTACATGTTGCAGGCTAATGTTTTATGTTGTTTTAATGGTCGTTCCATCAAGCAGTTGTACCAACTGAACGCCGTCAGGCTTGATTCCATTGCAGTCGTTCCAGTATTCAATGATATTGATTTAAATCCCTAACTTGCAAATGTCGTAAATAAATACTTTTGCTTGATCTTTGAACGCTGACTTATCATTCCTGTTTTTTCTTTTCACGCATGCGTAGTAGAGAAGGTTATGTGATAAGTAAAAAATAGATGTTTGTGAAAAAGAGTGGTTTGTGGAATTATAGTGTCTGTCTTTTCTACAGTAACTAAAGTCCAAATTATTATGGGTACATCCTTTGAAAAAATAAAATTACATTTTTTTTTTAAATCGGCTATAACGATTTTGACCAAATTTTTCTCAAGTGTAGCCTCTAGAACGGAAAAAACGTATTGGTCGACTTTTCTCTAAAAATACCGGTTTTGGAGTTAGTTATAAAAACAATCGTCCATGACGCTGTTAAAAAGTTGTAATTTCTCAAAATCATCTGTACCGATTTCGTACAAACTTTAGTAGAATGTGAAGATTGATGATGTCCAAAAATACCGTTTATGTGAACACCCGAACGTTTATAAAGTTTTACCTTGTTGTACAACCTCTACTCGAAATTTTAAGTGACGCTTAAAATATTCTGAAAGTATTTATTTAAAATCTTTGACAGTGGTTACAGGATTAATTACCTCCCTGTATATTTAGAGTTATGGACAGCTGTTAATAAACAACGCCGGTTACATAGATTCATGTTAATTAGCAAACTTTTACGTATAGACAGTGCGTGCTGATGTCTCAAATTAATTTTGCTGATGCAGCCAGGTCAATGCCCTCAGCGTTGTGGATTTATACAGAGTGATTCCGGTAATCTGTCTGGAAATGATTCTATACAAAGTTTATATAAACATAGTTTCAAAAGCGCTTCGTTGTAGAGGTATGGTTAGCGAAATATTTCGCTCTATTTCTGAATTTCGCGGAGCAAAAAATTTCGACGCAAATTTGACGGTCTTATAAGTTTGGTGACATGCAAAATTGTAAAAAAATAGGTCCCTGAATCTCTTGTATTTTTGGGGAAGATTATTGTAAAACCGTCAAAAATGTAATCGAAAAAACATATTTAGAAAATTTAATTCTCAAGTGAATAAAGCTATTAAAAGAAATACGATGCGATTATAAAGTTTTCTTTGGCATTATTTGATTCTTAAGGTATAAAATAAAAAAGATTTGGATATAAATACAAAATTCAAAATGGTTTTGTTTCCAAAAGAATCTTGAACCGTGTGTGTTTTTTATTGGATTTTTTCAAATCAATCAATTTAGAATTAAATTATTTATAAATTTAGTAATAAATATTGATTAATTTAGCAAAGTTATTGTGCGTTAAACATATAAAAAACTTTGTTTTTCGATTACATTTTTGAGGGTTTTACAATATTTTTTTCATATACTACAAGAGACGCGGTTTTGGGACTTGTTTTGTTTTTACAGTATTTCAGTTCACAAATGTTATAGGCTAACCAAATTTGCGTGTTATTTCTGTTCTTTGAAATTAAATATGGCCACATATTAACGGTGGAGCAGTAATCTGAGAGAAATTTTTCGCTAGCTGTAACTAGCTAACCTGTATGTTGTTATATGCTAAGCTAAGTTCGCGTTTTTTGGACCTATATTTATATGAACTTTCTATCTTATTTCTGATTAATTTCAGAATCATTTCCTGAGAGATTTCCGTTCAGTTCCGTATCATCCTGCGTATATACAGAGTGAAGAAACTTTCAGTGTGTCTTTTAATGGTTAAAAATAAAGAAAAAAGTTAATAGATCTGAACATAGTTAGTTTCCCCTCCATCCGCCATTTTTTAATTAAAAAAAAACAAAAAACATCACTTTAAAAATAGGGTAGATAAAATATTGAAATCAAATTTGTTACCCACATTTCGTATGTTACGTTTTACAAATGTTAGAACACTGAATGAAAGCAGATTTTGTGAATATCTGGACAAAAATCCTTCAGACACGAATTTTTTTGGAAAGTTACCTTTTGGGGTTACTTCAACGGGGCAAAAATCGGATAGTCCAGCTCATCGCTGCCCCCCTCCCCTGGAGGTGTTAAAAAGAGGTGGAAAAAGGTTTTTGTAATTATCTTAAAAGCTAAGCAAAATATCAAAAAAAATTTAATACAAAAGTTGTAGCGGACTAAATTTCCTATCAAAATTGTTTTTGGTAATGTTTTCGTCAAAAGCAACTGGGACAGATATTGTGGGGAAAAAAATGGCTCTGCCGGCAACCCTCACCGATTTCATTTACCGATTACTTCTAACGTAACCTAACCTAACTACCATAACCTAACCTAACCTACATATGTGTAAAATAATAACGGCTCTGCCGGTAATCCAATTCCTTATTTATTAACATAAACCTAACTAATTTTGCTATTTTTAATAATGAATTTTCTTTTCCAGGTGAGTGCGAGGAACGAAACGCGACCTGCAGCGTCAGTGAGTAAATTTGAAAACTTACGGTGTACTGGCTTATACCCTTTGGCAATTATTAATTACGTTTAAATAACTTTTCCCGCGGTTTTAGCCATTTAATCGATTTACGTTTCAAACATATCAATTAATATATGTAAGCACGTCATTTGCAAAGGTATTTTTTTCTTTGTATTTCTAAACTATTTAAAAAAAAAATAGATTCGCACTCTGTACACAATGACAAAAGAACAAAAAACATTCCTAATTAACCGCATGCGCTCTAGTTGTAAACATGTCAGTTAGTTGCAAAAGTTAACAAGAATCATTAAATGAACACTTTGTATCGTAACTGTTGGAATATCTTCATAGACAGTTGGCAGCCCTGCATCGATCGCATTTTATAAATAAAATAAAAATACTGCATTTATGTGTTCTTATAAAAACAATTACAATTACTGCTCTTAAAATTAAACCCAAATAAAAAATGAACAAAAGAAAACTAATTAATATCTAATTAAAAATATTTCTTTAAATTATTTTTGAAATAATGTTTAGGTCTTCCAAGGTATTGTTTGTGTTGGAGATACCCTCACTCAATAATAGAAAGAAAAAACATAACTTAAATGAACAAATAATATACACAAATAGTTACCAGCATAGATATAGTGTATATATGAAAAGTATTCAAAAGAATTAATGGTATTTGAAGGAAATAATAATGAAAATTAAAAAATGCTTAGATTTTTGTAAATAAAAGAATTATTATATTTTTACAAATATACAGTTATATGTAATGGTTCATTTATTATTATTTAATACATATTTAAGTTGAAAACCTTTTGGAGAGTGTTCATACTCTACGTGTATTTATAATATAAATTTAAGACCATGTGAATTCTGTATGAACAAAAATTAAATTTATTATCTTTAATAAATATTAGTAAAAAAAATATTTACGTTTGAATAATTAATTTTTAAAGTACTAATTACAAATACATTATCCTCTTATTTCGGAAATAATAATATTATTTTCATTATTTTCATGATTTCATTATTTCATTATTTCTCAGTTATAGTTTGATTGGTGTAGCTCGTGTATCACTGAAGAGGACGACTTTGTCGTTGAAACGCGTCTGATACTTAGGCGTATTTTTTTTTGTGATGATTGTGTTCTGTGTGTTTGTTATACTGTATAATTTTTCTCATAAGTCAAGCTCAACATTTAATATATTATTTTCATGATTTGCATTATCATTATATTCTACAAATGAAACGATAGGTTTGTGGTAACTAAAATATGAAATCGATCCAAACATCTTGTGAATACAGCGTCTATTGTGGTTCCATATCTGGTTGTACTTATTTTTTTATCGTTAGACATTGTTAAGTAACTTGTCTTTTAAAAAGTCAATGAGTGGCTGAGATGATTCTTCTGCAAAATTTGTGTTGAAGTCTCCACTTAAAATCATTGGTATTTCGTGCAAATTTTTCATTTAAGTTAGAACCTTGTTGTGTATTGACTACATTAAAGTCCATATTCAAGAGTTGCAAAAACACAATTTATTATATTAACCTACTATCAATATAAACTATATCAATATCCTTACTATGTAGCAGCAATATCAACAGTAATATTATTTGTGTTATAGGCAAAATCATAACCTAACAAACTAGTAGACCTAACTAATTTGGTTATTCAAACAACTTCATCTAATAGTTGAACGATAGTTTCTAAATATAATTTTATTGTAAATAATGAATTATTAATAATAAATAAAAGTTCAGTTTGAAAATAACATTAACTTACATATTTTTAGAGATATATTCATAAAGAACAAAAATAAACTCTACATTTAAATCAAAATTTTTTCAACAATGCAACTTACTCTGCACGCTACTCGTGGTGCAGAGAGGAACTACAAGGAACGTTTGACGCTACGCAAAGTGTTGCTCTTACTCCCGTACTTTTCACATCAAAAAGGGTACAAAGATAATATTACAGAGTGAATGGTGAACAAACTGCTAAAAAATCAGGGTGAAGTACAATTCATTTGCAACAAAATTGATCCCAACCTTTCTCACTTCGTTTTAGATAAAATTTGCCCTAGTTTTTTAGGAAACGTGACTTTTCAATTGAAAATTCGATATCCTCGTTTAGTTTTCACCTAGCAAGTAAATTTACTCCATTTTCAAAAACTTCATTAAATTTCCTATAAGAGAGAACGAACATAGTTTTTTGAAACTTAAATATGCAATTTTTGTAAGCGCTCAAACATGAAAAAAATGAATTCACGAAATCTTAATTTAAATTTGTATCGCAAACAAATGACTTCACATACTGGTGTTAAAATTTCACAAAAACTACCGCTTTTCATAAGCTTTCCAAAGGTATAAGCGAATTGTTATTTACTTTTTCGTTCGTAGAATTATTGTGTCCTGAAAGTCAAAAGTCGTGATTATATTTGAACGTCTTTTAAATTTTGGTTCTTAATTGACACTTAACAGTGGTCAATTATAATATTTTTACAATTATTAAAAGAAATTAATACTTAGCCATGAAAGTTGATTGGTAATAACTGTATACAAAAAAAGAAGAAAATGTAAACATTGTCAAAGTTAGTGATCTGGTCACATAACGTGAAAAAATAAATTTTAACAGAAAAATCACGATTTTATTAAAAAAATAAAATTTTGGAAACGAAGCGAGATACGAAGGGGCTTACTATGGTCAATTTTGTTTCAAATGAAGTGTATTATCACCCTGATTTGTTTTGTACATTGTTCACCTTCACCCTGACTCTATTCAAATTATATTTAGAAGTGAAAACTTCTCGTTGGGTATTCTTTTGGCTGGATGTTTTAATGAAATCTCGCGTCACGCACATGTTACTTCATTGTATCTCACTCGAATCAAGTATATACTACCGGTATGTGTCCCAAAAGTCCCACTCCCCTATTATTATTTTTAATAATGGAAATAGACAGATTTGCTTTGGGGAAAGTTTAGATAACCGAAGGATGAGTTTTTTGAAGTATCAACATTTTCAACCCTTACCCCCAAAATGGGGTAGTTTGGGGGTCAGTTAAGAATTTTAAATAACAACCCATATTGAGTGATACCTCATTTTAAAGGAATTTTAAAAATAAGAATAATGACGTAAACTAGGGTCTCTTAAGTTCATCCTATCAAACATAGCGACCAATCGAATTGTGAAGCTTAACCTACAAACTCCGGTTGTTTTTATTACATTACAAACTGCTCTATGTTGGTAAAATGATGGTAAGAGCCTTACCTTGTTTTTTTTTAGCTCAGATTAAGTTCTCGAAATGGCTACCATTTACTTCTTGGCAGAAATAGATTCTGGACTCAAAAGCATGTTGTACATTTCGTAACATTTCCGGTGTAAATTATTAACGTAAAATTTCCAATTCGATTGGTCGCTATGTTGGGTAGGATGAACTTAGAGACCTCTAGTTTGCGCCATTATTCTTATTTTGAAAAGACCTTTAAAATGAGGTATCATTCAATATGGGTTGCTATTTAAAATTCTTGACTTACCCCCAAACTACCCCATTTTGGGGTGAGGGTTGAAAATTTCGATACTTCAAAAAACTCCTTCTTTGGTTATCTAAACTTTTCCCAAAGCAAATCCGTCTATTCCTATTAATAAAAATAATAATAGGGGGGTTGGGACTTTTGGGACACTTGGTATATAGACGTCAACAGACAGCATGGAGAGATAATGAGCGATGATTCAGTGTATGCATATACAATACGCATGCGCAGTACGCATTGTTTCTTCTAATAATTTTAAATGATTTAATAAATCTCCCAGTTCGTCCTTTGTGTGATCACTGATCAATTTTACAGTACCTTAACGCTCCATTCACCATTCGTTTATTTCTGCTGTAACGATTGTGTCACAAGAACCGGCCTACAACCTCGCACAAAACATATGATCGGTGACGTTATTTCTGTTTAAATCATTTAAGCGAAAGCAAGTCTGGAGCCAAGAGATGGATGTGAACTCGTCTTGTTACGTAATCGTAAACAAAATAGGCACCGTACAGGAGCCATGAGGCAATCCGTAACGTTCTTTAGCGTACTTTATGATTACCTCTTCACTGCCGCTCTCCTCTCTATTATCCTAGGTATTGTTTTTGCTTTTATCACGTATATGCGATAAGAAAGTCGTGTTTAATCAAAAAATTAATCTCAAGTTATTTCGGGGGTTATTAGTTTTGAAGTTTTGTTTTAAAAAATGTGGTTTCTTGAATCTCTGTAAGCGATCTAGTAGTTCAAATGTTTGGATCTAATTTTATTAAATTTAGTATCTATACTTCATTCAGTGAGTGTTGAGAGTGAAGCGCCGTACATCCCCTAACAGGACAGAGGGTTCTAGCCAATACCGGGAAAGGACTTCACGTGGAATGTGCCCTCAATTCACAGTCATACCCCAGTCGACAGCCAGTTCTCGAATGCTTCAGTTTAGTTCGTTGAGTTAGGTGTCACATTTAAGGGGTTAATTAAAATACAACAACCCCGCCGCGAGAATAAGGGCCGCTTGTGAATCGGCCTGACCCTGACGTCAGTGCCTTAGTGGGCGGCGCTTCACTCTCAACACTCACTGAATGACGTATAGGGATATTATTTCGAGGAATTTTATTGATAATTGTATTATAACTAAAAATTTGAGGTTAATTCTTATAAAACTAATACTTAAAATTCTTATTTTCTCAAAGTTGGCTTTACAGATTACAATCTAATTTGGCTAAAATATAGACGCTTTGATTTTCTTGAAATGTACCTTTTGAGAACCTTTAAGTATAAAAATGTGTTTTTTTTCCGTCTGCGTTCTGTACAGTGCTTTACAGTCTAAAACTAGTAAACCAATTTTTATCAAATTAAAAATATATTCACGTTTTGGTCATAACTTGAGGAGTTGATGTGTTTGGTAAAAAATTGTTGACTTTCGTTTTTTATTTATCTTCTTGTTCCATGACGGCAGGAAACTAAAAAAGTCATTTTCGACATACCGTCCTCGTCGTTGTACGTAAGTAAGTACGATAGCGGCAATAATGCAGATTTCAATTTTGTTCGTAATGGTACCAACCTCACCTCCCTACAATGACAAGCAGCGAAATTAAAAAAAAAATTAACCCTAACCTCACCTAAGTAACCTAACATAACCTAATCTAACCTAACCTCACCTAAAATAATCTAACCTCACCTCCCTACAATGACAAGCAGCGAATTTAAAAAAAAAATTAACCCTAACCTCACCTAAGTAACCTAACATAACCTAATCTAACCTAACCTCACCTAAAATAATCTAACCTCACCTCCCTACAATGACAAGCAGCGAATTTAAAAAAAAAATTAACCCTAACCTCACCTAAGTAACCTAACATAACCTAATCTAACCTAACCTCACCTAAAATAACCTAACCTAACCTAACCTAACATAACCTAACCTAACCTAACCTCACCTCCCTACAATGACAAGCAGCGAAATTTAAAAAAAAAATTAACCCTAACGTCACCTAAGTAACCTAACATAACCTAATCTAACCTAACCTCACCTAAAATAATCTAACCTCACCTCCCTACAATGACAAGCAGCGAATTTTAAAAAAAAATTAACCCTAACCTCACCTAAGTAACCTAACATAACCTAATCTAACCTAACCTCACCTAAAATAACCTAACCTAACCTAACCTAACATAACCTAATCTAACCTAACCTCACCTCCCTACAATGACAAGCAGCGAAATTAAAAAAAAATTAACCCTAACCTCACCTAAGTAACCTAACATAACCTAATCTAACCTAACCTCACCTAAAATAACCTAACCTAACCTAACCTAACATAACCTAACCTAACCTAACCTAACTAACATAACATAACCTAACCTAATATAACCTAACCTAACTAACCTAACCTAACCTAACATAACCTAATCAAACCTAACCTAACCTAACATAACCTAATCTAACCTAACCTCACCTAAAATAACCTAACCTAACCTAACCTAACATAACCTAACCTAACCTAACCTAACCTAACTAACATAACATAACCTAACCTAATATAACCTAACCTAACTAACCTAACCTAACCTAACATAACCTAATCAAACCTAACCTAACCTAACCTAACCTAACGTAACCTAACCTAACCTAACCTAACCTAATATCACATAACCTAACCTAACCTTACAACAAAATCTGATATTCGTATATGTAGAGCTTCAAGCCAAGTCACGATCGAGACAGTGGCACGAGCGAAGCGAGTGTTAACGCTTTAAATATACAGCCGTATCTGACGTCATGAAATTACACAAGGTGCAGAAAACAAGTTTTAAACAATCCTACCCGACTGGATAAAACTCCTATATCAACCAATACAATATAACAGTTCTTAAAACTCCCAAGAAACCAACTTCTGGATTTACTTGTACTACACTGTATATTGGGGCTGGGTAAGTACCATGATGGCACCGAATAATCGCAATACACTTCGACAAAGGTGTATTTGCATCACTAACAAAGTGAAACTGACAGTATTTCTAAATACAATAACTGTTTCACTAATTGCAAATATTTTAATGAATATTGTTTAATTGGCGGATTTAGTACAGAAAAAAATGCAGGCTGGCATGTGGAACTATGCTGGTAGTCTGGGGATTTCATAATTTTGTTATTTATGACGCGTCTAAACGTTGAATGAAATATTTTCTGTCAATTCCAATTACGTGAGATCATATTTTCAACTTACTTTTTTTTTTAAACCAGTTACAATTTAATTCCTTAATTTTGTCCTTCTTTTCCAAGAAAACAACTATCACAATTAAGCAATTGATATTATTATAAGACCTCAATTTCTGATCCTTTCAATCTCCAAGGCTGCACCGTTCCCATCCAACTTAACCTGATTTGTCGTTTGGTTATTTTATTCTGTAAGGGAAACTGTGATAGTTTTCTCTCTCGCATAGAAGTGCAAATTGTTTACCCTCAAGGGATGAATACGGTTTTGGCATTTCCGTAATAGCCTAGCTGGATCTACACATTGTTTCATGCAGTCCTTGTGTAGTTTTCCATATTTCCCATCCGGTCTCTCTTGTCCAACTTTTGTTCTTTTCCGATCCCGACGCTATTCAAGAGTTAGGGGTATTTATTGTATTATTTTTTATAAGGTGATTATAACTGAAATGTTTTTCGACTAACAAGAAATAAATACAAAGTTGTTGGGGGCAATAATTTTTGATTACACGTAATTACGAAGTAGGGTAAGTTTGGATAAAAAAACTTCGATTGATCGTTCATGTTTCGCGATCTTAGAAAATCGAAAAAGTGATTTTCAAAATTCTGTCCGTCCGTTGTCGTTCCAATCTGTACGTAAGCACGTCCATACAAATATGATGGACATTGGTAAAGTGGGATATAGTGTGTTGGCTGTAAATTATAAAAATCGAACTTAAAAGTTTAAAATGGCGGCCATTTTAAACGGAGTTTTATTCATATATCGTGTTTTATTAAATTTATAAATTAAAAAGATATTTAACAGATTTAAATTTTACCTAATACTACCAATCCCACATCGCTGCGATGAAAAATAGTAAAGTTATTGTTAAAATTGTAATTTCGTTCCCTGGCCTCTGTCAGAAAATGAGACATTCAGGGTGGAGTCACTGTGGTGGTAGTGAGGTGCTAGTAGTAGATTGCACTCAGTTACTCTTCCTGAGAGTGGGGGTTGGTGGTAAGCCGAGAGGCATTAGTGACGCCGCCCTTCTAGTTGTTCTAGCTAGTTCTCTTTGAAACTCATCTCGAATCTGACACGAGCGTAGCGAGTGGAGGGCCCTGTAGCTTCGAGGTCCGCGAGATAATGACACTAGGGAAGGTGGTAAATATTTTACATCTACCAGCTCGTTACCATGTATGACATGACTGGGCAAGTTCAATGATGAACGCTCTCTCGGTCATCATTGAATAATAAACATAAAATAAAGACCTCTAGCCCTTGAATAATGACAGCTTCAGGGTCGGATTAGAACAAGAGTTGGTGAAGAGAGTGATCTCAATAAACAAAATGAAAGAGAGGATCTAAGACAAGACTACATGAAAACAAGTTGATAGATGGCGTCGTGGCGTTTACCAGTCCCATCGTACAGTATAATACAGGGTGAGGCAGACCACCCGTGCAGTTTTAATAGCTGTCTTACTAACTTACTTTAACACTTTTTCATTCTCATTTCCCCATAATTTGGCATCACAGAATCCAATAAAATTATTTTCAATTTTGAAAAATGCCTCAAAAGGCCCCAATTGGGGGGGGGGTGCTTTTTGACGAATTTTCAAATGTAAACATGGGTTGTGTGATACATCAATTTAAAGGTCTAATTACCCTGAACATTTTGGCGCAAACAAAAGTTAATTATCTTTAACCGTATATACAGGGTGTACCAAAAGTTTTGAAATAGGACTTTAAAGTACCGTGTTACCCTACCTACAATACGGAAGAGCAGATTTTTTTCCAAACTTATTATTGAGCTATTCAATAAGGAAACGTGTGGTAGGGGCATTTATCACTGGATTTTGTAAATTTTAAAAATGCTCAAACTTGAAGAGTACAATACAAAAAAGCTTAAAACTCGAAATTCTTAAATAGCAACCCTGAACTAGCCATAATCTTACCTTTCACTAGAAATGCTACTTCACTTTATGGCTAGTTCAGAGAACATTCAGAGCTATGAAGCTAATTTAACATTGTAGGAAAATGTTTGATTTAATAGGCTATCATTGAAAAATAATTTGTTACATTTTGGGAACTGACATACGTAATTAAGTTTTTCGGCTGCCGTTTTAAAATAGTAAGAGATAGAAAATAAGATCAAATACAAAAAAAAAATCGTTTTGAATAGACCTTTTATTTGATATAAAAAAATTTATTAGTTGGTATTTAAGA
This sequence comes from Aphrophora alni, assembly GCA_963513935.1. Lineage (NCBI taxonomy): Eukaryota > Metazoa > Arthropoda > Insecta > Hemiptera > Aphrophoridae > Aphrophora > Aphrophora alni. Next base: position 16,408,235 of record OY740776.1, on the reverse strand, counting down.
GTTTTGAGTTTTAGGCTTTTTTTTATTCTTCAAGTTTCAGCATTTTTAAAATTTACAAAATCCAGTGATAAATGCCCCTACCTAATGTTTCCTTATTGAATAGCTCAATAATAAGCTTGGAACAAAATCTGGTGCTCTTCCGTATTGTAACACGGTACTTTATTTTAAAGTCCTATTTCAAAACGTTTTGGTACACCCTGTACATACAGTTAAGATAATTAACTTTTGTTAGCGCCAAAATGTTCAGGATAATTAGACCTTTAAATTGATGTATCACACAACCCATGTTTACATTTGAAAATTCCTCAAAAAGCACACGTACCCCCCAAATTGGGCCCTTTCGGGGCATTTTTCAAAATTGAAAATAATTTTATTGGATTCTGTGAGGCCAAATTAGGGGGAAATGAGAAAGAAAAAGTGTTAAAGTAAGACTTAAATACTGCACGGGTGGTCTGTCTCACCCTGTATAAGAAGATCCTCTTAATGTAATAACCAAAAGTTGGTTATTTGGACCCTATAGAAAATGTTAAATTGTATTTGTAGAATTGTTCCAGTAAGGCAAGTTTGTTACATAGATTTTTGGATATAAAAAGTGTGTATATCATTACTTTTTTGACAAAATGTTGTCCTAACTGTAAATATGTGAATGGGCCTTCTCTTGCTACGCTCCTGTTGGTGATTGACCTTCCAGAGTTGTACGAGGTCAAAGTTCGAAATTACATTTTTTACAATTACTTTGCTATTTGTTACCGTAGAGATGTGGTAGTTGGTACCATTGCATACCATATCGGTTCAGCTGTATATAAACAAGTTTTTTTTTAATGGAATCCTCAGAGGCACATTATAGTGAGCATCGGTTTGAGAATCCTAAATTACCCTAGCTGGATCTAAAATTTTGTTCATGTAGTCTTGGGTTAGATCCCTCTCTTTCATCTTTTCATCAGGTCTCATCTTGACCAACTCTTTTTTGACTCTGACACTATTATGATATTAAAAGGCTAGGGGTCTGTATAGGTTCTCCTCTTTATTTGTTTTTCGTCCCTTAACAGCTTTTATTAACGATTATACATCGTCAGAATTTCTAGTAAAGAATCCTAACAGGTTATCTTTGAGGTTATGTCAAACTGTCAAGTCTATTTATTCTAGACAAAGTGGTACACATTATTCCGACAGTGACACAAGTCAAACTTCCAAACATGGACTCATCAGATAAAACACTTGTTGCTCGGTGTTGTTGTGAGTGGAACACGATCATGAATCCAACTTGTCCAGAAGCGCCCATCTTTGTCATATGGAAACAACTATCCACCTCTTTCTTGAGCTGACAAATCTTATTTTACAAAGCCTACGGACAGGTACAGTCGATCTTCAAGACAGCGTAATGACCTTGGAACAGCTGTGAAAATTGTTTTATACACGTTATATAGCAAATTTAAATTTGAACTTTGGTATAGGTGACCACAGTGTGGTCATGTAAAACCCTATTGAAATTCAAAATGTACGAATTGAAAAAAAAACAGGCTGCTATTAAAATTTCTGTACGTTATTTGTGCTGCTATTACGGCTGTTACCAAAAAGCCACGAATTTTTCGGTCCATCTGAAATTACCAAATAGCCATGATCATTAGTGAGGATTAAGAAGGGTCATCTCGCAAGGAACGAAATGTCCAAAAAGCCACGATCGAACCTTTAGTAGGAAGTATGCTTGTAGTGCCGAAAGAGTATATTCTATAAATATTAGTATCTATTTTTGTTGTAGCTTTCTCTATCCCGACACGGATATATGATTTATTCATCATTTTTCCTGTAAAATAAGGTTTCAAAATTGATTTTTGAAGATCACAGTTTTCAAATTATCGTAGTTTTTGGATATTTCGAAGTACGTAAAAGTCGAAAATAGGGTAATTTTTTTTTTAAAATGTCTGGGACTGGCGAACCTTTAGTACGAAGTATGCTTGTAGTGCCTGTAGTATGCTTGTATCATAAAAAATAAACTTTTATTTTACAAACTACTAAGTGTAGTAGTAAATGGTTTATGTCATAGGGAATTATCAATTCCCTTTTTCCCAGAGATGGTGCCGGCTACCTGGCTGAGCCGTCGTGGCTTTTCGGACATTTCAGCGCTGGCAAACGAACCCTTCTTAATCCCCTCTAATGATCGTGGCTATTCGGTAGGATCAGAGCGGCCCAAAAATTCGTGGCTTTTTGGTAGTTCCCGCTATTACTCGTGCGAGATTCAAGGTAACGCACCAAGTTAGATAATAATTTAGAGATTTCGTTTTTCGATGTCATGAAACAACCCCATCATATGGTGACAAATATAGAAGTTATAATCAAAAGTGTAATTTTTCATCTTGACAGACAACAAAATGTGATTATTCATATCGGCTCATAGTAACCTGATGGTACCATCGTACCTGACCTGCTATTTTTACATGAAGAAGTGTCACCGCAACCCTTCTATTGTCTATCTTTACTGCTCCCTACACATCACGACTATTGTTAGATGTCTTGGGAATTACCCAGGTGTGGTGGCACCATCCAGTTTAGGGAGGGACATTTACAATATTTCAGTTGATGGACAGTAGAAGTACATATCAGTCGACTCTATCTGGTTCATTTCATTTCAGTACTTCAATTCCGTGAAATTCATTTTCAACCTAACCTAACCTAGCCTTTCTCTAATAGTTATCAAGTAGGAAATAAGTTGAGAATATTTTTAATTTTTTGCAATAAGCAACAGTCTGTCTACCTTGCCGGATTGAATTGGAAGTGAATGAAGTGATCATCAAAAACTAAATAGTTGCTAGATTTTATAGTTGGAGAGCAGAGATCAAAAATGACCCTTAAACAATCTGGTGGTGCCATCGAAATGTTTACCTCCGATATTCACAGCTATTGTTTTGTGTAACAATGAGTGACCCTTTTCGAGTCGAAAAAGGAATCGGCCAGACCTTCATTCCTAGAATTAGGGATCCTCCTCCGATGGTACCACCAGATTACTATAACCCTTCATATCTTTACGTGAACCAACGGGAGCGAGTTGAGAGACTCCTTCATATAAGTACAGCTTCGAGGGCCGAGACAGTAGTACGCACGAACCTAGTGGAGACTTTGTAATATACACACAACAAGCGAACGTCAAGAAAGTAATGATATCCACATTACAACGGTTTTAAATAAAGTTACCTTACTTGATAACACCTCTTGATCTACCAATACAATTTAACATATCCTAGGAGGCTCTAGAGATCAAGTTTTAGTAATTACATTTAAAGCATATACATACACTGATCTGGGTAATTACTATAATGGCGCTTAACTAGTGTTATCATGTCGTACTGTTTATGCAAAACAATAAACCGTACTTCTACTTGATTTGTCTGTAAATCACTTTACAAATAAGATATGAATAAGTAAAAATTATTTTGATTTCACACCACCTTACGTAATATTTAAGACATGAATAAGTAATAATACTTTTGATAGCACATTTCACTTACAAATGAGATACGAATAAGTAAAAATTATTTTGATAAAAAACCCTCTTAATTTGATATGAATAAGGAAACATTGTTTTGGTAATACACTCACTTACACGTAAGTAATGAATAAGTAAAAATATTTTTGATAACACACCCCACTTTCTACTTACAATTAAATTATGAATAAGGAAACGTTCTTTAGATAACACACCCCATTACAAATAAGTTATGAATAAATAAACATTCTTTAGATAACACATCCCACTTACAAATAAATTATGAATAAGTAAACATTCTTTAGATAACATCCCCTTTACAAATAAATTATGAATAAGTAAACATTCTTTAGATAACACACCCCATTACAAATAAGTTATGAATAAATAAACATTCTTTAGATAACACATCCCACATACAAATAAATTATGAATAAGTAAACATTCTTTAGATAACACATCCCCTTTATAAATAAATTATGAATAAGTAAACATTCTTTAGATAACACACCCCATTACAAATAAGTTATGAATAAATAAACATTCTTTAGATAACACATCCCACATACAAATAAATTATGAATAAGTAAACATTCTTTAGATAACATCCCCTTTACAAATAAATTATGAATAAGTAAACATTCTTTAGATAACACACCCCATTACAAATAAGTTATGAATAAATAAACATTCTTTAGATAACACATCCCACATACAAATAAATTATGAATAAGTAAATATTCTTTAGATAACACATCCCCTTTATAAATAAATTATGAATAAGTAAACATTCTTTATATAACACACCCCATTACAAATAAGTTATGAATAAATAAACATTCTTTAGATAACACATCCCACATACAAATAAATTATGAATAAGTAAACATTCTTTAGATAACACATCCCCTTTATAAATAAATTATGAATAAATAAACATTCTTTAGATAACACATCCCACATACAAATAAATTATGAATAAGTAAACATTCTTTAGATAACACACCCCATTACAAATAAGTTATGAATAAATAAACATTCTTTAGATAACACATCCCACATACAAATAAATTATGAATAAGTAAACATTCTTTAGATAACACATCCCCTTTATAAATAAATTATGAATAAGTAAACATTCTTTAGATAACACATCCCACATACAAATAAATTATGAATAAGTAAACATTCTTTAGATAACACATCCCCTTTATAAATAAATTATGAATAAGTAAACATTCTTTATATAACACACCCCATTACAAATAAGTTATGAATAAATAAACATTCTTTAGATAACACATCCCACATACAAATAAATTATGAATAAGTAAACATTCTTTAGATAACACATCCCCTTTATAAATAAATTATGAATAAATAAACATTCTTTAGATAACACATCCCACATACAAATAAATTATGAATAAGTAAACATTCTTTAGATAACACATCCCCTTTATAAATAAATTATGAATAAGTAAACATTCTTTATATAACACACCCCATTACAAATAAATTATGAATAAGTAAACATTCTTTAGATAACACACCCCATTACAAATAAGTTATGAATAAATAAACATTCTTTAGATAACACATCCCACATACAAATAAATTATGAATAAGTAAACATTCTTTAGATAACACATCCCCTTTATAAATAAATTATGAATAAGTAAACATTCTTTAGATAACACACCCCATTACAAATAAGTTATGAATAAATAAACATTCTTTAGATAACACATCCCACATACAAATAAATTATGAATAAGTAAACATTCTTTAGATAACACATCCCCTTTATAAATAAATTATGAATAAGTAAACATTCTTTAGATAACACACCCCATTACAAATAAGTTATGAATAAGTAGTAAAACTTTTTTATAACACACCCCATTTCGTAATAAGAACGGCTCAATTTAAATATATATATACAACTTGCTTTGTACTAATGAATTAATTCTTTAAATTTTTAAAACGGGGACACCTTCTCAATTGTTAGTTTGAAGAAAGATATGTTACATTATTATCCTTAAAATGTTTCCATTCCCACTTAGAAATCCTTTGATATAAACCAAAGTTTTTAATTGGCTGTGTTCAGATTCAATAAACAATCCTCAGTATGGACTACCACAAGGGTCTACTTTCTCTCCAACTCTCTACGTTTATTGTGATCCAATTAATTGTATGATGAAGAAATATCAAATACAGTACTGTTGAGTGCAATATCGTAAAAATACGAGCAATGAATGTGAATGAGTTATGTGCTGCCATCTGGAAACGATTAAATCTCGGGTTGCACGATTTAAAAGCGATAAATAAAAAAACTGGGACCATTTAAAGTCCAAGAGCAACGTGTGGTCAGGAATTGTGATGTCTGATAATTTATGGATTAAGAGTTTTATATGTGTTTGAAATTCAACTTGGGTTATTATAAAGCTACTTTCATCTTTTAATATCAATAGCAATGAAAAAGAGAACGTTATGAAATATTTTAAAACAAATGTAAGTGGGATGTGTTATCTAAGAATGTTTACTTATTCATAACTTGTTTGTAAGTGAGGTGTTTTATCAGAAGAATTGTTACTTATTCATATTTTATTTGTAACTCGGTGTGTTATTAAAAGTATTTTTAATACTTAAGCAATAAGTGGGGTGTGTTATCAAAAGTATTTTTACTTCTTTATAACTTATATATAAGTGGGAAGTGTTATCAAAAATATTTTCACTTATTCATATCTTATTTGTATAACAAACACACAGAACACAATTCTCATAAAAAAATACGCCTGAGTATCTGACGCGTTTCAACTACAAGGTCGTCCTCTTCAGTGATACACGAGCTACACCAATCAAACTATAACTGATATAACTATAACATTTCATATCTTATTTGTAAGTGGGAAGTGTTATCAAAAGTATTTTTACTTATTCATATCTTATTTATAAGTGGGGTGTGTTATCAAAAGTATTTTTTACTTATTCATGTCACTTTTATAACGTGATTTTCAAAAATAACAATGAGAAGCTAGTTTTATTGTTGTGCATATACAGTTCGATATGATAAAACCAGTTTGGGCGCCATTTTAGTAGTTACCTAGATCAATACAAGTAGATCTTCTAAATGTAATTCATAAAAGTTGACCCCTATGGGTTTCTAGGAAATGTTAAATTATATTAGTTGATCAAGGGGTTTTATTGGGTAAGCTAAGTTAGTTTATACCCGTTGTAATGTGGATATCACAACTTTCTTGACGTTGGCTAGGCCCGTCATCGTTTATGTGTGTATATTACAAATATATCTGGACCGGTTGGTGTAGTGGGGGAAACACTGAGCTCAGTCTTGTAGTGAGTTTTGTAGTTACACGTGCATTTCAAAAACATTGGTTCCTTGTGTTGTGATGGAAGGTGAAAACGTCAGGAAGGATGTTGGTGTGTGTACGAAAATCCTCCATAATCAATCGCGCGAAATCACGTCAAATCTCTATAGTTTTGTGAAACAAGAACCTGAGAAAGGAGGAGGTGTTAATTTAACGAATATGAGCATGAATATTAAATTTATTAAAAATTGAAAAGGTCTTAAAAAACTAACAGTTCTGTAAATTTTTTGCTATTTTAAAATTTATATAATGATTTTTCTGGTTAGTAAGTTTGTCTCGTTGTTTGAGATTAAATTCAAAATTTAAACAAAATTGAAAATTATTCATTTTTTGAAAATAGGCAGGAATTTTGAAATTTATTTAACGATTAATTCTGGTTAGAAAATTTGTCCAAATGTTTGTAAACAAAACAAAGACTACAAACAGACGATAAACGTTGCCTGTGGAATGGAGCTGAGTCAATGTCTTTATCAGCAGTAGTAGTCACAACATCACTTCTCCCGACAGTAACTTTCCCTAACGCGCATTATGAAAGTCCTGGATACACTATAGGGTCTGTAAATCTGTCAAAGAATAAAACAGGTGTCCTAAGGCCAGATCAGCGGTGATTTATAGCTCGCGTTAAAAAAGGTTAAATTTTAGTTACATCTCGAGGTGTTGTTTTAATATTTACGAAAATTCGAAACTTAATAAAAGTTGTAAAAGAAAACTAAAAACTACGATTCTGCTATTTCGAGCAATTTTTGCTGACAGCCTTTAAAGTCGCACGCAAAACGTATTTTGGCTGACATCTCAACAAAAATCGTGCGTTATCGGTAAAAAAAATGGAATCGTCCATGGAGATAGTTAATTATGAAAGACATCATTTTCCATTATGAGTTCTACCGATTTCGTGTTTTATTGACAACTTAAGGGCACTGACACAGAAGTTGTCGGTAAAGAAGGACAATTCAGCTTAACAGCATCTCCAATACCATAAAATTCCCGCGATTCTTCTATCGGCGAAGATAATGAACACAAATGTTATGTCTTCAACGTTGACCTTGCCCTAAGGTTAAACTTGTCCTCAAGGTATAGAAGAGGCTAGAGTTATAAATGGTGTGTTTAAATTTCCAATCCGACAGGCGTGCAAATCGAGTTTCTTTCAAGAATGCAAAACTTATCTAGACAGTTTTAAAAATCGTGTGTCCCTGCCGTCGTTACTTACACATTGGTGTAATTTAGTTTCATTAAATCTCCCACTATTTATGAAGGATTTTATATACAGGGTGGCCGGGATTTCGAAGTACGTTAACAAAACTTGTTACATGTAATTGAATTGTTTTTATCCAAAAAATTCTTACTGTATCTCACTCCTTCCTGCGTTTTCACTCAGGTACGCTCAATCACACCGGGAGTACACCCTTAAGGGCTCACTATTAGGGAGTACGTGTGTGTCAACCCTTACTGGATCCACATCTTTTTTCATGTAGTCTAGGGTTTGCCCTTTCGTTTTTTGGAAACAGCCTCTATACGAAATAACCCCGAGGGAGCCTAGCTGGATGTACACTTTCTTCCATGTAAACTTGGGTTAGATCCCTATCATGTCTTTCTTGACCAACGCTTGTTTTCTTCCAACCCTGAGGCTGTTAGATCATTAGAGAACTTGGGTTCTCTATACATTTTTTTTAACAAGGTGATGACAGCGAGAGGTATTTCGCTTTAAACAGGAAGAAGAAGAAGAAGAAGAAGAAGAAGAAGAAGAAGAAGAAGAAGAAGAAGAAGAAGAAGAAGAAGAAGAAGAAGAAGAAGAAGAAGAAGAAGAAGAAGAAGAAGAAGAAGAAGAAGAAGAAGAAGAAGAAGAAGAAGAAGGAGGAGGAGGAGGAGGAGGAGGAGGAGGAGGAGGAGGAGGAGGAGAAGGAGAAGGAGAAGAAGAAGAAGAAGTTTCAGCATCCCAGATACGCTGTGGTCAAGTTAACATTCGCTGTGACAATCGCTGTATTCTCTCTCTTAAATGGCGTAAACAATTTTCTTAACCTATCCTCAGGACAAAAATTCCACATCTGTCAGATTATGATTGTCACAAAACAGGACCAATACTTCCAATAACAGATAGGAATCTTGTCATTCACAGTTTCTCGTTCATTGAGGCTGTAATTGAATGGCGCACCATCTTACCGAACTCCCTTTCTATATCGTAGTTTTGTGGGAAAATAAAATGTTTCAACGATTCGAGAAAATCGTAAATTCGTTTGTTTTTCGTTAACAGCTACCCCCCAATTTGTACTTATGTCGAAAATGATTAAAAAGTGATATGTGGACATATGTCAAATTTGATTCAAATCGGCCCATACATTTCAGCTGTAGAACATTCCACATACAACAGATCCGTTCAAAAAACAATTTTTTTTTCTCACGGGAAAAAACGGCAGAGTTGATCATTTTGGACAGTTTTAATTTTTTTTCAAAAGTGTTGCCCCCACAAAAGGTTGGACAGACGATTGATGTATACGTTTGGATACCGAACAAAAATAATAATTGAAACAAAAATTGCGGTTACAGCATATTTCATAAAACAATGCCACTTAATTACCTAATACAAGTAGCATAAGCTTTGGTAAGAGAGCATGTGCAATAACCAGCAGAGAGAGCCACTTATTATTGTAGCTGAGGTAATTTATTTTCCTGACAAATGAGAAATCAATTGTCTCTCCTTGACATGCGCGTTGCCAGTAGCGCAGTATCATCTAGTAACGTAACCTTTACCCACAGTTTCGTCGTGTTTATATCGCGGCTCTGGAATAATCCTACTGTTGTCATGATACATTCTTCTTTTTCCTTATTTGTAGCGGATATGACGTCATCAGAATAGATACATAATACTGTTTATGATTATTAGTGTGTTATGCTACACGCATGGGATGTCATTATTGCCCGAGTTACACTTGAACTAATAGTTTGTGTCCTATTAACGAAACAAGTCGGTCCATCAGAATTGATACGAAGTTACCTGATAATAACCTGTACAGTTAGTGATTATTTTCTCACATATATGTAGTTCTCACCTTCTCCATCACACCATCACGGAAGTTATATGGTGAATGAAAACATACTTATCGCATAAATATCATTTCAAGTACCAAGCGCACTAAAAAGTGTTTTTAACACGTTCACTGCTGAAAAATAAGTATAACCATCACCTATGGCTAAAATGTTTTATGTCAAATCATTTCTGTTGGTCTGGCGCCGACTTTTGTCTGCGCGCGCCTCATGGCAGCGCTAGCGACGCCAACTAAAGTCGGCGCGAGCATCCAACGTGTTAAAAATAATATCTATTGTCTGTCTGTTATCACTAGGCCAAACGTTTTTATAAAGTTTGATATGTGGACATATTATACAATATCCCCAGATATTTTCAAAGTTTGATTCGATAAATCAAAATTCCAGGATTACTGCTTTTAGGAAGAAATTTCAGAAGGAAACTCAAAATTTTGGGGTAGCTGTCATTAGAAGAATTCAACATTTAGGACTAACTACCTGAAGAGGGAATTTCAAAATTTGTTGATAGATGCCATTCGAAACATTCAATATTTGGGACTAGCTACCTGAAGAGGGATTTTCAAAATTTGGGCATACCTGCCGTTATAAAAACTGAATATTTGGCATAAGAAAGTAACGCGAAATTTTGGGGTTTACTGCCAAAAAAAGTAACTCGATATTTAGTAGTAGCTACCAAAAGAGAGAGAATCAACATTTTGGGGGTAGCTCCCTTAAGAAGGTTGCTCAGTATTAGGGGTAGATAGCTTAGAAAAGAAACTCAGTATTTTGGTGTAGTTGCTTTAGAAATGAAACTCAGTATTTGGGTATAGTTGCCATAGTAAATAAATTCGGTATATGGGAATCTCAGTATTTTGGGTGTAATTGCTGTGGGAAATTAAATTATTATTTATTAGTGTAGTTGTCTTAGTAAAGAAATTAACTATTTGGGTATAGTTGCCTTAGTAAAGAAACTCAGTATTTGGGTATAGCTGCTTTAGTAAAGAAATTAAGTATTTGGGTATAGTTGCCATAGTAAATAAATTCGGTATATGGGAATCTCAGTATTTTGGGTGTAATTGCTGTGGGAAATTAAATTATTATTTATTAGTGTAGTTGTCTTAGTAAAGAAATTAACTATTTGGGTATAGTTGCCTTAGTAAAGAAACTCAGTATTTGGAGACAGTTGCCTTAGTAAAGAAACTCAGTATTTGGGTAAAACTGCCTTAGGAATGAATCTGAGTATTTGTGTGTAGCTGCCTTAGGAAATAAACCTAGTATTTGGGGGCAGCTGCTTTAGTAAAGAAACTCAGTATTTTTGAGGCAGTTGCCTTAGTAAAGAAACTCAGTATTTGGGTAAAACTTTCTTAGGAAATAAACCTAGTATTTGGGTGTAGTTGCCTCAGTAAAAAACTCAGTATTTGGGTGTAGCTACCTCAGGAAAGATACTTCGTGTATCGTTGTATCTCACATAATTTTTTATTTTAATTCTTAAAACAGCTACCCCAAAATATTTCGTTATAAAGTATGTATAAAAAGTTTAAAATTGAGGCCAAAATATGCTTAGGCCTACATAAAATTTGTATTAAAATCGGTCCCCGAGTTTTTGCTGTTGAGCATTCCATATACGACAGACGGATATCATTTTGAAAACCACTCTTTTGAACTCAGGAATCTTTAAATCGATTATATCGATATTAAATAACATTCCCAATAATTTGAGAAAGTTAAAAATTGATGAAACTTCTAGCGTTGAAATTGCACCAGAACAGTTTTTCTTAGTCACCCTGTAGGCAATTACTTTAATCGAAATATAAAATTACACACTTATAATTTTATTTTATTGAAATTATACTCCACTAATCGTATGCAGCCTAAATTATTGCGTTATGTATTTTAAATCTTGCATCATTTTTGAGGTTATGTCTAGACGTATAATTTTAAAATTTAAATATAAAATTATATTGTACGGTTTGCAATTACGTACTTGCAGGACATCTCACAGGAAGTATTGCAAATAAATTAATCTACTGTTCGTTCTTTTACCTCCTATAAATAAATGTGTCTTTTCCGTTCAATACAAACAGATGTTCCAAGAAACGGTAATTGGTGAACAGTGTAAAAATATTGCACAAACTTTCTCACTCATCCATCCCCAAAACCAAATTTTAACGGACGTAAATGAATCGGTAATAAAAATATCGGTTCGGGAGTTGTTAGTCAAAAAGGTTCGGTTCGGTTAGGTTGGGTTAGGTAATGTAAGGTTAGGTTAGGTCATTAAGGTTAGGTTAGGTCATGTAAGGATAGGTTAGGTTCGGTTAGGTTAGGTTAGGTAATGTAAGGTTAGGTTAGGTCATTAAAGTTAGGTTAGGTCATGTAAGGTTAGGTTAGGTTCGGTTAGGTCATGTAAGGTTAGGTTAGGTCATGTAAAGTTAGGTTAGGTTCGGTTAGGGTAGGTCAGTTCGGTAGTTGTTAGTCAAAAACGTTCGGTTCGGTTAGGTTAGGTCATGTAAAGTTAGGTTAGGTTCAGTTAGGTTAGGTCAGTTCGGTAGTTGTTAGTCAAAATGGTTCGGTTAGGTTAGGTTTGTTAGTCAAAAAAGTTTGGTTAGGTTAGGTTGTGTAAGGTTAGGTTAGGTCATGTAAGGTTAGGTTAGGTTAGGTTAGGTGAGGTTAGGTCAGTTCGGTAGTTGAAAATGAACCGTGGACGTGTATTTAAAAAAAAACTATATATCGTATATGAATAAAATCAAGAGATCAAAGGTCCATTTTTGTGTTTTACCAATTATTACTAAGTTGTCATATTTTTTATTTGCGATTTTTCAAAAGGATTTAGTTTATATTATTTCAATAAAATTTACACGAAATCGGTTGAGACGACTTTGAGAAATTACGTTTTTATAACAATCCTACCTATGATTATTTTAATTTCTTTTTACTGACAACTCACGCACCGGAATTTTTGAAAAGCGTTTTGTTTTGAGTATTTAGATGCTAGACTTGAGCAAAGTTTTATAAAAATCTTTACAGCCGATTTTGAGAAAATTGTAAATTTTTTCTTTTGGGAGTTACTCTTAAATTAAATTAAAAAAATCTAGAGATGTAGCCTTTGTTATTCAGAATCGACTGATAGACGGTGTCTTCTCCGCTTTCAACAAAGCACTGGAACTTTAGTCCGACCGAAGTTTCAACAATAGAAGACAAGCAGACAACTAGAAAAGCAGGTTTTAAAACTTATGAAAGAGTTCTAACTAAACTGGATTGACTAGGATACAGAGTTTGCACAAATCCCTCTTCAGAATAAGGTGCTTAGGAACACCCATTTCTATTCTAATAAAAATTTAAAAAACATATTTTTGTAAACATCGTTTTGATAACAATTCTGTTACTGAAGTGTGTGAACGGTTATCCTAAATGAATCATGGTGTATTGCACAATAACATATACTTCACGTTTTTCCCTAATGATGGTTGTTTTTCAGATCTATTTTATTTTAGTTCAAATCAATATGGGATTTGTTTCTGAGTAACCTTTGATCATTGATTAATATACTTATCGACTTTCTGAAGTTACTTTCCAAAATTAATGACCTCTATATTCAATCATCATTAGCCTACATAAGCTGATGGTATTTGGCAGTGGAAATATATTTGATTAACTACTCGAAATATTTTGAACGTCAATCAGGATATATTTAAAAGTGAAAAGATAAAGAACTTTTAAATATTGTAACAAAATAATGGATTCAGAAACAGAAAGAATGGTTGAATATTATCATGTTTTTCTTGTATGTTCGTTTTGACTGATTTTTTAGTTGTATGTTAAAAAAATTGCATTATATTGAGCCTTGTGTCAATAAATTTTGTTCTTGTTTTCCATAATTTTTTTAAAATTGTTGACAGTTTAAAAAAGTTAATTTAAAATAAAGAAGTAAACAAATAAATATCATCTTAGCAACACCAATAATTAAAAGCTGTTTTAAAAGTTTTCTGAATCTATCAGTTATTTTGGAAAAACGACTTAAATCTTAATAAACAACAAAATCCTAACCTCAACCAAACATTTATCGTTCAAAACAGCCTCAAGCTTATTTAGACAGTTCAAATTGTTTTAAAAACTAACCTAGTTTTAAAACTTATTATGCAACCCGAACTATGTTTAAACGAAGTTAATCAAGATTAACCTTTGTTGGTGCAATCGGCGTTTACACAAAGATTTGTGTGTCGTGACACTTCAAACCGATCATAACTCAAGTAACATAATCGGTTTTTTGATTTACAAGTTCAACACAGATCCAACATTGGCAACAAGACAACGAACAAATCAGGTGATAAATCTATCACAGATGCAATCAAACTGTGATGTAACCGCCTCATAGATAGTGTCGTAAATTTACATACAATATAGTATTTGCAAGGTTTTGGCGAGTGACCAAGCTTATGTATTAGGGATCATATAGGCAGTGCAAAGCCTTTCACTAATCGTGAAATGCGTATTTACTGGAATGTATTTCTATTTGTTTTATGTCAATCGCCTATGTGAGGTTATGTTTCCATATAGTAAAGAAATTTCACACGGTTTGCAGACTATATCCTATGCCTCCTCGTTGATACGTCGTAGGTTAGGTTAGGTTTTATATTCATAATATAGTCTATTATATTATAACAAACACACTTCTTGCTTTTTAAATACAAATGAATTTTATTGTTACAATCAATTTCTTTTTTATTATTATAATAATTTTTCACAATTAATTTTAATTTAATTTAGATTTGCTAAGGATGCACTCATCTAAAATACAGCAATAGTATAATTCCTTAATCTTACAATTGAAATACCTACAATATTTTTGAACCAAAACAAATGAAAATACCTGAAATAAATCACAATGACAATTAAACACAATCTAATAAGATTATACAATGCTTCCTTAACAATTGAAAAAGAAACAAAGAGCATATCAAAATTGTTATTTGTCTGAATTAATTATAATTAATTTAATTTTACTGTAATTTCTTTTATTTGCGTTATTTTAGTAATTATGTGCCCAATTTAATTAGTTTACTGCCCTGGCTAACGTTACAATATATATTCATGGTAACATATTTTTCTTTTGGCTGGTTGAGAAGTTATTACATTACAAACCGAATTTTTAATATAATAAATGTAGCAAAATTCGTGAGAAAATCCAACACTCCAGATTTCTTGAAACGATCTTATACCATTAAGTAATAATTATGAAATTTCTGAGGCGAAGTTAGGACCATAGTGTCCACTCTTCCCTTTAACCTCAAAATTACAAAATATATTAAGATTTTAAACAAACTAATAAAATTATCCAAATATCACAGAATGTAAAATTAAAAAATAGCCTATGTATTAATAAATACAATTACAAAATAAAACGTGTTAAAAGCACACAACTAGAACAGTTATTTAAAAAAACTCAAAGTGACAGTTTAATTGTGCAGACAGACAGACACGCGCGTGAAATTATAAGGGTCTTTTGTTTTACCTACGGACCCTAATAAAGAGCAATCAATGAATATCCATCTTTTAATGGCTGTCGAATTGTTTGTCTCACATTTCACAAACACTGATTTTAAAACTTATACGCTACGCATTTCTCATTGTGTGGTTAAATTAAGTTGTATTCGTCATACAAAAAACTATAATATATGGTTTCGCACTGCAATTTAACTTCAAATTCTAGTAATATTTTTTCAGATTTGTACGTTACGCCGTGTTCAAGTTAGAGAGAGAGGGCATGATTTCTAACACTTTAATTTATACTAGCGTCAACATATTAATTTTTGTCGTTAAATAAACATGCATATTCGTAATTAGAATAACTTCTAGTATTATTTCATACTCGAAACAATATTTTAAAACAATTTTTAATTCGATAGTATCGACCCCTAAA
Source organism: Aphrophora alni (assembly GCA_963513935.1). Lineage (NCBI taxonomy): Eukaryota > Metazoa > Arthropoda > Insecta > Hemiptera > Aphrophoridae > Aphrophora > Aphrophora alni. The sequence goes on along the minus strand of OY740776.1, from coordinate 16,392,430 downwards.
CTACTTCGTCATTTTTTTGTTAGTGCAACATTTTTTATAATAAGTGGTAAAATTTAAAGAGTATAACTGCAAAGTTTTAATATATAAGATTTATCGTCTTGTCTGTGTAGACTGGTTGCGACTTACAGACACGCGTGTGAGATTATAAGGGTCCTTGCTTTTATCTACGGAGCCTAAAAATCAAATAAACAGATAACAAAATATAAATAAAATTGTCTACTTAATAAGCGAAGCATTTTATAATAACTTTGTAAATTATTACTAATTAAGAATAAAATTACACAACTAAAAACACGCTTGCGGTTAAATAATTTCCCCGAAATATCCCATACACCACAAACACATTCATTACACCCGCAATTCAAAGTTTTTAAACTGAGCTGGATAGTTTGTGCTCTTAATATTGTTTATACGTACTTCAGTGAGCGTTGAGAGTGAAGCGCTGCACATCCCTTAACGGGACACAGGGCTTCAACCACCCCCAATTCACAGTCATACCCCAGTCGACAGCCAGTTCTCGAGTGCTTTAGTTAGATCGTCGAGTTAGGTGTCCGATTTAAGGGGTTGTTAAAACACAACAAACCCGTCGCGCGCATAAGGGCCGCTTGTGAATCGGCCTGACCTTGACATCAGTACCTTAGTGGGCGGCGCTTCACTCTCAACACTCACTGAATGAAGTATAGTTACAAAACCTACAAGTAAGTCATTGTCTGTAATATATTAAACTTAACAGCGGTATGTTTTGATATAAGTAATAAATATGAGGCTCTTCGTGTATCTCTAAAATTGAAGTAAACTATTACCAGATGTGTTATATCATATCTGCTACAATAAGCGATTTAAATATACAAATTTCTCTTTAAAAGATTTTTTTTTTATTACGCAAAACGTTGATAATGGCTTACAATTCTAAACCATTATTATTCTCCCATAATAAATACTTTAGTAATAAATAATTTTTACTGTTTTATCTCTCTCATGTTTGTAGATACGTTTTTGAGGTTATGGTGATGTATTTTAATTTATTTTTCTGCATTGTTACGTGAGAAAGATGTTGCAGTGTTTTTTGGTAAATCTTTCAAATGTATTTCCAGGACAATTATTAGTCACTACATTTGGGTATTACTTAAACCAAAATCATTAAAAGTGTAATTATTTTTTTATTTATTTTGCTCGTCAAATTTGATTGTCGTTCATGTTAGTTTTGGTCGTAAATTTTCACACTTCATCACAATTTGACCAATATCTCTTTTGGTCGATTTTGAAATATCCGACCATCTAAGGGAGTTTATTTTCACTTTTTGACCACAACTTCAGAACTGACGTATTTGAATAGTGACTACTACCTTTTGCTTTTTTTTTTTATTTTGGGATTTATACGTGGTTTTGTGAAAGTTATTTTGAACAAAAAATATATTTTAATTTATATTTTATTTTAATACAAAAAATATAAATATTATGTGTGGGGTATCAAATAAAACTAGAAGTTATTCTGATTACGAATATATATATATATATACATTTTTGAAGAATTAATTAATATGTTGGCGTTAGGCCTAATTTAAAGTGTCAGATATGCCCTCCTTTTCCCTCTAATTGAAACACGGCTTGCCTTATACATTTGAAAAAAAAATACTTAGGATTTGAAATTAAATTTCAGTGATAAATAATATATTATATTATTGGTATAACGAATTTAACCAAACAATTAGAAATTCGTAATGTATAAGTTTTAAAAGCAGTTTTTGTGAGATGTGAGACAAACAATTCAACAGCCATTAAACGATAGACTGCATTTTCATTGATTTCTCTTCATTGGGTTTTCGTAGGTAAAACCTTACAATTTCACTCGCGTGATTGTCGCGTAAAAGATTTCGACTTTATAAAAATAACAGTTCCTATATGTCTACGAACTCTAAATTGTATGGTTTTAAACACGCTTTTATACTCATATATACAGCTATAGGCCGAATTACATTTCCAGGATTGGTGATATCCACAAAAACAAGATTCAGAAAACCTGTATAAGATTTGGTTTCCATAACAGAGTCGGTAGTGTGCTCATCAACTTGTTTCTAATCGTAAAGTTACAAGGTTCCCACTGTTTATAGTCCCTCTTAAAATGTAATATGTAAATAATATAAGACAGATTACATATTAGGAAATAGGGAGTGGAATTAATGATCACCGGATATTTCAAAATAAATTCCCTCTAATATTGCAACATGTTGAAGTTTTCCACGACAACGAGAATCTAGTTTTATCGTGGTTACTTTCCCAGTCCTTCATAAAATATAGTACAAGCCGATGCTGTAAATACAATTGCGGCGAACGTTATTAGTTATGACCAGACATTTCAACCGCTTAAGGTTCCGGAAGGAGGGTTTGGAAAAACGTGTTAGGACTTACCCAGTAAGTATATTGGATCGTCAATTAACGCTTAGTCTCAAACCCAACTAATCACTATGTTCTCAGCCAGCCTATGATGAGATATAATTTAATAACTAAACTAACTAATAATTAATTATTATAATGGATTAACTAGGGCCTAATCGGTTATGGACAGGCGTGATGGGAGAATTATGTTAACCCTTTTAGGACATAATAATTCTGTTCAATTTAGTCGGATGACCTACGAATGACTGCGTAACACCCGGGGGTCGATCAGACCCCGCAATTAGCGGTTTAGGCAGTCATTTAGGTTTATTACTAAAACGTTAAAAAAACAACGCGTAATTGACGTCCGGTCCTTCCGCGCACTAGAGAACGACTTTGTTTCGTCTTAACTACGATGCGCGCGCATCGCATATCTTATACGGTGATCGCCAATTCCCGTTGGAATCACTTTACAATGCTCAAATGTTGGTTTCTTGTGTCTAATAGGGCATGTTAAATTGTACTGCTAGATCAAGGCGACTTATTCAGAAGGGTGTTTTGAAATCTGCCAAACTTTCCACTAATTTAGTATCCGGAAAAACATACATAATTTGATGTCAATTGGTGTTTCTTCTCTATTTTAGTGTTACTTGTTTTAATTTTAACTTTTGACAAACATCTAATTAACGGTATTTCTATTGAAACAGCTTCTCTCTCTCTCTCTCTCTCTCTCTCTCTCTCTCTCTCTCTCTCTCTCTCTCTCTCTCTCTCTCTCTCTCTCTCTCTCTCTCTCTCTCTCTCTCTCTCTCCCTCTCACCCACAAAGAAGTACACGCTCTTGATTTTCTATTGATTGCTTATTCCTCAACCGATACTTTACCAAAATAATAAATTTACCAAAATTGTTGTGTGACAATTTGAACATACTGGTGTTTATAGAAACAAAATGGCAGTAATAATAAAAAAAAATAAATAAAAAAAAAAAAAAAAGTCTTTGAATAAAGTACAGCTTTTGTTACGTTTGGGGCAAAAAATCGAATGCTTATTCCTCAACCGATGCTATTGAAACTTTCTAGTAAAGTAACCAAAAATGTTGTGTGGAAATTTCAACATACTGGTGTTGATAGAAACTAAATGGCGGCAACACAAAACAACAGTCTTCGAAATAAAATACCAATTTTGGTAAGATTGTAAAAAAAAAAAATTTGTTACAAACACAATTTTCTTTTGAAACGAACTAAAAACTAATGATATTAAAAACCAATGAAAATTAGATTAAAATTTACTAATTATTTAAAACTGAAACCCACCCAGTTCTTCCCTATTTATCGAATGTACTCTTACACTACGTTTCCCGTTTGCAACAACAAATCTTTTCGTTTAATTATTGAGTGAGTGGTTGGTGGATCAACATCTACGAAGGCAAACTGAAATTGTCTTATTAATTCTGCAACTTTATTAAAAACAACGCCCCACGCACAACACTTACTTTTCGCTCAACTGTTAAAACCATTTTGCAACTACAAAGGACAATAAAATTGTACTCAAGAGAATTATGTTATTTGTCAATGTAATTGTTGTTTAATTTTAATCGAACAGCTGTTTTTAATTTCAATTGAACATCTGTTCAACAATTAAACCTGCAAGTGTAAAAAGCGTAGAGGTAAAGAAGTTGATTTTTCTGTTGCCGCCATTTTTTTCCCAGTAAACATCAGTTTGTTGAAATGTGTATACAATATTTTTGGCAACGTTGTTAAAAAGTGTGTAAAGTTTCAAAATAATCGGTTGAGGAAATATGCATAATAGAAAATCAAAACGTGTACCTACCTCTTCGTGGGACATAATGTATATATATTTTAAAAAATAAATAAATATTTCAGAAGACGAAATACCTTATGACAGTATAATTCAATAAAAAGGAACATAGAAAAATAAATAATTAACTCTTAAAATACTAATAGATTAACAGATAAATCAAGAAAACAAAAAGAAACACATCAAATAATATTTAAAAATGATAAATATCCTGTAAAATTAGACATTACAGGATAATAATAGTTTTGAATTTATCTTCACAAAATTGAGCAAAACTATACGGTTAAAAAAACGAAAAAACAAATTTACCCTTAACGTCCCTTAATTTAAATATCCCTTAATCTATCAATAGAATTAATATTTCCTACAAGGCCCACAGTAACAACCTTTAGGTATCACAAGAGAATCTCCTTGTATTACATTAAAATGGAGATTGGTAAGATGGTCCCATTGATTCATATTCTATGACCACTGAAACAACTAATATTTTCCCCATTACACTAAACTTTTCATGCTTACAGCACCGATTAATTTAACGCCCACACTGAATTCTTGCTTTGAGACATTGCACTTGTTTTGTGACCTTTTTATTAGCATGTAAATTAACACAGCTTGCACCTTACTATAACAGTTATTTGCATATATAAATATATCAATTTAAACTGTGTCACTAGGACAACAACGCGTTAGATAACATACAAATTAGCATATAAGCAGCGGAGGCCGAAAGAATGACTGGTAGCGACGAGATTTATGTTGCCAATCATATTGTTATTAAACGGTACAGAATAATTGCACAAACTTTCTCATACGATCACTCCTTAAGAGGAAACAAAAACGGACTAAGAATTTCAATTTGGTAGGCGACAATCGAAAAATGAAAATAAACTATTGGCAGCTATTTTGAATAAATATTTAAATAGACCCTAAACTTGCAAACTCACGTCTTCAACGAATTTCATATTTGATTAAAATCGAGTTTGTATAATGGCGATTAATATTCATTTTTGTTTTGCCAATTAGTCCTGAACTGTGATATTTCTTTACTTGCAATTTTTCAGTAGAGTTTGGGAGTTTAATTTTCTTCGTCGCGTTTCGAGGAACATTCATCCGGGTTCGCAGTTTGGTTGGGTTATGGTTGTGTGGTCAGTTAACAGTGTAATCTTGGTTTACGAGTAATTGTAACCACCAGCAGGATTGCCAACCCCACACGGTATTCAGAAGGCAGGGGATCAGCTGATCTGCTGTTGAGACGGAAGACCTGACGTCAGGAAAACGGGTAAGTGCCAATGTCCAGCAAGGAATAGCACGGTAGTGGAGTCTTGCAAAGGGGCAGTTTATTTATTAGAGTGAAGTTATCGAAATTATTGTTGTGCTAAGTTTTGGAAAACGGTGTTGCCGAGGCTCCTCGGAAAGGCCTAACGAATTTGTCGGACCGCAGTATAGTTCAAGAGTTCCGTCGTAACAGGTTGTCAGCCTCTGACTACCTTTTATAGTGACTGTTGTGTGCAGTTACTATGGTAGTTAGAATCTAAAACATCGAAATTTATACACTGTAATTAACTCGATAAAAGATAGTAGTGTTTGGTCTGACGGGATAAGTAAATTAAGACATATTTCGTTATGGGTGATCACGTTTCCTATATTCAAACTTATGATCACGGTGACTATTAATTATTTCGCACCCCAGCAAACCTCACGAGTTGCAGTTCACATTTTACTAAAATTTCAACGCAATTGCTGGAACTGTTTTTGAGAAATTACGTATTTTATAACATCGATGTTTAACGATAATTCACTAACCGGCATTTTCGGAGAATTGGTGACCAAAACATTTTGTTTGGGGTACTTAGATGTTACACTCCTGTAAATATTGAGAAAATGTTAGTGTTGATTTTATTTTTATGTCAGTTAACTCCAAAGTTTAGTTGTAAATACAAAACTTCCCGATATTTCGCCAAAACTTCAAAATTTTATAAAAATCGGTTCACACGTTTTGGTTGTGACGACAGAAGGTAGTTAGCCAGGCATACGATAAACAGCAATCTAAAAATCATGTTTTTAGATTCACGGCGCCCCAAAGTTGATATTTACACAACATTTTTTGACATCGACTTTTGACCATCGCTTTTCCCCTCAGAATCTAATTTATAGCGAGTACGAGCTTAACAATTCCAAGAGACCTTACCCAACTCTACAAATATTACATAGGTCATGGGTTAGATCCCTCTCTTTCATCTTTTTTATCATGTCTCTCTTTACGAACTCTTGTTCCTTTTTTACTCTCACGCTATTAAAGTATTCGAAGGCTAGGGGATCATTATTTTAACTTCTTTTTTTTAATTGTTAGGTTATTCCTACCTTATGTCTACAATTCTCAAATGTCCTAGTGGACTACCGGTTTCAACCGTTAGTTGGTCATCTTCATGCCCCGACATCACTTCTTTTTTATCATACAATTTTTTGATTTCGTCATGAAATTGCACTTTAAAATTTGTGTTTGTTATTTATATGTTTGTAAGTATACATAACAAACAAAACAAACAAAAACCAAAACAAACAAACACCACAACAAACAGACGTACGGCAATGGATATGCTTGATATCAACAAACTTACCAGATACTTCATATACCGGATGAAAACTTAATTTGCTCTGGAAGTCTTCATAAAACTCGTAGTATCAACTAGTATCATTAACTACATAGCGACATCCTTAGCTATTTCATTAGTTGGTAATTTGTTACAAAGTTGGCGCCAAAGTGACGCACAACTCGTAAAGACGACACTTTAGTTTACGCAACTTACTAATGATGACCGTCGAATGTGACAAAACTGGTTTAATAAGAACATCTAAGGCGGCACGATATGTGAGCAAAGCACTCACTTACAACAGGTTGGCGAGTTCTTATATAAGTTTATGATATTCTACATAAACGGAGTTGTGACGTCATTGGTTGTTTATGCGTCTTGGATAAAAATATGACTGGAAGTACAGTTTTGTAATTTTAAAAACGAACAGTTTTCATGTGCAATTATTTACTGGTTTTCACCTTCTGATTTTTTCGAGGAGTTGAAGACTGGATTACGCACCATCAGGTGTCCGTACGTAATTCCGGTTCATCCGGAACACCCACTAAATTTCCACCTCCTTTTCTAGGACCTTAATAACCACTGCAGAACCAGCTATCGGTCTTTACTATCGGGTGAGTTAAGCCAACATTTCTTGACTCGTTTTACCCATTCCTCTTCTAATTTAATTCCTCAGCTTAAGGTCTTCTTCTTAACACATCTGCGTGCTTAGTATTCATTATTGTAGCAAAAAAGTGATCAATGGCATTACATTGCTCCTCAGAGTTCAGCATTTGCTTTACAATACTCTCAGCTTTCAACTTTATTCCAGCTTCCATATTTATTTTCTTTCCATCCACGTTCTACTTTCCGCAATCAAAAAGAGTATGCTTCGTCACATTGCTCCTCAGAGCACTACCACGCAGCGTCTTTTATGATTTGATTGGGCTCGAGGATGGTAAAAGCCAACCTCACCACGTTTTCTGTCCAACGATCCCAATATTAGGAATCAAGATTTGCGTCCACATTCCAATTGCTTCCGTCTGCAATCGCTCTTACCACCTTTTAGGAAATACCTTCCTAGTTTATTTTGGTCGAAGTCCCTGTTCTGGTAGCGTGGTAAATTTTCATTTTTCCTTGGTCATCAGATCCCGATGTGGTTGTCTAGTAGTGCACTTGTTGAGACTATTTTCTAGGTTAAAGCAATATCCCACTGAATAGTCAATAGACTTTTACCTTCTGTCTGCATTTCCAATGTGCTAGCCCCACATCGGATCTGCATATAATACCTTCGAGTATACAACGCTCACTATGAGCTTCCTCTGGCATCAACCACCCAGACTAACACCTGTCTCTATACCGTTTCTCATAACTTTACTTATATTTTATGTAAAAATCTTCTGTTTATTTTTGAGTGAAATATCTACAAATCATCGCCATAGCAACCGCAACAATGTATCTATTCCCAGCTGTTTTGAATATCCTGATGTTTTTCTTAAGCTTTGATGCAGTTTTGCGTGCTTAATGTTAAATTAAAACTGTAAAGGTTTCTGGATCACCCTGTATTTCGGAATAAATACGAATAGCAACTATGTGTGGATGCCATACTGAATGACTTGAGTATTTTGTTGTTGTTTTTAACTGCAGTGGGAGATTTTTATACTACATCGTTATTGTTCTTTTCGTGCACAATTTCTCCCTGAATAAAATATAGTTTGTATTTACTTCCCCACCTATTTTTACCTTGTATAAGGAAAGTTATTTGATATATCGAGTTTTGACGTCCCCTGAACCCAAAATTGATTTTTGGAATGATGTGCAGTGCTGTGCAGTCCAAACACGTAGAGGAAATTTAATAAAATTTAGTATCTCAGAATATTTTAATTATATATTTGGTGTCTTATTTATTTATTCGGAATTTTAAAATTGGAGGTCGCTGTTACAAGAAATAAACACAAAATTACGATTTTGTCAATTTTGAATCAAACGATTATGCCCTCTAATAAGACTCTCTTATTTATTTATAATACAAATTTATTTTCATCATCCCCTTTTCATTTCCCAAGATGAAATTAGTAGAATTGTTTTAAAAAACAAATTGGTCACAACGATACATCAGTACAAGAACAATTTCGAAGGACAAGCTGCCCGCTTAATTATTTACATCAATGTAGACCCACACCTCTCACAATGCAAACAAAGATTTGATGTTATCTCAATCATTGCGAAGGACAATTCCTTCCTTCACTTGCAACAGTTATTGTTCGAAGGTTGTATAGATTATCCACAACAATGGAGTAGATTGATGGACCCTTGTATCATAAAACTGGAACACCATTACAGTAGCTGTGGACCCTCGACCTTTCTAAAACAATTAGCATTTATAATTTTTAATCTGATCATAGTTGTATCCGACAATGAGGTTGTTGACACAGCAAAGCGAGTTTTTGTAACACTCGACCATTTGCTAGTTTGTCTGTATGTGTGTTAAACCGTTTTTCACAGGTGCCAATCCTGAGGGAGCTAACTGGATGTACACCTTTTTATGTAGTCTTACGTTATCTTTTATCTGTGTTTGCTTTATGTTATTTTCTTCTTTTTTTACAATTTTGATAATCGTCCGAAAATTCTACCTCTATTTTCGACTGATTTTCACGTTTTTTTTAATCTTAAGAAACCGTTAAAGTTTTTAAAGTTTATAATCTAGGTTATTAATTAAACTATTTTTTTAGGTTAATTACAAGTAGACCTCCTTCATTTGTGTAATAAAAGTCTGCATATATAACGATTACTTGAAGGTTCTCGATGGGGAGTCGATAGGACTTGTAATATTAACCGTGCTCTAGTTAGTTTTGAGGATTGGTTTAAAATTTTGCCATCTGCAATACCATCACCAAATATAGAGATTAATTCAGACCATAAATCTTGTTTCTAGAGAATTTCATTAATGCCTGGTATCTAGAATATTCACTGTGACTAAAGAATCATCTCGCTTTCGACGAAGACAACAACTACAGTAACTGTAGAGAGAATAAGCTTGGGAATCTTGTGGGAGCCTTACTGGATCTACACCTTTTTTTCGTGTAGTCTTTGGGCTATTTTCCATCTTTCCTATCAAGTCTGTCTTGGCCAAATCTAGTTATTTTCCAATCCTGAGGCTAGGAGTCGTTATTTTATGTTCTTTTTCTTCTTTTTTTTGTATAAGGCGAGAGATTTTTCGCCTTTTACCAAAAAGGAAACAAACCTAGGAAACAAGGAAACACCCTAACCTAACCTAACACGTTGCTAATTTTAAATGTTTTAATATATGATTATTGATTGCCTTACTGGACTGGTTGTATTTAATTTAACTAACTTTTGTACTTACTTCTCACAGACCGTTTTCATTCTTTTATTTTTTATTGGTTACGTCGTTTCGCCTATTGTTCAGGCATTATCAAACCGAGATTTTTTTATTTGTTTTTCAAAGTGTTGTCTTTATGTATTACGTATTTTTTGTGAATGTGATATGTACACGTTTTAATTTATACAATTGACGCGCATCAACGAATGCAAGAATTCCAGCAAAAATCTAGGTTTGATAATGCCTGAACAATAGGCAAAACGACGTAACCAATAAAAAATAAAAGAAAGAAAACTTACTGTGAGCAGTAAGTACAAACATTAGTTTTAATATAGTTCTAGCTGATTCCATGAATATCTTGTATGTTCCGATTCCATAATATGTGCTTATGAAGATATATTTGAGTTTTGCATATAGTTTAAAGTAATTTAAAGTTTAAATTACAAACAATATGGCCAATTTTTTATTAAAATAACCAGATTATGCAATTAATTACAGGCCTCTCAAGTTTATGAAAAATGCACCTTATTAGAATTGTAAGTATCAGGCCTTAGCCTGTATAAAGTTTTGGGACAATAACTCCAACAAAAATTGAAGGTATTCCTACAAGGCTAGAAAGCAAAGAATTAGAAAAGCAAAGAATACTAATACATAAAGTAGTTTGAACTCTGTTATATACAAGTGTTTAAGTGAAACTTAGATCTTGTCATTAACTTACGAGGAAACTTGTCTTTCTTGACCAACTCTTATCAACGCTATTAGACTCCGAGGCTGTTAGAGTATTTGAATCTTCATTTTATGTTCTTTTCTTCCTGATTTTTACTATGCGATAATGATCAAAAGGTTTTTCGCATTTAAACAAAAAGGATAAAAAAAAAATCATATTGTAGTAATCTGTGTTCTAGACCGTTTTATCCTGCTAATGAAATCGTTTTTAATAATCTATTCATTGATTAGTGTGAATGTCATCAGAAATGTACTCCCTGTTTGGCTCTGCGGATCCTCTATAATTTTTAACTTAATTCCTCCACTATTTGAGCACTCTATGTTTTATTCCTCAATGGTATGTTTAAATACCGATTTTGGATTTCTTAGTTTTCAAACTCATAAAGTAAAACACTACGGATTTAGTATTTTTCAGGACTTTAGTTCCCAACTTCTATTATCTGTATACAGTAACTTGGCGTCTGTACCCGGACCGTCCCCCTCGCTCCCTTCCTCACCCAGCTGTTTCCGTGATGAGTCACCTACTAGCGTTAACACTGCACTGTTTAATTTTTTTATGGAAGACACAATTTTAAATTTTTTTCAGCATTGTTTAGGAAAATATAAGCAGATTGATACCAAACACGACACAAATGTATGTAAACATGTAAATAATAAGTATGTGATTATGCAAAAAGTAGCTGTGTAAAGAGCTTTCTACTGGCGGCTTTTACAAACGGAATAGCGTCGTGTTTGGTAACAATTTGCTTATATTTTCCTAAACATTTTAACTATGCTGAAAAAAATTTTTAAATTGTCTCCCATAAAAAAATTAAATAGTGCAGTGTTAACGCTAGTAGGTGACCCATCACTGAAGCAGCTGGGTGAGGAAGGGAGCGACGAGGGGGGGACTATTCCGGCCGCTCGCAGGTAGCCAAGGGATTCAGACGCCAAGTTACGGTATACAGACTATAGTGTTTTTTACTGTCAAACTCTTTAAACTTTCAGTGGCTCACTCATAGTGAGGACGAACCAAGGAGCTCTGGTAGGATCTACACCTTTCTTCATGTAGCCTTGGGTTGGATCCCTCCCTTAATCAACTCTTGTTCTTTTCCGACCCTTAAACTATTAGAATTTTCGAGAGCTGGGAACTTTATTTTATACTCAGTTATCCTTTTATTTACCCCAAGAAAACTAATCGCACTGTGCTAATTTTAAATATCTTAATACGGTTCCATCTGGTACGATCACTATATTGTGTGTTACGATTCCATAAGTTACAGCTAATCCAGGATATGTATCCTTGATTGTTCTCGACACAGTTGTTATATTCAGGATGTTGATCGTTCAGGATTTTGGGCTATCACTTTGCTAGGCACCATTGTGGTAGAAATGGAAACGAAAAAGCAGACGAGGAAGCTACCAGTCACGTAGCGTGTCAGCGTCTGACTTTGTATGGGTGATACATCAAGAGCTTCTTTGCTAGTGGGAAGAAGAATGGTAAACTGAAGCGTTCAAGGGAAGTAAAAGTTTCTGTCCCTCCGTGTAGATGAAATTCGTGCCAATCAACGAAAAGATTTGGTAATTACTCGTTTTCAAATCTGTCATTCTGTTATCACTCACGGACTTTTTTGATTGAACACGGGAATCTTCCGCAATGCCGATTCAATGCAACGGTTTTATTAAAATCAATCAATAATGTTTATAATTGTAGCTGTCTTAAGGAAATACAGTAGTATGTGTAAACTTTGAGGTTATTTAACAAGTGATTGAATAGACCGATTCAACTACACTTATCTCAATTTTTTTTGGGATTTAATAATAAACAAGTGATTTTGTTAGAGCTACAAGTATTTAAAAATATTTATAATTAAGAAAATTAATTTGTTAATACGAAATCATAGTCACTTACAAATAATAGTTATTTGTGCAACTAGTGAGCAAAGTGGCACTTTTTTAAACGAGAGAAAAATGTTGACGCACGAGGCTTGCCGAGTGCGTCAATTTTATTGAGTTTAAAAAAGACATTTTGCTGACGAATTTCACATTATACTTTGTCTACAGTTGTTATTTTGTGACAAATAAAAACTATACTTCAGCAGTAACACAATTTAATAAAACATAATTTAATACAATAGTGTTCAACCTCACGTCAAAACTGAGGTTATTTATGAATATTACAAATAACTTAGGTGTATTGTTGAGGAAACGGGATTGCCAACTTCAAAACTCGGCACGAAAAATACTCTCTGTGTACATACACTGTCAATCATCTTTATGAATAATTACTTCCTTTTTCAACTTTAAAAAGTTGTTTTGTTGTTTATTTATGTTATTTTACATGTAAGAATTAATGTAACATACATACAGGACATTTCCTGTATATTATAAATCAATTCAAACAAACTTAACCTAAATTTCGTTTTGTTCGGTTGCCATTCGGAGTGAGCAAAGTAGTGGGCAAAGTGAAACTGTTGAGAAATCAGCTGTTTTGCAAACTAATTTAAATGAACAAAATGCCACTTTGTCAACAATTGTAGACAATGATAATTTTTTTTGTAACTTTAAAATGCCTTTAAGAACTAATTTATGCAATTATATTACCTCCCATTCATACCAAATGTGTTTTATATTTTATTTTACTCTATTAATCAGAGGTACCAATAATTGTAACTGATATTTTAATATCCTTAACAAGTAGGAAAAATTCTTCAATTAAAGTGTTTTTACAGTTTTTGCAATTTAAGAGTTTCTAAGAAAGGCCAAATTACCAATTCATTCTAGATCATAAATCCCTAATATATTTATGATTTCCCTCATCAGGACATACAGAGCTTGAACCTCTGACTATCCATCAAGTTTACTGGATCTCTTTGAAGAATAGCCAATGAAAAGACAGCTTGAAATTCCAGTTCCCATTGCAACTCCATCCTTCTCTGATTGTATTAACATACAGCTGCATATCATGTAGCTTATAAGGATTGCTTGAATATGTTAATTTCATTAATTGAAATACAATCCTGAAATATTCGCGTCATCGGTAAGGATACGATGTCTTAAATCACTTTAACTCGTTAATAACTTCATAATAACACCGTGAGTGAAGATGATTTACGTGTAAACCTAATAGTAGAAACTGTCAATGAAATGATTTAATGTTTGTGAAGAAATAATTAGTGTGAAAATTTTCTTGGTACGTTCGTTACTGAATTTTGGTCATCTTTTTTACTTATACGAATTATAGGGTAAATTTCGTATTTCGAAATATTTCAGCCTTCGTTTTTTGACTATTTTTCACGTTTCATGATTTTAGCAAACGGGAAAAGGGTGTTTTTCGCCATCTTAGAAACATCTCAGTGCTTACGTACGTTATCGAACAAAAACATTAAGATAATAATTTGACACAGAAGCTATATCGTGCTCATATGTAACCTTATTAGAAATCAGTAAAATAGAATTAAGAATATCAAAATGACCATATTTTTTCTTCCCATCTCGTGTATTATTCAACACACTAAATTAGATATAAATTTACGGCGTTAAATTTAGCTTGTAATGGTACCACAACTCCTTACGGTATTAATTAGCGAAATTAATGTCAAAAATGTAACTTTAAAAAAACGTCATGTTCGAGAGAATTTTGGTGGTATATGATATTATAAATGCTTCATTTCACAAAATCTGTTATAACGATTTTGATAATTTTTTTTTCAAATATAGCCCATTACAAATATATTTATATCGGCTGTTAGGCAATTATAAAATACTTAATTTTTCAAAATCGGCTATGATGATTTTGTTCAAATGTTGCTCAAATATAGCTCATACAAGCATAGCTCTAAGGGCTTAAACAAAACGCATAGGTTGTTATATCTCTAAAAATTACATTTCGTGATATATAACTATAATTCGGCCATTAGGCTATTATAAATGCTTAATTTCTCAAATTTGGCTATACCGATATAGATCAAATTTTGCACAAATAATATAACATTGTTTTAAGGACACAAACAAAGCTTATTGATTGTTATTTTTCCCTAAACTACCTGTTCGTGATATATATCTATAAAACGGCCATTATGCTATTATAAAATACTTAATTTCTCAAAATCTGCTATACGGTTTTGATCAAATTTTGCTCAAATATAGCACAGCTCTAAAGAACCAACGAAACCTATTGGTTGTTATTTCTCCTAAACGGTCTGTTCTTGAAATATTTATATGTATTGGCCATTAGAGTGTTGTAAAATATATAATTTCTCAAAATCGTCTGTAACGACTTTGATCAAATGTTGCTCAATTATAACTCATAAAAGCATAGCTCTAAGGACATAAACAAAACCTATTGGTTGTTATTTTTTCAAAAATGTCAGTTCGTGATTTATAACATGTATAAATCGGACATTATCCTAGTAGGCTATAAAATACTTGTTTTTAAAACGCCCTAACCTAACATAACCTAATCTAACTTAACCTAATCCAAATCTTCATTCATGTAGTCTTGGGTTGGATACTTCTCTTACGTAGTTCCTATTAGGTGACTCTTGTTCTTTAAAACGTCCTAACCTAACCTAACCTACACCTTCATTCATGTAGTCTTGGATTGGATTCTTCTCTTTCATATTTCCTATTATGTGTCTCTTGTTCTTTAAAACGTCCTAACCTAACCTAACCTACACCTTCTTTCATGTAGACTTGGATTGGATTCTTCTCTTTCATAGTTCCTATTAGGTGACTCTTGTTTTAAAAACGCCCTAACCTAACATAACCTACACCTTATTTCATGTAGTCTTGGATTGGATACTTCTCTTTCATATTTCCTATTATGTGTCTCTTGTTCTTTAAAACGTCCTAACCTAACTTAACCTACACCTTCATTCATGTAGACTTGGATTGGATTCTTCTCTTTCATAGTTCCTATTATGTGTCTCTTGTTTTTAAAACGCCCTAACGTACCCTAACCTACACCTTCTTTCATGTAGACTTGGATTGGATTCTTCTCTTTCATAGTTCCTATTATGTGTCTCTTGTTCTTTAAAACGTCCTAACCTAACCTAACCTACACCTTCTTTCATGTAGACTTGGATTGGATACTTCTCTTTCATAGTTCCTATTATGTGTCTCTTGTTCTTTAAAACGTCCTAACCTAACCTACACCTTATTTCATGTAGTCTTGGATTGGATACTTCTCTTTCATATTTCCTATTATGTGTCTCTTGTTCTTTAAAACGTCCTAACCTAACCTAACCTACACCTTCTTTCATGTAGACTTGGATTGGATTCTTCTCTTTCATAGTTCCTATTAGGTGACTCTTGTTTTAAAAACGCCCTAACCTAACCTAACCTACACCTTATTTCATGTAGTCTTGGATTGGATACTTCTCTTTCATATTTCCTATTATGTGTCTCCTGTTCTTTAAAACGTCCTAACCTAACTTAACCTACACCTTCATTCATGTAGACTTGGATTGGATTCTTCTCTTTCATAGTTCCTATTATGTGTCTCTTGTTTTTAAAACGCCCTAACGTACCCTAACCTACACCTTCTTTCATGTAGACTTGGATTGGATTCTTCTCTTTCATAGTTCCTATTAGGTGACTCTTGTTTTAAAAACGCCCTAACCTAACCTAACCTACACCTTATTTCATGTAGTCTTGGATTGGATACTTCTCTTACGTAGTTCCTATTAGGTGTCTCTTGTTCTTTAAAACGTCCTAACCTAACCTACACCTTCATTCATGTAGTCTTGGATTGGATACTTCTCTTTCATATTTCCTATTAGGTGACTCTTGTTTTAAAAACGCCCTAACCTAACCTAACCTACACCTTCATTCATGTAGTCTTGGATTGGATACTTCTCTTTCATATTTCCTATTAGGTGTCTCTTGTTCTTTAAAACGTCCTAACCTAACCTAACCTACACCTTCATTCATGTAGTCTTGGATTGGATACTTCTCTTACGTAGTTCCTATTAGGTGTCTCTTGTTCTTTAAAACGTCCTAACCTAACCTACACCTTCATTCATGTAGTCTTGGATTGGATACTTCTCTTTCATATTTCCTATTAGGTGACTCTTGTTTTAAAAACGCCCTAACCTAACCTAACCTACACCTTCATTCATGTAGTCTTGGATTGGATACTTCTCTTTCATATTTCCTATTAGGTGACTCTTGTTTTAAAAACGCCCTAACCTAACCTAACCTACACCTTCATTCATGTAGTCTTGGATTGGATACTTCTCTTTCATATTTCCTATTAGGTGACTCTTGTTTTAAAAACGCCCTAACCTAACCTAACCTACACCTTCATTCATGTAGTCTTGGATTGGATACTTCTCTTTCATATTTCCTATTAGGTGACTCTTGTTTTAAAAACGCCCTAACCTAACCTAACCTACACCTTCATTCATGTAGTCTTGGATTGGATACTTCTCTTTCATATTTCCTATTAGGTGACTCTTGTTTTAAAAACCCCCTAACCTAACCTAACCTACACCTTCATTCATGTAGTCTTGGATTGGATACTTCTCTTTCATATTTCCTATTAGGTGACTCTTGTTTTAAAAACGCCCTAACCTAACCTAACCTACACCTTCATTCATGTAGTCTTGGATTGGATACTTCTCTTTCATATTTCCTATTAGGTGACTCTTGTTTTAAAAACGCCCTAACCTAACCTAACCTACACCTTCATTCATGTAGTCTTGGATTGGATACTTCTCTTTCATATTTCCTATTATGTGTCTCTTGTTTTTAAAACGCCCTAACCTAACCTACACCTTCATTCATGTAGACTTGGATTGGATTCTTCTCTTTCATATTTTCTATTAGGTGACTCTTGTTTTAAAAACGCCCTAACCTAACCTAACCTACACCTTATTTCATGTAGTCTTGGATTGGATACTTCTCTTACGTAGTTCCTATTAGGTGTCTCTTGTTCTTTAAAACGTCCTAACCTAACCTAACCTACACCTTCATTCATGTAGTCTTGGATTGGATTCTTCTCTTTCATAGTTCCTATTAGGTGTCTCTTGTTCTTTAAAACGCCCTAACCTAACCTAACCTACACCTTCATTCATGTAGACTTGGATTGGATTCTTCTCTTTCATATTTTCTATTAGGTGACTCTTGTTTTAAAAACGCCCTAACCTAACCTAACCTACACCTTATTTCATGTAGTCTTGGATTGGATACTTCTCTTACGTAGTTCCTATTAGGTGTCTCTTGTTCTTTAAAACGTCCTAACCTAACCTAACCTACACCTTCATTCATGTAGTCTTGGATTGGATTCTTCTCTTTCATAGTTCCTATTAGGTGACTCTTTTTTTAAAAACGCCCTAACCTAAACTAACCTACACCTTATTTCATGTAGTCTTGGATTGGATACTTCTCTTTCATATTTCCTATTATGTGTCTCTTGTTTTTAAAACGCCCTAACCTAACCTACACCTTCATTCATGTAGACTTGGATTGGATTCTTCTCTTTCATAGTTCCTATTAGGTGACTCTTGTTTTAAAAACGCCCTAACCTAACCTAACCTACACCTTATTTCATGTAGTCTTGGATTGGATACTTCTCTTACGTAGTTCCTATTAGGTGTCTCTTGTTCTTTAAAACGTCCTAACCTAACCTAACCTACACCTTCATTCATGTAGTCTTGGATTGGATTCTTCTCTTTCATAGTTCCTATTAGGTGACTCTTGTTTTAAAAACGCCCTAACCTAACCTAACCTACACCTTATTTCATGTAGTCTTGGATTGGATACTTCTCTTTCATATTTCCTATTATGTGTCTCTTGTTTTTAAAACGCCCTAACCTAACCTACATCTTCTTTCATGTCGTCTTGGATTGGATACTTCTCTTTCATATTTCCTATTATGTGTCTCTTGTTTTTAAAACGCCCTAACCTAACCTACACCTTCTTTCATGTCGTCTTGGATTGGATACTTCTCTTTCATATTTCCTATTATGTATCTCTTGTTTTTAAAACGCCCTAACCTAACCTACACCTTCTTTCATGTAGTCTTGGATTGGATACTTCTCTTTCATATTTCCTATTATGTGTCTCTTGTTTTTAAAACGCCCTAACCAAATCTAACTTAACCTACACCTTCTTTCATGTAGTCTTGGATTGGATACTTCTCTTTCATATTTCCTATTATGTGTCTCTTGTTTTTAAAACGCCCTAACCTAACCTACATCTTCTTTCATGTAGTCTTGGATTGGATACTTCTCTTTCATATTTCCTATTATGTGTCTCTTGTTTGTAAAACGCCCTAACCTAACTTAACCTACACCTTCTTTCATGTAGTCTTGGATTGGATAATTCTCTTTCATATTTCCTATTATGTATCTCTTGTTTTTAAAACGCCCTAACCTAATCTAACTTAACCTACACCTTCTTTCATATAGTCTTGGATTGGATAATTCTCTTTCATATTTCCTATTATGTATCTCTTGTTTTTAAAACGCCCTAACCTAATCTAACTTAACCTACACCTTCTTTCATGTAGTCTTGGATTGGATAATTCTCTTTCATATTTCCTATTATGTATCTCTTGTTTTTAAAACGCCCTAACCTAATCTAACTTAACCTACACCTTCTTTCATATAGTCTTGGATTGGATAATTCTCTTTCATATTTCCTATTATGTATCTCTTGTTTTTAAAACGCCCTAACCTAATCTAACTTAACCTACACCTTCTTTCATGTAGTCTTGGATTGGATAATTCTCTTTCATATTTCCTATTATGTATCTCTTGTTTTTAAAACGCCCTAACCTAATCTAACTTAACCTACACCTTCTTTCATATAGTCTTGGATTGGATAATTCTCTTTCATATTTCCTATTATGTATCTCTTGTTTTTAAAACGCCCTAACCTAATCTAACTTAACCTACACCTTCTTTCATATAGTCTTGGATTGGATAATTCTCTTACATATTTCCTATTATGTATCTCTTGTTTTTAAAACGCCCTAACCTAATCTAACTTAACCTACACCTTCTTTCATGTAGTCTTGGATTGGATAATTCTCTTTCATATTTCCTATTATGTATCTCTTGTTTTTAAAACGCCCTAACCTAATCTAACTTAACCTACACCTTCTTTCATGTAGTCTTGGATTGGATAATTCTCTTTCATATTTCCTATTATGTATCTCTTGTTTTTAAAACGCCCTAACCTAATCTAACTTAACCTACACCTTCTTTCATATAGTCTTGGATTGGATAATTCTCTTTCATATTTCCTATTATGTATCTCTTGTTTTTAAAACGCCCTAACCTAATCTAACTTAACCTACACCTTCTTTCATGTCGTCTTGGATTGGATACTTCTCTTTCATATTTCCTATTATGTGTCTCTTGTTTTTAAAACGCCCTAACCTAACCTACACCTTCTTTCATGTCGTCTTGGATTGGATACTTCTCTTTCATATTTCCTATTATGTGTCTCTTGTTTTTAAAACGCCCTAACCTAATCTACACCTTCTTTCATGTCGTCTTGGATTGGATACTTCTCTTTCATATTTCCTATTATGTGTCTCTTGTTTTTAAAACGCCCTAACCTAACCTACACCTTCTTTCATGTCGTCTTGGATTGGATACTTCTCTTTCATATTTCCTATTATGTGTCTCTTGTTTTTAAAACGCCCTAACCTAATCTACACCTTCTTTCATGTCGTCTTGGATTGGATAATTCTCTTTCATATTTCCTATTATGTATCTCTTGTTTTTAAAACGCCCTAACCAAATCTAACTTAACCTACACCTTCTTTCATGTAGTCTTGGATTGGATACTTCTCTTTCATATTTCCTATTATGTGTCTCTTGTTTTTAAAACGCCCTAACCTAACCTACATCTTCTTTCATGTAGTCTTGGATTGGATACTTCTCTTTCATATTTCCTATTATGTGTCTCTTGTTCTTTAAAACGTCCTAACCTAACCTAACCTACACCTTCATTCATGTAGACTTGGATTGGATACTTCTCTTTCATATTTCCTATTATGTGTCTCTTGTTTGTAAAACGCCCTAACCTAACTTAACCTACACCTTCTTTCATGTAGTCTTGGATTGGATAATTCTCTTTCATATTTCCTATTATGTATCTCTTGTTTTTAAAACGCCCTAACCTAATCTAACTTAACCTACACCTTCTTTCATATAGTCTTGGATTGGATACATCTATTTCATATTTCCTATTATGTTTCTCTTGTTTTTAAAACGCCCTAACGTACCCTAACCTACACCTTCTTTCATGTAGTCTTGGATTGGATACTTTTCTTTCATATTTCCTATTATGTGTCTCTTGTTTTTAAAACGCCCTAACCTAATCTAACTTAACCTACACCTTCTTTCATGTCGTCTTGGATTGGATACTTCTCTTTCATATTTTCTATTAGGTGTCTCTTGTTCTTTAAAACGTCCTAACCTAACCTAACCTACACCTTCATTCATGTAGTCTTGGATTGGATACTTCTCTTTCATATTTTCTATTAGGTGTCTCTTGTTCTTTAAAACGTCCTAACCTAACCTAACCTACACCTTCATTCATGTAGTCTTGGATTGGATTCTTCTCTTTCATAGTTCCTATTAGGTGTCTCTTGTTCTTTAAAACGTCCTAACCTAACCTAACCTACACCTTCATTCATGTAGTCTTGGATTGGATACTTCTCTTTCATATTTTCTATTAGGTGTCTCTTGTTCTTTAAAACGCCCTAACCTAACCTAACCTACACCTTCATTCATGTAGTCTTGGATTGGATACATCTATTTCATATTTCCTATTATGTTTCTCTTGTTTTTAAAACGCCCTAACGTACCCTAACGTACCCTAACCTACACCTTCTTTCATGTAGTCTTGGATTGGATACTTTTCTTTCATATTTCCTATTATGTGTCTCTTGTTTTTAAAACGCCCTAACCTAATCTAACTTAACCTACACCTTCTTTCATGTCGTCTTGGATTGGATACTTCTCTTTCATATTTTCTATTAGGTGTCTCTTGTTCTTTAAAACGTCCTAACCTAACCTAACCTACACCTTCATTCATGTAGTCTTGGATTGGATACTTCTCTTTCATATTTTCTATTAGGTGTCTCTTGTTCTTTAAAACGTCCTAACCTAACCTAACCTACACCTTCATTCATGTAGTCTTGGATTGGATTCTTCTCTTTCATAGTTCCTATTAGGTGTCTCTTGTTCTTTAAAACGTCCTAACCTAACCTAACCTACACCTTCATTCATGTAGTCTTGGATTAGATACTTCTCTTTCATATTTTCTATTAGGTGTCTCTTGTTCTTTAAAACGCCCTAACCTAACCTAACCTACACCTTCTTTCATGTAGTCTTGGATTGGATACTTCTCTTTCATTTTTTCTATTAGGTGTCTCTTGTTCTTTAAAACGTCCTAACCTAACCTAACCTACACCTTCATTCATGTAGTCTTGGATTGGATTCTTCTCTTTCATAGTTCCTATTAGGTGTCTCTTGTTCTTTAAAACGTCCTAACCTAACCTAACCTACACCTTCCTTCATGTAGTCTTGGATTGGATTCTTCTCTTTCATAGTTCCTATTAGGTGACTCTTGTTTTAAAAACGCCCTAACCTAACCTAACCTACACCTTATTTCATGTAGTCTTGGATTGGATACTTCTCTTACGTAGTTCCTATTAGGTGTCTCTTGTTCTTTAAAACGTCCTAACCTAACCTAACCTTCACCTTCATTCATGTAGTCTTGGATTGGATTCTTCTCTTTCATAGTTCCTATTAGGTGTCTCTTGTTCTTTAAAACGTCCTAACCTAACCTAACCTACACCTTATTTCATGTAGTCTTGGATTGGATACTTCTCTTACGTAGTTCCTATTATGTGACTCTTGTTTTAAAAACGCCCTAACCTAACCTAACCTACACCTTATTTCATGTAGTCTTGGATTGGATACTTCTCTTTCATATTTCATTAAGTGTCTCTTGTTTTTAAAACGTCCTAACCTAACCTAACCTACACCTTCTTTCATGTCGTCTTGGATTGGATACTTCTCTTTCATATTTCCTATTATGTATCTCTTGTTTTTAAAACGCCCTAACCTAATCTAACTTAACCTACACCTTCTTTCATGTAGTCTTGGATTGGATAATTCTCTTTCATATTTCCTATTATGTATCTCTTGTTTTTAAAACGCCCTAACCTAATCTAACTTAACCTACACCTTCTTTCATATAGTCTTGGATTGGATAATTCTCTTTCATATTTCCTATTATGTATCTCTTGTTTTTAAAACGCCCTAACCTAATCTAACTTAACCTACACCTTCTTTCATGTCGTCTTGGATTGGATACTTCTCTTTCATATTTCCTATTATGTGTCTCTTGTTTTTAAAACGCCCTAACCTAACCTACACCTTCTTTCATGTCGTCTTGGATTGGATACTTCTCTTTCATATTTCCTATTATGTGTCTCTTGTTTTTAAAACGCCCTAACCTAATCTACACCTTCTTTCATGTCGTCTTGGATTGGATACTTCTCTTTCATATTTCCTATTATGTGTCTCTTGTTTTTAAAACGCCCTAACCTAACCTACACCTTCTTTCATGTCGTCTTGGATTGGATACTTCTCTTTCATATTTCCTATTATGTGTCTCTTGTTTTTAAAACGCCCTAACCTAATCTACACCTTCTTTCATGTCGTCTTGGATTGGATAATTCTCTTTCATATTTCCTATTATGTATCTCTTGTTTTTAAAACGCCCTAACCAAATCTAACTTAACCTACACCTTCTTTCATGTAGTCTTGGATTGGATACTTCTCTTTCATATTTCCTATTATGTGTCTCTTGTTTTTAAAACGCCCTAACCTAACCTACATCTTCTTTCATGTAGTCTTGGATTGGATACTTCTCTTTCATATTTCCTATTATGTGTCTCTTGTTCTTTAAAACGTCCTAACCTAACCTAACCTACACCTTCATTCATGTAGACTTGGATTGGATACTTCTCTTTCATATTTCCTATTATGTGTCTCTTGTTTGTAAAACGCCCTAACCTAACTTAACCTACACCTTCTTTCATGTAGTCTTGGATTGGATAATTCTCTTTCATATTTCCTATTATGTATCTCTTGTTTTTAAAACGCCCTAACCTAATCTAACTTAACCTACACCTTCTTTCATATAGTCTTGGATTGGATACATCTATTTCATATTTCCTATTATGTTTCTCTTGTTTTTAAAACGCCCTAACGTACCCTAACCTACACCTTCTTTCATGTAGTCTTGGATTGGATACTTTTCTTTCATATTTCCTATTATGTGTCTCTTGTTTTTAAAACGCCCTAACCTAATCTAACTTAACCTACACCTTCTTTCATGTCGTCTTGGATTGGATACTTCTCTTTCATATTTTCTATTAGGTGTCTCTTGTTCTTTAAAACGTCCTAACCTAACCTAACCTACACCTTCATTCATGTAGTCTTGGATTGGATACTTCTCTTTCATATTTTCTATTAGGTGTCTCTTGTTCTTTAAAACGTCCTAACCTAACCTAACCTACACCTTCATTCATGTAGTCTTGGATTGGATTCTTCTCTTTCATAGTTCCTATTAGGTGTCTCTTGTTCTTTAAAACGTCCTAACCTAACCTAACCTACACCTTCATTCATGTAGTCTTGGATTGGATACTTCTCTTTCATATTTTCTATTAGGTGTCTCTTGTTCTTTAAAACGCCCTAACCTAACCTAACCTACACCTTCATTCATGTAGTCTTGGATTGGATACATCTATTTCATATTTCCTATTATGTTTCTCTTGTTTTTAAAACGCCCTAACGTACCCTAACGTACCCTAACCTACACCTTCTTTCATGTAGTCTTGGATTGGATACTTTTCTTTCATATTTCCTATTATGTGTCTCTTGTTTTTAAAACGCCCTAACCTAATCTAACTTAACCTACACCTTCTTTCATGTCGTCTTGGATTGGATACTTCTCTTTCATATTTTCTATTAGGTGTCTCTTGTTCTTTAAAACGTCCTAACCTAACCTAACCTACACCTTCATTCATGTAGTCTTGGATTGGATACTTCTCTTTCATATTTTCTATTAGGTGTCTCTTGTTCTTTAAAACGTCCTAACCTAACCTAACCTACACCTTCATTCATGTAGTCTTGGATTGGATTCTTCTCTTTCATAGTTCCTATTAGGTGTCTCTTGTTCTTTAAAACGTCCTAACCTAACCTAACCTACACCTTCATTCATGTAGTCTTGGATTAGATACTTCTCTTTCATATTTTCTATTAGGTGTCTCTTGTTCTTTAAAACGCCCTAACCTAACCTAACCTACACCTTCTTTCATGTAGTCTTGGATTGGATACTTCTCTTTCATTTTTTCTATTAGGTGTCTCTTGTTCTTTAAAACGTCCTAACCTAACCTAACCTACACCTTCATTCATGTAGTCTTGGATTGGATTCTTCTCTTTCATAGTTCCTATTAGGTGTCTCTTGTTCTTTAAAACGTCCTAACCTAACCTAACCTACACCTTCCTTCATGTAGTCTTGGATTGGATTCTTCTCTTTCATAGTTCCTATTAGGTGACTCTTGTTTTAAAAACGCCCTAACCTAACCTAACCTACACCTTATTTCATGTAGTCTTGGATTGGATACTTCTCTTACGTAGTTCCTATTCGGTGTCTCTTGTTCTTTAAAACGTCCTAACCTAACCTAACCTTCACCTTCATTCATGTAGTCTTGGATTGGATTCTTCTCTTTCATAGTTCCTATTAGGTGTCTCTTGTTCTTTAAAACGTCCTAACCTAACCTAACCTACACCTTATTTCATGTAGTCTTGGATTGGATACTTCTCTTACGTAGTTCCTATTATGTGACTCTTGTTTTAAAAACGCCCTAACCTAACCTAACCTACACCTTATTTCATGTAGTCTTGGATTGGATACTTCTCTTTCATATTTCATTAAGTGTCTCTTGTTTTTAAAACGTCCTAACCTAACCTAACCTACACCTTCTTTCATGTCGTCTTGGATTGGATACTTCTCTTTCATATTTCCTATTATGTATCTCTTGTTTTTAAAACGCCCTAACCTAATCTAACTTAACCTACACCTTCTTTCATGTAGTCTTGGATTGGATAATTCTCTTTCATATTTCCTATTATGTATCTCTTGTTTTTAAAACGCCCTAACCTAATCTAACTTAACCTACACCTTCTTTCATATAGTCTTGGATTGGATAATTCTCTTTCATATTTCCTATTATGTATCTCTTGTTTTTAAAACGCCCTAACCTAATCTAACTTAACCTACACCTTCTTTCATGTCGTCTTGGATTGGATACTTCTCTTTCATATTTCCTATTATGTGTCTCTTGTTTTTAAAACGCCCTAACCTAACCTACACCTTCTTTCATGTCGTCTTGGATTGGATACTTCTCTTTCATATTTCCTATTATGTGTCTCTTGTTTTTAAAACGCCCTAACCTAATCTACACCTTCTTTCATGTCGTCTTGGATTGGATACTTCTCTTTCATATTTCCTATTATGTGTCTCTTGTTTTTAAAACGCCCTAACCTAACCTACACCTTCTTTCATGTCGTCTTGGATTGGATACTTCTCTTTCATATTTCCTATTATGTGTCTCTTGTTTTTAAAACGCCCTAACCTAATCTACACCTTCTTTCATGTCGTCTTGGATTGGATAATTCTCTTTCATATTTCCTATTATGTATCTCTTGTTTTTAAAACGCCCTAACCAAATCTAACTTAACCTACACCTTCTTTCATGTAGTCTTGGATTGGATACTTCTCTTTCATATTTCCTATTATGTGTCTCTTGTTTTTAAAACGCCCTAACCTAACCTACATCTTCTTTCATGTAGTCTTGGATTGGATACTTCTCTTTCATATTTCCTATTATGTGTCTCTTGTTCTTTAAAACGTCCTAACCTAACCTAACCTACACCTTCATTCATGTAGACTTGGATTGGATACTTCTCTTTCATATTTCCTATTATGTGTCTCTTGTTTGTAAAACGCCCTAACCTAACTTAACCTACACCTTCTTTCATGTAGTCTTGGATTGGATAATTCTCTTTCATATTTCCTATTATGTATCTCTTGTTTTTAAAACGCCCTAACCTAATCTAACTTAACCTACACCTTCTTTCATATAGTCTTGGATTGGATACATCTATTTCATATTTCCTATTATGTTTCTCTTGTTTTTAAAACGCCCTAACGTACCCTAACCTACACCTTCTTTCATGTAGTCTTGGATTGGATACTTTTCTTTCATATTTCCTATTATGTGTCTCTTGTTTTTAAAACGCCCTAACCTAATCTAACTTAACCTACACCTTCTTTCATGTCGTCTTGGATTGGATACTTCTCTTTCATATTTTCTATTAGGTGTCTCTTGTTCTTTAAAACGTCCTAACCTAACCTAACCTACACCTTCATTCATGTAGTCTTGGATTGGATACTTCTCTTTCATATTTTCTATTAGGTGTCTCTTGTTCTTTAAAACGTCCTAACCTAACCTAACCTACACCTTCATTCATGTAGTCTTGGATTGGATTCTTCTCTTTCATAGTTCCTATTAGGTGTCTCTTGTTCTTTAAAACGTCCTAACCTAACCTAACCTACACCTTCATTCATGTAGTCTTGGATTGGATACTTCTCTTTCATATTTTCTATTAGGTGTCTCTTGTTCTTTAAAACGCCCTAACCTAACCTAACCTACACCTTCATTCATGTAGTCTTGGATTGGATACATCTATTTCATATTTCCTATTATGTTTCTCTTGTTTTTAAAACGCCCTAACGTACCCTAACGTACCCTAACCTACACCTTCTTTCATGTAGTCTTGGATTGGATACTTTTCTTTCATATTTCCTATTATGTGTCTCTTGTTTTTAAAACGCCCTAACCTAATCTAACTTAACCTACACCTTCTTTCATGTCGTCTTGGATTGGATACTTCTCTTTCATATTTTCTATTAGGTGTCTCTTGTTCTTTAAAACGTCCTAACCTAACCTAACCTACACCTTCATTCATGTAGTCTTGGATTGGATACTTCTCTTTCATATTTTCTATTAGGTGTCTCTTGTTCTTTAAAACGTCCTAACCTAACCTAACCTACACCTTCATTCATGTAGTCTTGGATTGGATTCTTCTCTTTCATAGTTCCTATTAGGTGTCTCTTGTTCTTTAAAACGTCCTAACCTAACCTAACCTACACCTTCATTCATGTAGTCTTGGATTAGATACTTCTCTTTCATATTTTCTATTAGGTGTCTCTTGTTCTTTAAAACGCCCTAACCTAACCTAACCTACACCTTCTTTCATGTAGTCTTGGATTGGATACTTCTCTTTCATTTTTTCTATTAGGTGTCTCTTGTTCTTTAAAACGTCCTAACCTAACCTAACCTACACCTTCATTCATGTAGTCTTGGATTGGATTCTTCTCTTTCATAGTTCCTATTAGGTGTCTCTTGTTCTTTAAAACGTCCTAACCTAACCTAACCTACACCTTCCTTCATGTAGTCTTGGATTGGATTCTTCTCTTTCATAGTTCCTATTAGGTGACTCTTGTTTTAAAAACGCCCTAACCTAACCTAACCTACACCTTATTTCATGTAGTCTTGGATTGGATACTTCTCTTACGTAGTTCCTATTAGGTGTCTCTTGTTCTTTAAAACGTCCTAACCTAACCTAACCTTCACCTTCATTCATGTAGTCTTGGATTGGATTCTTCTCTTTCATAGTTCCTATTAGGTGTCTCTTGTTCTTTAAAACGTCCTAACCTAACCTAACCTACACCTTATTTCATGTAGTCTTGGATTGGATACTTCTCTTACGTAGTTCCTATTATGTGACTCTTGTTTTAAAAACGCCCTAACCTAACCTAACCTACACCTTATTTCATGTAGTCTTGGATTGGATACTTCTCTTTCATATTTCATTAAGTGTCTCTTGTTTTTAAAACGTCCTAACCTAACCTAACCTACACCTTCTTTCATGTCGTCTTGGATTGGATACTTCTCTTTCATATTTCCTATTATGTGACTCTTGTTTTTAAAACGTCCTAACCTAACCTAACCTACACCTTCTTTCATGTCGTCTTGGATTGGATACTTCTCTTTCATATTTCCTATTATGTGACTCTTGTTTTAAAAACGCCCTAACCTAACCTAACCTACACCTTATTTCATGTAGTCTTGGATTGGATACTTCTCTTACGTAGTTCCTATTAGGTGTCTCTTGTTCTTTAAAACGTCCTAACCTAACCTAACCTACACCTTCATTCATGTAGTCTTGGATTGGATTCTTCTCTTTCATAGTTCCTATTAGGTGTCTCTTGTTCTTTAAAACGTCCTAACCTAACCTAACCTACACCTTATTTCATGTAGTCTTGGATTGGATACTTCTCTTACGTAGTTCCTATTATGTGACTCTTGTTTTAAAAACGCCCTAACCTAACCTAACCTACACCTTATTTCATGTAGTCTTGGATTGGATACTTCTCTTTCATATTTCATTAAGTGTCTCTTGTTTTTAAAACGTCCTAACCTAACCTAACCTACACCTTCTTTCATGTCGTCTTGGATTGGATACTTCTCTTTCATATTTCCTATTATGTGTCTCTTGTTTTTAAAACGTCCTAACCTAACCTAACCTACACCTTCTTTCATGTCGTCTTGGATTGGATACTTCTCTTTCATATTTCCTATTATGTGTCTCTTGTTTTAAAAACGCCCTAACCTAACCTAACCTACACCTTATTTCATGTAGTCTTGGATTGGATACTTCTCTTTCATATTTCATTAAGTGTCTCTTGTTTTTAAAACGTCCTAACCTAACCTAACCTACACCTTCTTTCATGTCGTCTTGGATTGGATACTTCTCTTTCATATTTCCTATTATGTGACTCTTGTTTTAAAAACGCCCTAACCTAACCTAACCTACACCTTATTTCATGTAGTCTTGGATTGGATACTTCTCTTTCATATTTCATTAAGTGTCTCTTGTTTTTAAAACGTCCTAACCTAACCTAACCTACACCTTCTTTCATGTCGTCTTGGATTGGATACTTCTCTTTCATATTTCCTATTAAGTGTCTCTTGTTTTTAAAACGTCCTAACCTAACCTAACCTACACCTTCTTTCATGTAGTCTTGGATTGGATTCTTCTCTTTCATAGTTCCTATTAGGTGTCTCTTGTTCTTTAAAACGTCCTAACCTAACCTAACCTACACCTTCATTCATGTAGTCTTGGATTGGATTCTTCTCTTTCATAGTTCCTATTAGGTGACTCTTGTTTTAAAAACGCCCTAACCTAACCTAACCTACACCTTATTTCATGTAGTCTTGGATTGGATACTTCTCTTACGTAGTTCCTATTAGGTGTCTCTTGTTCTTTAAAACGTCCTAACCTAACCTAACCTACACCTTCATTCATGTAGTCTTGGATTGGATTCTTC
This sequence comes from Aphrophora alni, assembly GCA_963513935.1. Classification (NCBI taxonomy): domain Eukaryota; kingdom Metazoa; phylum Arthropoda; class Insecta; order Hemiptera; family Aphrophoridae; genus Aphrophora; species Aphrophora alni. Next base: position 16,362,125 of record OY740776.1, on the reverse strand, counting down.
TCTTTCATAGTTCCTATTAGGTGTCTCTTGTTCTTTAAAACGTCCTAACCTAACCTAACCTACACCTTATTTCATGTAGTCTTGGATTGGATACTTCTCTTACGTAGTTCCTATTATGTGACTCTTGTTTTAAAAACGCCCTAACCTAACCTAACCTACACCTTATTTCATGTAGTCTTGGATTGGATACTTCTCTTTCATATTTCATTAAGTGTCTCTTGTTTTTAAAACGTCCTAACCTAACCTAACCTACACCTTCTTTCATGTCGTCTTGGATTGGATACTTCTCTTTCATATTTCCTATTATGTGTCTCTTGTTTTTAAAACGTCCTAACCTAACCTAACCTACACCTTCTTTCATGTCGTCTTGGATTGGATACTTCTCTTTCATATTTCCTATTATGTGTCTCTTGTTTTTAAAACGCCCTAACCTAATCTAACTTAACCTACACCTTCTTTCATGTAGTCTTGGATTGGATAATTCTCTTTCATATTTCCTATTATGTGTCTCTTGTTTTTAAAACGCCCTAACCTAATCTAACTTAACCTACACCTTCTTTCATATAGTCTTGGATTGGATAATTCTCTTTCATATTTCCTATTATGTATCTCTTGTTTTTAAAACGCCCTAACCTAATCTAACTTAACCTACACCTTCTTTCATGTAGTCTTGGATTGGATAATTCTCTTTCATATTTCCTATTATGTATCTCTTGTTTTTAAAACGCCCTAACCTAATCTAACTTAACCTACACCTTCTTTCATGTCGTCTTGGATTGGATACTTCTCTTTCATATTTCCTATTATGTGTCTCTTGTTTTTAAAACGCCCTAACCTAACCTAACCTACACCTTCTTTCATGTCGTCTTGGATTGGATACTTCTCTTTCATATTTCCTATTATGTGTCTCTTGTTTTTAAAACGCCCTAACCTAATCTAACTTAACCTACACCTTCTTTCATGTAGTCTTGGATTGGATAATTCTCTTTCATATTTCCTATTATGTGTCTCTTGTTTTTAAAACGCCCTAACCTAATCTAACTTAACCTACACCTTCTTTCATATAGTCTTGGATTGGATAATTCTCTTTCATATTTCCTATTATGTATCTCTTGTTTTTAAAACGCCCTAACCTAATCTAACTTAACCTACACCTTCTTTCATGTAGTCTTGGATTGGATAATTCTCTTTCATATTTCCTATTATGTATCTCTTGTTTTTAAAACGCCCTAACCTAATCTAACTTAACCTACACCTTCTTTCATGTAGTCTTGGATTGGATAATTCTCTTTCATATTTCCTATTATGTATCTCTTGTTTTTAAAACGCCCTAACCTAATCTAACTTAACCTACACCTTCTTTCATGTAGTCTTGGATTGGATAATTCTCTTTCATATTTCCTATTATGTATCTCTTGTTTTTAAAACGCCCTAACCTAATCTAACTTAACCTACACCTTCTTTCATGTAGTCTTGGATTGGATAATTCTCTTTCATATTTCCTATTATGTATCTCTTGTTTTTAAAACGCCCTAACCTAATCTAACTTAACCTACACCTTCTTTCATGTAGTCTTGGATTGGATAATTCTCTTTCATATTTCCTATTATGTATCTCTTGTTTTTAAAACGCCCTAACCTAATCTAACTTAACCTACACCTTCTTTCATGTCGTCTTGGATTGGATACTTCTCTTTCATATTTCCTATTATGTGTCTCTTGTTTTTAAAACGCCCTAACCTAACCTAACCTACACCTTCTTTCATGTCGTCTTGGATTGGATACTTCTCTTTCATATTTCCTATTATGTGTCTCTTGTTTTTAAAACGCCCTAACCTAACCTACACCTTCTTTCATGTCGTCTTGGATTGGATACTTCTCTTTCATATTTCCTATTATGTGTCTCTTGTTTTTAAAACGCCCTAACCTAACCTAACCTACACCTTCTTTCATGTCGTCTTGGATTGGATACTTCTCTTTCATATTTCCTATTATGTGTCTCTTGTTTTTAAAACGCCCTAACCTAACCTACACCTTCTTTCATGTAGTCTTGGATTGGATACTTCTCTTTCATATTTCCTATTATGTGTCTCTTGTTTTTAAAACGCCCTAACCTAACCTAACCTACACCTTCATTCATGTAGTCTTGGATTGGATACTTCTCTTTCATATTTCCTATTATGTGTCTCTTGTTTTTAAAACGCCCTAACCTAACCTACACCTTCTTTCATGTCGTCTTGGATTGGATACTTCTCTTTCATATTTCCTATTATGTGTCTCTTGTTTTTAAAACGCCCTAACCTAATCTACACCTTCTTTCATGTCGTCTTGGATTGGATACTTCTCTTTCATATTTCCTATTATGTGTCTCTTGTTTTTAAAACGCCCTAACCTAACCTACACCTTCTTTCATGTCGTCTTGGATTGGATACTTCTCTTTCATATTTCCTATTATGTGTCTCTTGTTTTTAAAACGCCCTAACCTAATCTACACCTTCTTTCATGTCGTCTTGGATTGGATAATTCTCTTTCATATTTCCTATTATGTATCTCTTGTTTTTAAAACGCCCTAACCAAATCTAACTTAACCTACACCTTCTTTCATGTAGTCTTGGATTGGATACTTCTCTTTCATATTTCCTATTATGTGTCTCTTGTTTTTAAAACGCCCTAACCTAACCTACATCTTCTTTCATGTAGTCTTGGATTGGATACTTCTCTTCCATATTTCCTATTATGTGTCTCTTGTTTTTAAAACGCCCTAACCTAACCTACACCTTCTTTCATGTAGTCTTGGATTGGATACTTCTCTTTCATATTTCCTATTATGTGTCTCTTGTTTTTAAAACGCCCTAACCTAACCTACATCTTCTTTCATGTCGTCTTGGATTGGATACTTCTCTTTCATATTTCCTATTATGTGTCTCTTGTTTTTAAAACGCCCTAACCTAACCTACATCTTCTTTCATGTAGTCTTGGATTGGATACTTCTCTTTCATATTTCCTATTATGTGTCTCTTGTTTTTAAAACGCCCTAACCTAACCTACATCTTCTTTCATGTCGTCTTGGATTGGATACTTCTCTTTCATATTTCCTATTATGTGTCTCTTGTTTTTAAAACGTCCTAACCTAACCTACACCTTCATTCATGTAGTCTTGGATTGGATACTTCTCTTTCATAGTTCCTATTAGGTGACTCTTGTTTTAAAAACGTCCTAACCTAACCTAACCTACACCTTCTTTCATGTAGTCTTGGATTGGATACTTCTCTTTCATATTTCCTATTATGTGTCTCTTGTTTTTAAAACGCCCTAACCTAACCTACATCTTCTTTCATGTAGTCTTGGATTGGATACTTCTCTTTCATATTTCCTATTATGTGTCTCTTGTTTTTAAAACGCCCTAACCTAACCTACATCTTCTTTCATGTAGTCTTGGATTGGATACTTCTCTTTCATATTTCCTATTATGTGTCTCTTGTTTTTAAAACGCCCTAACCTAACCTACATCTTCTTTCATGTAGTCTTGGATTGGATACTTCTCTTTCATATTTCCTATTATGTGTCTCTTGTTTTTAAAACGCCCTAACCTAACCTACATCTTCTTTCATGTAGTCTTGGATTGGATACTTCTCTTTCATATTTCCTATTATGTGTCTCTTGTTTTTAAAACGCCCTAACCTAACCTACATCTTCTTTCATGTAGTCTTGGATTGGATACTTCTCTTTCATATTTCCTATTATGTGTCTCTTGTTTTTAAAACGCCCTAACCTAACCTACATCTTCTTTCATGTAGTCTTGGATTGGATACTTCTCTTTCATATTTCCTATTATGTGTCTCTTGTTTTTAAAACGCCCTAACCTAACCTACATCTTCTTTCATGTAGTCTTGGATTGGATACTTCTCTTTCATATTTCCTATTATGTGTCTCTTGTTTTTAAAACGCCCTAACCTAACCTACATCTTCTTTCATGTCGTCTTGGATTGGATACTTCTCTTTCATATTTCCTATTATGTGTCTCTTGTTTTTAAAACGTCCTAACCTAACCTACACCTTCATTCATGTAGTCTTGGATTGGATACTTCTCTTTCATAGTTCCTATTAGGTGACTCTTGTTTTAAAAACGTCCTAACCTAACCTAACCTACACCTTCTTTCATGTAGTCTTGGATTGGATACTTCTCTTTCATATTTCCTATTATGTGTCTCTTGTTTTTAAAACGCCCTAACCTAACCTACATCTTCTTTCATGTAGTCTTGGATTGGATACTTCTCTTTCATATTTCCTATTATGTGTCTCTTGTTTTTAAAACGCCCTAACCTAACCTACATCTTCTTTCATGTAGTCTTGGATTGGATACTTCTCTTTCATATTTCCTATTATGTGTCTCTTGTTTTTAAAACGCCCTAACCTAACCTACATCTTCTTTCATGTAGTCTTGGATTGGATACTTCTCTTTCATATTTCCTATTATGTGTCTCTTGTTTTTAAAACGCCCTAACCTAACCTACATCTTCTTTCATGTAGTCTTGGATTGGATACTTCTCTTTCATATTTCCTATTATGTGTCTCTTGTTTTTAAAACGCCCTAACCTAACCTACATCTTCTTTCATGTAGTCTTGGATTGGATACTTCTCTTTCATATTTCCTATTATGTGTCTCTTGTTTTTAAAACGCCCTAACCTAACCTACATCTTCTTTCATGTAGTCTTGGATTGGATACTTCTCTTTCATATTTCCTATTATGTGTCTCTTGTTTTTAAAACGCCCTAACCTAACCTACATCTTCTTTCATGTAGTCTTGGATTGGATACTTCTCTTTCATATTTCCTATTATGTGTCTCTTGTTTTTAAAACGCCCTAACCTAACCTACATCTTCTTTCATGTAGTCTTGGATTGGATACTTCTCTTTCATATTTCCTATTATGTGTCTCTTGTTTTTAAAACGCCCTAACCTAACCTACATCTTCTTTCATGTAGTCTTGGATTGGATACTTCTCTTTCATATTTCCTATTATGTGTCTCTTGTTTTTAAAACGCCCTAACCTAACCTACATCTTCTTTCATGTAGTCTTGGATTGGATACTTCTCTTTCATATTTCCTATTATGTGTCTCTTGTTTTTAAAACGCCCTAACCTAACCTACATCTTCTTTCATGTAGTCTTGGATTGGATACTTCTCTTTCATATTTCCTATTATGTGTCTCTTGTTTTTAAAACGCCCTAACCTAACCTACATCTTCTTTCATGTCGTCTTGGATTGGATACTTCTCTTTCATATTTCCTATTATGTGTCTCTTGTTTTTAAAACGTCCTAACCTAACCTACACCTTCATTCATGTAGTCTTGGATTGGATACTTCTCTTTCATAGTTCCTATTAGGTGACTCTTGTTTTAAAAACGTCCTAACCTAACCTAACCTACACCTTCTTTCATGTAGTCTTGGATTGGATACTTCTCTTTCATATTTCCTATTATGTGTCTCTTGTTTTTAAAACGCCCTAACCTAACCTACATCTTCTTTCATGTCGTCTTGGATTGGATACTTCTCTTTCATATTTCCTATTATGTGTCTCTTGTTTTTAAAACGCCCTAACCTAACCTACATCTTCTTTCATGTAGTCTTGGATTGGATACTTCTCTTTCATATTTCCTATTATGTGTCTCTTGTTTTTAAAACGCCCTAACCTAACCTACATCTTCTTTCATGTCGTCTTGGATTGGATTCTTCTCTTTCATAGTTCCTATTATGTGTCTCTTGTTCTTTAAAACGTCCTAACCTAACCTAACCTACACCTTCATTCATGTAGTCTTGGATTGGATACTTCTCTTTCATAGTTCCTATTAGGTGACTCTTGTTTTAAAAACGTCCTAACCTAACCTAACCTACACCTTCTTTCATGTAGTCTTGGATTGGATACTTCTCTTTCATATTTCCTATTATGTGTCTCTTGTTCTTTAAAACGTCCTAACCTAACCTAACCTACACCTTCATTCATGTAGACTTGGAATGGATACTTCTCTTTCATATTTCCTATTATGTGTCTCTTGTTTGTAAAACGCCCTAACCTAACTTAACCTACACCTTCTTTCATGTAGTCTTGGATTGGATAATTCTCTTTCATATTTCCTATTATGTATCTCTTGTTTTTAAAACGCCCTAACCTAATCTAACTTAACCTACACCTTCTTTCATATAGTCTTGGATTGGATACATCTATTTCATATTTCCTATTATGTTTCTCTTGTTTTTAAAACGCCCTAACGTACCCTAACCTACACCTTCTTTCATGTAGTCTTGGATTGGATACTTTTCTTTCATATTTCCTATTATGTGTCTCTTGTTTTTAAAACGCCCTAACCTAATCTAACTTAACCTACACCTTCTTTCATGTCGTCTTGGATTGGATACTTCTCTTTCATATTTCCTATTATGTGTCTCTTGTTTTTAAAACGCCCTAACCTAATCTAACTTAACCTACACCTTCTTTCATGTCGTCTTGGATTGGATACTTTTCTTTCATATTTCCTATTATGTGTCTCTTGTTTTTAAAACGCCCTAACCTAATCTAACTTAACCTACACCTTCTTTCATGTCGTCTTGGATTGGATACTTCTCTTTCATATTTCCTATTATGTGTCTCTTGTTTTTAAAACGCCCTAACCTAATCTAACTTAACCTACACCTTCTTTCATGTCGTCTTGGATTGGATACTTTTCTTTCATATTTCCTATTATGTGTCTCTTGTTTTTAAAACGCCCTAACCTAACCTACACCTTCATTCATGTAGTCTTGGATTGGATACTTCTCTTTCATAGTTCCTATTAGGTGACTCTTGTTTTAAAAACGTCCTAACCTAACCTAACCTACACCTTCTTTCATGTAGTCTTGGATTGGATACTTCTCTTTCATATTTCCTATTATGTGTCTCTTGTTTTTAAAACGCCCTAACCTAACCTACACCTTCTTTCATGTCGTCTTGGATTGGATACTTCTCTTTCATATTTCCTATTATGTGTCTCTTGTTTTTAAAACGCCCTAACTTAACCTACACCTTCTTTCATGTCGTCTTGGATTGGATACTTCTCTTTCATATTTCCTATTATGTGTCTCTTGTTTTTAAAACGCCCTAACTAAACCTACACCTTCTTTCATGTCGTCTTGGATTGGATACTTCTCTTTCATATTTCCTATTATGTGTCTCTTGTTTTTAAAACGCCCTAACCTAATCTACACCTTCTTTCATGTCGTCTTGGATTGGATAATTCTCTTTCATATTTCCTATTATGTATCTCTTGTTTTTAAAACGCCCTAACCAAATCTAACTTAACCTACACCTTCTTTCATGTAGTCTTGGATTGGATACTTCTCTTTCATATTTCCTATTATGTGTCTCTTGTTTTTAAAACGCCCTAACCTAACCTACACCTTCTTTCATGTCGTCTTGGATTGGATACTTCTCTTTCATATTTCCTATTATGTGTCTCTTGTTTTTAAAACGCCCTAACCTAATCTACACCTTCTTTCATGTCGTCTTGGATTGGATAATTCTCTTTCATATTTCCTATTATGTATCTCTTGTTTTTAAAACGCCCTAACCAAATCTAACTTAACCTACACCTTCTTTCATGTAGTCTTGGATTGGATACTTCTCTTTCATATTTCCTATTATGTGTCTCTTGTTTTTAAAACGCCCTAACTTAACCTACACCTTCTTTCATGTCGTCTTGGATTGGATACTTCTCTTTCATATTTCCTATTATGTGTCTCTTGTTTTTAAAACGCCCTAACCTAACCTACACCTTCTTTCATGTCGTCTTGGATTGGATACTTCTCTTTCATATTTCCTATTATGTGTCTCTTGTTTTTAAAACGCCCTAACCTAATCTACACCTTCTTTCATGTAGTCTTGGATTGGATACTTCTCTTTCATATTTCCTATTATGTGTCTCTTGTTTTTAAAACGCCCTAACCTAACCTACATCTTCTTTCATGTAGTCTTGGATTGGATACTTCTCTTTCATATTTCCTATTATGTGTCTCTTGTTCTTTAAAACGTCCTAACCTAACCTAACCTACACCTTCATTCATGTAGACTTGGATTGGATACTTCTCTTTCATATTTCCTATTATGTGTCTCTTGTTTGTAAAACGCCCTAACCTAACTTAACCTACACCTTCTTTCATGTAGTCTTGGATTGGATAATTCTCTTTCATATTTCCTATTATGTATCTCTTGTTTTTAAAACGCCCTAACCTAATCTAACTTAACCTACACCTTCTTTCATATAGTCTTGGATTGGATACATCTATTTCATATTTCCTATTATGTTTCTCTTGTTTTTAAAACGCCCTAACGTACCCTAACCTACACCTTCTTTCATGTAGTCTTGGATTGGATACTTTTCTTTCATATTTCCTATTATGTGTCTCTTGTTTTTAAAACGCTCTAACCTAATCTAACTTAACCTACACCTTCTTTCATGTAGTCTTGGATTGGATACTTCTCTTTCATATTTTCTATTAGGTGTCTCTTGTTCTTTAAAACGTCCTAACCTAACCTAACCTACACCTTCATTCATGTAGTCTTGGATTGTATTCTTCTCTTTCATAGTTCCTATTAGGTGTCTCTTGTTCTTTAAAACGTCCTAACCTAACCTAACCTACACCTTCATTCATGTAGTCTTGGATTGGATTCTTCTCTTTCAAAGTTCCTATTAGGTGACTCTTGTTTTAAAAACGCCCTAACCTAACCTAACCTACACCTTATTTCATGTAGTCTTGGATTGGATACTTCTCTTACGTAGTTCCTATTAGGTGTCTCTTGTTCTTTAAAACGTCCTAACCTAACCTAACCTACACCTTCATTCATGTAGTCTTGGATTGGATTCTTCTCTTTCATAGTTCCTATTAGGTGACTCTTGTTTTAAAAACGCCCTAACCTAACCTAACCTACACCTTATTTCATGTAGTCTTGGATTGGATACTTCTCTTTCATATTTCATTAAGTGTCTCTTGTTTTTAAAACGTCCTAACCTAACCTAACCTACACCTTCTTTCATGTCGTCTTGGATTGGATACTTCTCTTTCATATTTCCTATTATGTGTCTCTTGTTTTTAAAACGCCCTAACCTAACCTACACCTTCTTTCATGTCGTCTTGGATTGGATACTTCTCTTTCATATTTCCTATTATGTGTCTCTTGTTTTTAAAACGCCCTAACCAAATCTAACTTAACCTACACCTTCTTTCATGTAGTCTTGGATTGGATACTTCTCTTTCATATTTCCTATTATGTATCTCTTGTTTTTAAAACGCCCTAACCTAATCTAACTTAACCTACACCTTCTTTCATGTAGTCTTGGATTGGATACATCTATTTCATATTTCCTATTATGTTTCTCTTGTTTTTAAAACGCCCTAACGTACCCTAACCTACACCTTCTTTCATGTAGTCTTGGATTGGATACTTTTCTTTCATATTTCCTATTATGTGTCTCTTGTTTTTAAAACGCCCTAACCTAATCTAACTTAACCTACACCTTCTTTCATGTAGTCTTGGATTGGATACTTCTCTTTCATATTTCCTATTATGTATCTCTTGTTTTTAAAACGCCCTAACCTAATCTAACTTAACCTACACCTTCTTTCATGTAGTCTTGGATTGGATACTTCTCTTTCATATTTCCTATTATGTATCTCTTGTTTTTAAAACGCCCTAACCTAATCTAACTTAACCTACACCTTCTTTCATGTCGTCTTGGATTGGATACATCTATTTCATATTTCCTATTATGTATCTCTTGTTTTAAAAACGCCCTAACCAAATCTAACCTAACCTACACCTTCTTTCATGTCGTCTTGGATTGGATACTTCTCTTTCATATTTCCTATTATGTATCTCTTGTTTGTAAAACGCCCTAACCTAACTTAACCTACACCTTCTTTCATGTAGTCTTGGATTGGATAATTCTCTTTCATATTTCCTATTATGTATCTCTTGTTTTTAAAACGCCCTAACCTAATCTAACTTAACCTACACCTTCTTTCATGTAGTCTTGGATTGGATACATCTATTTCATATTTCCTATTATGTTTCTCTTGTTTTTAAAACGCCCTAACGTACCCTAACCTACACCTTCTTTCATGTAGTTTGGATTGGATACTTTTCTTTCATATTTCCTATTATGTGTCTCTTGTTTTTAAAACGCCCTAACCTAATCTAACTTAACCTACACCTTCTTTCATGTAGTCTTGGATTGGATACTTCTCTTTCATATTTCCTATTATGTGTCTCTTGTTTTTAAAACGCCCTAACCTAATCTAACTTAACCTACACCTTCTTTCATGTAGTCTTGGATTGGATACATCTATTTCATATTTCCTATTATGTATCTCTTGTTTTTAAAACGCCCTAACCTAATCTAACTTAACCTACACCTTCTTTCATGTAGTCTTGGATTGGATACATCTATTTCATATTTCCTATTATGTTTCTCTTGTTTTTAAAACGCCCTAACGTACCCTAACCTACACCTTCTTTCATGTAGTCTTGGATTGGATAATTCTCTTTCATATTTCCTATTATATATCTCTTGTTTTTAAAACGCCCTAACCTAATCTAACTTAACCTACACCTTCTTTCATGTAGTCTTGGATTGGATACATCTATTTCATATTTCCTATTATGTATCTCTTGTTTTTAAAACGCCCTAACCTAATCTAACTTAACCTACACCTTCTTTCATGTAGTCTTGGATTGGATACTTCTCTTTCATATTTCCTATTATGTATCTCTTGTTTTAAAAACGCCCTAACCAAATCTAACCTAACCTACACCTTCTTTCATGTCGTCTTGGATTGGATACTTCTCTTTCATATTTCCTATTATGTATCTCTTGTTTGTAAAACGCCCTAACCTAACTTAACCTACACCTTCTTTCATGTAGTCTTGGATTGGATAATTCTCTTTCATATTTCCTATTATGTATCTCTTGTTTTTAAAACGCCCTAACCTAATCTAACTTAACCTACACCTTCTTTCATGTAGTCTTGGATTGGATACATCTATTTCATATTTCCTATTATGTTTCTCTTGTTTTTAAAACGCCCTAACGTACCCTAACCTACACCTTCTTTCATGTAGTCTTGGATTGGATACTTTTCTTTCATATTTCCTATTATGTGTCTCTTGTTTTTAAAACGCCCTAACCTAATCTAACTTAACCTACACCTTCTTTCATGTAGTCTTGGATTGGATACTTCTCTTTCATATTTCCTATTATGTGTCTCTTGTTTTTAAAACGCCCTAACCTAATCTAACTTAACCTACACCTTCTTTCATGTAGTCTTGGATTGGATACATCTATTTCATATTTCCTTTTATGTATCTCTTGTTTTTAAAACGCCCTAACCTAATCTAACTTAACCTACACCTTCTTTCATGTAGTCTTGGATTGGATACATCTATTTCATATTTCCTATTATGTTTCTCTTGTTTTTAAAACGCCCTAACGTACCCTAACCTACACCTTCTTTCATGTAGTCTTGGATTGGATAATTCTCTTTCATATTTCCTATTATGTATCTCTTGTTTTTAAAACGCCCTAACCTAATCTAACTTAACCTACACCTTCTTTCATGTAGTCTTGGATTGGATACATCTATTTCATATTTCCTATTATGTATCTCTTGTTTTTAAAACGCCCTAACCTAATCTAACTTAACCTACACCTTCTTTCATGTAGTCTTGGATTGGATACTTCTCTTTCATATTTCCTATTATGTATCTCTTGTTTTTAAAACGCCCTAACCTAATCTAACTTAACCTACACCTTCTTTCATGTAGTCTTGGATTGGATACATCTATTTCATATTTCCTATTATGTATCTCTTGTTTTTAAAACGCCCTAACCTAATCTAACTTAACCTACACCTTCTTTCATGTAGTCTTGGATTGGATACATCTATTTCATATTTCCTATTATGTTTCTCTTGTTTTTAAAACGCCCTAACGTACCCTAACCTACACCTTCTTTCATGTAGTCTTGGATTGGATAATTCTCTTTCATAGTTCCTATTAGGTGACTCTTGTTTTAAAAACGCCCTAACCTAACCTAACCTACACCTTATTTCATGTAGTCTTGGATTGGATACTTCTCTTTCATATTTCATTAAGTGTCTCTTGTTTTTAAAACGTCCTAACCTAACTTAACCTACACCTTCTTTCATGTAGACTTGGATTGGATACTTCTCTTTCATATTTCCTATTATGTATCTCTTGTTTTTAAAACGCCCTAACCTAACCTAACTTAATCTACACCTTCTTTCATGTCGTCTTGGATTGGATACTTCTCTTTCATATTTCCTATTATGTGTCTCTTGTTTTTAAAACGTCCTAACCTAACCTACACCTTCTTTCATGTCGTCTTGGATTGGATACTTCTCTTTCATATTTCCTATTATGTGTCTCTTGTTTTTAAAACGCCCTAACCTAACCTACACCTTCTTTCATGTCGTCTTGGATTGGATACTTCTCTTTCATATTTCCTATTATGTGTCTCTTGTTTTTAAAACGCCCTAACCAAATCTAACTTAACCTACACCTTCTTTCATGTAGTCTTGGATTGGATACTTCTCTTTCATATTTCATATTATGTGTCTCTTGTTTGTAAAACGCCCTAACCTAACTTAACCTACACCTTCTTTCATGTAGTCTTGGATTGGATAATTCTCTTTCATATTTCCTATTATGTATCTCTTGTTTTTAAAACGCCCTAACCTAATCTAACTTAACCTACACCTTCTTTCATGTAGTCTTGGATTGGATACATCTATTTCATATTTCCTATTATGTTTCTCTTGTTTTTAAAACGCCCTAACGTACCCTAACCTACACCTTCTTTCATGTAGTCTTGGATTGGATACTTTTCTTTCATATTTCCTATTATGTGTCTCTTGTTTTTAAAACGCCCTAACCTAATCTAACTTAACCTACACCTTCTTTCATGTAGTCTTGGATTGGATACTTTTCTTTCATATTTCCTATTATGTATCTCTTGTTTTTAAAACGCCCTAACCTAACTTAACCTACACCTTCTTTCATGTAGTCTTGGATTGGATACTTTTCTTTCATATTTCCTATTATGTGTCTCTTGTTTTTAAAACGCCCTAACCTAATCTAACTTAACCTACACCTTCTTTCATGTAGTCTTGGATTGGATACTTCTCTTTCATATTTCCTATTATGTATCTCTTGTTTTTAAAACGCCCTAACCTAATCTAACTTAACCTACACCTTCTTTCATGTAGTCTTGGATTGGATACTTCTCTTTCATATTTCCTATTATGTATCTCTTGTTTTTAAAACGCCCTAACCTAATCTAACTTAACCTACACCTTCTTTCATGTAGTCTTGGATTGGATACTTCTCTTTCATATTTCCTATTATGTATCTCTTGTTTTTAAAACGCCCTAACCTAATCTAACTTAACCTACACCTTCTTTCATGTAGTCTTGGATTGGATACTTTTCTTTCATATTTCCTATTATGTATCTCTGGTTTTTAAAACGCCCTAACCTAACTTAACCTACACCTTCTTTCATGTAGTCTTGGATTGGATACTTTTCTTTCATATTTCCTATTATGTGTCTCTTGTTTTTAAAACGCCCTAACCTAATCTAACTTAACCTACACCTTCTTTCATGTAGTCTTGGATTGGATACTTCTCTTTCATATTTCCTATTATGTATCTCTTGTTTTTAAAACGCCCTAACCTAATCTAACTTAACCTACACCTTCTTTCATGTAGTCTTGGATTGGATACATCTATTTCATATTTCCTATTATGTATCTCTTGTTTTTAAAACGCCCTAACCTAATCTAACTTAACCTACACCTTCTTTCATGTAGTCTTGGATTGGATACATCTATTTCATATTTCCTATTATGTTTCTCTTGTTTTTAAAACGCCCTAACGTACCCTAACCTACACCTTCTTTCATGTAGTCTTGGATTGGATAATTCTCTTTCATATTTCCTATTATGTATCTCTTGTTTTTAAAACGCCCTAACCTAATCTAACTTAACCTACACCTTCTTTCATGTAGTCTTGGATTGGATACATCTATTTCATATTTCCTATTATGTTTCTCTTGTTTTTAAAACGCCCTAACGTACCCTAACCTACACCTTCTTTCATGTAGTCTTGGATTGGATACTTTTCTTTCATATTTCCTATTATGTGTCTCTTGTTTTTAAAACGCCCTAACCTAATCTAACTTAACCTACACCTTCTTTCATGTAGTCTTGGATTGGATACTTCTCTTTCATATTTCCTATTATGTGTCTCTTGTTTGTAAAACGCCTTAACCTAACTTAACCTACACCTTCTTTCATGTAGTCTTGGATTGGATACTTCTCTTTCATATTTCATTAAGTGTCTCTTGTTTTTAAAACGCCCTAACCTAACTTAACCTACACCTTCTTTCATGTAGTCTTGGATTGGATACTTCTCTTTCATATTTTCTATTATGTGTCTCTTGTTTTTAAAACGCCCTAACCTAACCTAACCTAACCTAACCTACACCTTCATTCATGTAGTCTTGGATTGGATACTTCTCTTTCATATTTTCTATTAGGTGTCTCTTGTACTTTAAAAACACTCTAACCTAACCTAACATACACCTTCATTCGTGTAGTCTTAGCTTGGATTCTTCTCTTTCATATTTTCTATTCTTTTTATTTTCTGACCTTAACGCTATTATAGTATTCGAGAGTGTTATTTTATTTATTTTATGTTCTTTCCTTCCCCTTTTCTATACGGCGGTGATGACCAAGAGGTTTCTTGCTTTTAAACATCCAGAAAAAAGAGATACGATAATCAATAATTAAGACCAGTGTTTGATTCTTTACGTGCGTTCCATCTTCTTCCGCTTTTGTAAAAATCCCGTCTCCGATTTGTTGTTAGACTTCTCCAACAGAATCTCTCCTAATCAACATGGCTGACAACAATGACACACAATCCATTGTTGCACTCCTTGTAGGGGTTCTTGGAAGCTGGTTTTAACTTTTTATCAATTGTACCAACACAACAATCATAATAGCAGAAAGTCCTTATTAAAACAAGATCTACAGTTCAAGATAAACCTGAAGACATGAGACAGGTTTTGTTTCTTTTTTTTCTAACCAGTGTTACCAACTACGTTCTGCATCTGAAATAATAACTCGAATGGTTTGTTCTTTGCAGGCAAAACTAATGAGGTATATACTGTACGTTGTTTAATTAGTAGAGGTTCGGTTGTCGAGAGAATGACGCATAGTAATTATAGAATCCAACTAGCTTAATTAGGTATTGAGTAAGTTGAATGATAGGTATGATGATGATATGTGGTATATAGTACGAATAGATTAGTAATTGATGTACTATTAGATGTGATATTTGCATGGCAAAATACTAGCAATATCTAATACAGAAATTAAATTTATTGAGATTTCCACCCCATTACACTTTTTTACTGCACGTATATTAATTTATGTGTATGTATAACTTATAACATAACACCTAATTTCAACCATGTGACTTTTCTTTCATCGAGCCAACATAGTATTATCTTTTGTTAACACAACTTGCCATTTATCTTATTTACATTGTAAATTGATTTGAACATAAGCTTCAGACTCAATCCAAGCAGGAGGGAATAGAATTAAAATAGCCCCTAAATTCTTTTAGGGCTATAAATTGAGGTCCCTGCTGCTAGAGAAACAGAGTTATCTCAGATTTTGATCTGAAGACATCCTAGTTTTCCTGCTCGGCTTGCACCTGTTTCTAAACCAATTGCACTTCTTTATCTTGCCAGAATCTCCTTCAGCTCCTTGTCGTGGTCTGTTGGATGTCCCTTCAACACGGAAATCCTCTTACCTCCCCTTGTCGTGGTCTGTTGGTAGTCCCTCCAGAACTACATGTCTCTTACCTAAGATTTAGTCTGTTAGTTGTCCCTCAAGCACTGAAATCCTCTTACCTCCTTTTGTCGTGGTCTGTTGGTTGTCCATCCAGAACTAAATGTCCCCTACCTACGATTTAGTCTGTTAGTTGTCCCTCAAGCACTGAAATGTTCTTACCTCCCCTTGTCGTGGCCTGTTGGTTGTCCCTCCAGCACTACATGTCTCCTACCTAAGATGTGGTCTGTTATTTGTCCCTCCAGCACTGAAATCCTCTTACCTCTCCTTGTCGTGGCCTGTTGGTTGTCCCTCCAGAACTAAATGTCTCCTACCTAAGATTTAGTCTGTTAGTTGTCCCTCAAGCACGGAAATCCGCTTGCCTCTCTATTGTCGTGGTCTGTTGGTTGTCCCTCCAGAACTACATGTCTCCTGCCTAAGATGTAGTCTGTTAGTTGTCCCTCAAGCACTGAAATCCTCTTACCTCCTTTTGTCGTGGTCTGTTGGTTCTCCCTCCAGCACTACATGTCTCCTACCTAAGATGTGGTCTGTTAGTTGTCCCTCCAGCACTGAAATCCTCTTACCTCTCCTTTTCGTGGTCTGTTGGTTGTCCCTCCAGCACGACAGGTCTTCTACCTAAGATGTAATCTGTTGGATGTCCCTCCAGAACTGAAATCCTCTTACCTCTCCTTTTCGTGGTCTGTTGGTTGGTTGTCCCTCCAGCACTACATGTCTCCTACCTAAGATGTAGTCTGTTGGTTGTCCCTCCAGCACTACATGTCTCCTACCTAAGATGTAGTCTGTTGGTTGTCCCTCCAGAACTACATGTCTCTTACCTAAGATGTGGTCTGTTAGTTGTCCCTCAAGCACTGAAATCCTCTTACCACCCCTTGTCGTGGTCTGTTGGTTGTCCCTCCAGAACTAAATATCTCCTACCTACGATTTAGTCTGTTAGTTGTCCCTCAAGCACTGAAATCCTCTTACCACCCCTTGTCGTGGCCTGTTGGTTGTCCCTCCTGAACTAAATGTCTCCTACCTAAGATGTGGTCTGTTAGTTGTTCCTCAAGCACTGAAAATCCTCTTACCTCCCCTTGTCGTGGCCTGTTTGGTTGTCCCTCCCGAACTAAATGTCTCCTACCTAAGATGTGGTCTGTTAGTTGTCCCTCAAGCACGGAAAACTTCTTACCTCTCCCTTGTCGTGTTCTGTTTGTTGTCTCTCTTGCACGACATGTCTCCTACCTAAGCTCTAGTCTATTGGTTGTTCCTTCACTACGGAAATCCTTTTACCTCTCCTTGTCGTGGCCTGCTGGTTGTCCCTCCAGCATTACATGCCTCCTACCTAAGATGTAGTCTGTTGGTTGTTCCTCCAGCACTGAAATCCTCTTACCTCTACTTGTCGTGGTCTGTTGGTTGTCCCTCCAGCACTACATGTCTCCTACCTAAGATGTGGTCTGTTAATTGTCCCTCCAGCACTGAAATCCTCTTACCTCCCCTTGTCGTGGTCTGTTGGTTGCCCATCCAGCACTACATGTCTCCTAGTTAGATGTAGTCTGTTAGTTGTCCCTCCAGCACTGAAATCCTCTTACCTCCCCTTGTCGTGGTCTGTTGGTTGTCCCTCCAGCACTACATGTCTCCTACCTAAGATGTGGTCTGTTAGTTGTCCCTCCAGTACTGAAATCCTCTTACCTCTCCTTGTCGTGGTCTGTTGGTTGTCCCTCCAGCACTACATGTCTCCTACCTAAGATGTGGTCTGTTATTTGTCCCTCCAGTATTGAAATCCTCTTACCTCTTCTTGTCGTGGTCTGTTGGTTGTCCCTCCAGCACGACAGGTCTCCTATCTAAGCCTTGGTCTGTTGGTTGTCCTTCAGCATGGAAATCCTCTAACCCGTCCTTGTCGTGGTTTCTTAGTTGTCCTTCCAACACGACATCCCTTAATATATTGCTACCTATTACTATTCTTCGTGACACCCACATCGCATTCATTTTCATTCCGAAGTAGTGCAATTGTCTTGAGAAATCGTACATTTTTGTTTTTGTTATTCTTGTAGCTGCTAACCCCTCCATTTTTATTTATTAAAAGATTTTTTTAAATCCTGTCATTTGACCAAAATATGCCCACATACCAAATTTTATTAAAAGCGGTTGCGTTTGTGATGTAAAATACTGCATAGTTGACAGAAATCTATCTACTGAAACAAGACAGCTGCTATTCTTTTAAATACTTTTATGAATGATACCAAAACGGATATGTCCGCTAAAAACTCGACATCGATTTTTTTATCATTACGTAATATAGGACGTTTCAAGAGAATGAATCAACTTCCATTATCAAGTGATAATTTAACCAGAGCCTTGTTGGAAACTAACATTAAAACTAGTAATCTGAGAAGTAACCCAGACCTAAAACTAAGCCTGGTCAATGAAAATAACTTGTAATGACTATACAAACGTAATCACGAAAATCATAATTCACAGAATTATACAACAGAAACGATTATAAACATCTAGTTAAAACGAGGATCAACAATGTTCAACTAATTAAATAGGGGTTTTATGCGAACGGCGTTTTTACCTAAGTTTTAGCCTATATCGTACGAATAACCTTCGACTCTTCTCTTATCACGCTTTTGTGGTGACTTCTTGTGGAAATTCTAAACAAAAGAAACCGGTTACGTTGACGAGGATACAAAATAGCGGGGAAAACAAGCGCCTAGATTAAAAGAGAACGAAAGAACATATCTTGTGAATACATTAAACAAGGTCTTAACAAGAACGTGGCTCTGTAACGATAGAACCTACGATCACGATATGCACGTTGCTTCGTGTAACAGTAGCTTTAATGAAAACAAGGTTGGTTTGTCAGATTGGTGAGTAATTTTATAATTAGAAACATGTATGTTATCTGAGAGACTTCAATGTTAGGGCAGAAGAGGCGTTCTGTAATTGTTTGTAAAGAAAATATATAAGGAGATGAAACTATGGATAAGAAGGGTGAGATCTATTTGAACTGCTAAACGACGAGCTTGATACAAGTTTTAATTGTGATCAATTAAACATTTTGTTCTTCTTCTTTTTCGTGTAACAGTACCTTTAATGAAAACAATGTTGGTTTGTCAGATTGGGGAGTAATTAGAAAAATGTTTGTTATTTGAGAGACTTGGATTTTAGGGCAGAAGAGGTGTTCTGTAATTGTACGTAAAGAAAATATATAAGGATATGAAACTATGGATAAGAAGGGTGAGATCTATTTGAACTGCTAAACAAGCTTAATACAAGTTCTAATTGTGACCAAATAAACATTTTGTTGTTCTTCTTCTTCTTCGTGTAACAGTAGCCTTAGGTTGGTATGTCAGATCGGTGTGTAATTTTATAATTAGTAACATGTATGTTATCTGAGAGACTTGAATGTTAGGGCAGAAGAGGTGTTCTGTAATTGTACGTAAAGAAAATATATAAGGATATGAAACTATGGATAAGAAGGGTGAGATCTATTTGAACTGCTAAACGATCTTGATACAAGTTCAATTATTGTGACCAATTAAACATTTTGTTCTTCTTCTTCTTCTTCGTGTAACACTAGCCTTAGGTTGGTTTGTCAGATTGGTGTGTAATTTTATAATAATTAATTAGTAACATGTATGTTATCTGAGAGACTTGAATGTTAGGGCAGAAGAGGTGTTCTGTAATTGTACGTAAAGAAAATATATAAGGAGATGAAACTATGGATAAGAAGGGTGAGATCTATTTGAACTGCTAAACAAGCTTAATACAAGTTCTAATTGTGACCAATTAAACATTTTGTTGTTGTTCTTCTTCTTCGTGTAACAGTAGCCTTAGGTTGGTTTGTCAGATTGGTGTGTAATTTAATAATTAGTAACATTTATGTTATCTGAGAGACTTGAATGTTAGGGCAGAAGAGGTGTTCTGTAATTGTACGTAAAGAAAATATAGAAGGAGATGAAACTATGGATAAGAAGGATGTATTTGAACTGCTAAACAAGCTTAATACAAGTTCTAATTGTGACCAAATAAACATTTTGTTATTCTAAATTATCAGAAATTGTTGGAAGAGTTTAATTAACTAGATTAAAAAAAATAGGTTGGTAGGCATGGTACCTAGTTTCGTCATACAATATAATATGCGCAGATCCTCTAAAAGTAATACCCAAAGGATGGTTTCTTGGACCTTGTAGGAAGTATTTTATAGATCAAGGGTTCTTCCCCCGTGTACGTATTATAGGTAAGTTTGTTTCAAATAGTTGTAACCCAGGTTTTTTTGAACATCGCATTAGCGTATTTTTTTTATATCGACTAAGAACTAATGAGCCTAATAGATCTATATATGTTAAGAAGTTCCACTTGCTTCACTCGTGACACGACGCTGTACATATGTGAAGAATTCTCCACACGTTACGTTTTGTCGGTCACTCAGATATGTTACTTTTTCGTAGGTCAGAGTTCGAATTTACATTTCTGACACTAACTTTTCTATTTATCTTCGTGAAAAGATGTTGTGAATACCATTACTGTACATTCATAATTGAAATCGTTAAATTTTAATGTAATTTAGTGTGTTGTTGAGATATGAACAAACAACTGTTTAAAATTGCTGATATCGTGGTACGTACAGACAACGAAGACATTGACGAAATCTAGCGGCGCGGCGTATCGAAATTAATTTTTTCTGTTTCCTGAGGTCACAAAACGTGAAGATCGGCCAAACAACAGAGGTTTCTGCTGTTACCAAACTTACCCTACACTTCTTATACTGGATAATTAATGACACAAAAGTTGTCATTTATAGTTTAACTTTTTGAAACAAAACCCATACGTTAATCAGAACAAATTGAACACCTGTTCTACTCGATCGTTAAAGTCTCTTTCATAACATACGTGTTTGTTATTACGATCACCTGTTAGACTGTTAAATATAACCTTGATTGCTTTATGTGTTGATTATTGAATAGTTAACAATATGTATTAAAGTTCTGGCGTATATCCTGTTTTTTTTTTTTTTTTAATATCCGAGGTTTGTCCAAAATTATTAAGGAGACTGTAAAAACTAAACTACGAAACAATTTTATCTCCTTAAGGATAAAATATAACCAACACAACTAAAAACATTTTACCCTTGTAAAACCACAAGGTTATGTAATAAATGAATGTCTCATAACAATTAGCGAAATACAATATTTAAAATTAATAATTTTAACGCTTTTAATGTTTAATACTGATTATCGTTTAATTCACTAACATTCGTCTATGTGTTTAAAAGATATTATCTCAGTTTTATTATTATTGGACAATAATATCTTTAGAACAAACTATGAATATATTAGGACAAAGTTTGTATAGACGTCGAAATTAGTGAAATTTTGATACAATACAAAAAGTGGAAGTATTTTTTTTTTTTTGAAATTGTCTCGATTTTTTGTAAATATTCAAAGATGTTAAAGATATCAAAATTTTTGTAGTAATCGGAAGCATTTTTGAGGGCGGGCAGAGGCATAGAGTTTCGTGAAAAAAACTCTGACGGTTTTTTTTATTTTTGTTGAATGTAATACTTTATAATAATTGGGGGAAAAATCTATTTTAGAACTAACAAATTGTTTCCTATATATTTAAAATGTTTTACATCGAATTTCGTTTGATTCATTAACATCGGTCTGTTGTGTTGAAAGATATTGCTGTTTAAGTGAAAAAGTGTACAATCGAAAAAAACTGCTCATTTTGAAAGTCGAAATTCGCGATAATTGATGAGGTGTTTGCATCGCTATAATATGGAATGAAAATACAGCATTCTGCTCACAAAATGGTGCAGAATAAAATATGCATACCTGAGAAGACGTTTTTATCTAGAACCAAAATAGAGGCCGTGATTTTGAGACCATAAAATTTAAAACCGTCTCAAGTTCTCACAAACTCTCTCTTTGTAAATATTTCATATACAAAGTCTGATATTGATCGCATTGTAATGTTTTACATGGAATTTTGTTTGATTCACTAAAATGGGTTTTCGTTAAAAATATATCGCGATGTAATCGGAAAAGTGTCTCTTCAAAAGACGTAAGAAAATAGTGGAGAATAAAAATTTTGTGACTTATTGGTTGTAGGAATACAGTTTTTATCAACGTCCCAAATATACGTGGGTCATTTTTTAAGTAAGAACCGTTTTTAAGTGGAGTAATAGCAATTTTATTTATGAACATAAATTGTATCAAAAACTTAAGTATGAACATATTTTTACTTTCCTACATAGTCACCAAGAATTTCTAAGCATTTGTTAAGTCGTGGCACTAGCTTTTGGATCCCCCTCATCATAGAACTCTGCCGCCTGAGCATTTAACCAGTTTAACAGTTTCTTTCATCACGTCATCATTTTAAAATCGCTTTCCACCAAGATATTCTTTGAGTTTAGGAAACACATTAAAGTCTGGTGTTGCCAGGTCAGGGATGTAGGGGGGGATGGTCCAGTAATTCCCATCGAAAGTTGGCCAGTTGCGTCTTGGTCAAGGCTGCAGCGTGAGGCCGAGCGTTATCGTGAAGCAGCACGACGCCGCTAGACAGAAGTCCCCGCCGGCAGTTTTGAATAGCGCGCCTAAGCTTGGTTAGTGTTTCGCAACATCTCTCAACATTTATGGTCATTCCTCTTGGCAGAAAGTCACAATCGGCGGGTTTATTGATTAACATGGTGACAAACAAAGCAGTGTTACGATAGAACCAACAGTGGCAGAGACATGAAATCAACTGACTGCATAGTTGGGGACTGGGCAAGAGTGGCTAATCTTGAGCGGGCGTCACGTGACAGCCTGCGCAGTTGCTATGCGCAAACGGTTCTTACTTAAAAAATGACCTCTCGTAGAAATTAAACCGCCATTTTGAGGTGATTAAAGTGGAATTTCCCAATGATCAATACAGTACTGCAAGTCTTTGATTGGCAAGGCCTTCAGCCAGTCTGATATAAAGTTTTGGATATTTTTGCCACTTTCTACTTTCAAAATGGCGTCTCTGAAATTGGTTTGAGTTTTTGGAATAGGCAATTATCACATAGTCGGAGAATAAAAGGGCTGCAGGAACGCCCCCTTTAAGTTTCTCCCATATACGTATTATATTTAGAATTATATGATAGTTCACAATATCTGTGTCTGATTTATTTGCTGATATATACATTTTGAGTTATTTTGAGTTTTGAAAGGTCTTATTTATTTTGATGTCGGCGCAAATGTCCTGCCTGTGCGAATTACCAGTCAAAATGTCAAGATCAGTTTAGTAATTAGACTTTTAACTCATTGTTATCGCCGAGCATCGATCAGTAGATGAGATCTATTATTTCCACCAGTCCTGCGGTTTATCCAACACGGTTTCATGGTCATTTGTGCCACTGAAAACTTACCCTATGACAAAACATAAACATCATCTTCATCACCATATAATTTATGTGAAGTCAGTAAACTGTGAAGTTAGTTTATGTATGATAATTTTTTGATATTGTTTTATTTGTGTGATAACTAATCACAATTACTTCTAGGAATATTTTGTTTTTAGTATATGGATATCATCAATTTCTGCTGGTTAAATATTTTCTATTATGATGGAGGGTCCAATATAGGCTTTTCCATAGGACCTACTACATTTCTCTTGTGCACTTTTGTTTGTGTCAGTTTTTTAAAATTCTGTTAAATAAGCTACTTGAAGTTCTGTATTATTATTTTTATTTGTTGTGGTATGTTTTATTGTAAATTTTGTATTTGTTATAGTGTATAATCTTGCACATGAGAAATTAAATAAATTATTAAATTTTTTTATTTAAACAAACTTTAAATGAAAAACAAGCTTTTTTTATAAAATTATTGTAAACAAATAACAGAAAAGTTTGTTTTTATTTCAAAATGTCGAATCAAAAATTGATTTTTTTTAGTGTTGTTTAAAGGTTAACAATCTCTTGCTCGTCATCGCTAAAAAAAAAAAAAGAGAGAGAGAGAGAGAGAGAGAGAGAGAGAGAGAGAGAGGAAAAGAACAAAAAAAAAGTTGAATACTAATAACGTCACAGTTGGAAAAGAACAAAACTATATAAAGAAGTGTAAATCCAGCTGAGTCTTACGGGATTGCCAACCCCGTACTAATTAAAGTGAGCCTCTGAGGGTAGTAAGGAATTGACCGATTCAAGTCTAAATAAACGGTTTCCAAAAACACGTGTCTGGATATCCTACCGTTGATGTATATCTCACCATTTGTATATTTTCTAAAAAATACTACCCTTATTTAAAAACATATCGTTATCCATTTCACATTGTGTAGTACATAATTAAATAATATATTTCAACACTTTAGAAAACATTCTAATTGTATACACAAAGTTTTAAAGTAGTTAAAATGTATTTGATCCTGAATTCCTCAAAAGCGTTCAATTAATAAAAAAAAAAAAAAAACCTCAAATGCTTCTTGTAGTGGAGACAGGCGTGGCAACGCTGAGAGGTCCTAGCTGGACTTACATCTTTACAGAATTACAGTGTTTAGAAAACCTGTGTAACTGTACAAATATTCCCTACTGGATAAGTCCAGGAAACCTACTTGTAGAGGATCTCCTTGCATTAGATTGTACAATGAGACTGGGTAAGTACCATGGCAGCGCTCATCAACTTGTTTTCATGTAGTCTTGGGATTACATCCCTTCCTTTCATCTTCCTATCATCTCTCTTGCCCAAATCTTGTTCTCTTCCTACCCTGATTCAATTAAAATATTCCAAAATGTTTATTTTATGTTTTTTTCTTTTTTTTTTATATGGTCAGATGAGCGAAGGTTTAAAAAAAACATCGTACAATCTTTTACTGGTTACATCAGAATTGAAATGTTTTCTCGCTTGAATTTAAATCCTAAATTAAATATCAAAGCAAAATTACACCTTCAGGATCATTATGCAACTCAACTCAAATGTTTTACGACGATTGGACTACTTTCAGGTAATCATGAAAAGATCTCCTGTTCTAAACAACCTGATACTGTGCATAAACTTTCATTATAAACCAGTATAAAACAAACCATACCATTCAGATCCAACTAACTAGATTGCATTCAATCATTCTTCTGGAATATAAATCACAACGACTAGGACTTGTGCGTTTTTCTTGTTGCAACATCAGAAACGGAATGTCATTCGTACGTGGCCTTATTGGTTGTTGCTTTTGTTGGAAAAATTACGTCGGTGAGAGAAGATGCTATAGCGAATTTTAAATTGAATTTTGCGCGGTGATAAGGAACTACTTTCTGCGATAAAAACATTCAATACAATGAACAAATTATCATAGTACTTAACCAGACCCACCAATGTAATATAACCATCCTCTAAATATCTAAAAGTTGATTTCTTTCGCCTTGTATGTAATGTTAAATTGTGTCTTATCCAGTAGGGTAAATATGTTTAAAACCATTGTTCATAGGTTAGGTTAGGTTAGGTTAGGTTTCTTTAGGTTAGGTTATGTTAGGTTAGGTTAGGTTAGGTTATGTTATGTTATGTTATGTTATGTTATGTTATGTTATGTTATGTTATGTTAGGTTAGGTTAATGTACCTCGTAATTGAATTTATATATTAAAACAGTCTACACTCGCTTCGCTTGTGTTAGTGTCTTGACCTTGGTGGACATCGGAGGTTCGGTTTTTTTAGGTTAGGTTAGGTTAGATTGGTTAGGTTAGGTTATGTTAGGTTAGGTTAGGTTAGGTTAGGTTAAGTTAGGTAAGGTTAGGTAAGGCTAGGTCAGTTCAGGTTAGGTTAGGTTAGGTTAGGTTAATGTACCCCGTAATTGAATTTATATATTAAAACAGTCTACACTCGCTTCGCTCGTGTTAGTGTCTTTGACCTTGGTGGACATCGAAGCTATACATATATAAAGGTGACCCATTCGCTACGCTCGTGTCGATGGCTCACCACTACCCGATGTTGTAAATAGACTTTTATAATTTTTTTCTTGAGAAGTCAAGTTTGAAAATTACATTTTTGACAATAACTTCGGTATTTGTCTCCGTATGCAGGTGAAATTTGTAGCATTACGTTTAACTTTATAGATAGAACTAGCTGATGGTCTCAGTTTCACCTGGGGATAGTTTTATAATTAAATAATTTTTTTAGCAGGATCCTAATGGTGGTGTACCCAAATACAGCAACACAACAATTTTGATCAAAATCGACCCATAAATAACAATTATATGATATTTAGGGGTAAAAAACACCCTTGGTGTTGAACATTTTCAAAACTCTTTCTTAGTACGCGTATACAGACATCCTACATGTCTGTTTTTATAAACCATGTTAAAAATTCATAGCTCTTGGCTTCTTGGATCCAAATTAATGGTTTTGGGGTAAAAAACACCCTTAGTGTTGAACATTTTCAAACCTCTTTCTTAATACGCGTCTACAGACCTACCCCATAAATTCATAGCTCTAGGCTTTTTGGATCCAGAGATATGTTTTACAGGTAAAAAACATCCTTGGAGTGGCACATTTTCAAAACCCTTTTATAGTACAAGTCTACAGTCCTACCCCAAACCATGTTAAAAATTCGTAGCTCTAGGCTTCTTGGATCCAGAGATTACGTGATCAGTCTGTGGGTTTTGACTTTTATATATATATATATATATATATATATATATATATAACTCAAACACAAGATCTCACAAAAATTACTTTTACTTAATCAAACGCATTTCAACGACAAAGTCGCCATCCTCAGTGATACATGAGCTACAATAACTAAACTATAACTAACTAGATATAGTAAGTTAGAGTAACTTATGTATCACTGGGGATGGTGACTTTGTCGTTGAAACGCGTTTGATTAAGTAAACGTAACTTGTGTGAGATCTTGTATTCGAGTTTTGTTCTATCTAATATTATCTCACATGTCAAGCTTATTATTTATGTATATTTAAATTTACATCTAATTTAGTGTGTTATAACTTGAATAACGCCCACGAGAATGAATGTGAGGGTTTTATAACTTCAGCCACAGTGAAGTTTTAAATTAGACTTTTTTGTATTTTAACAGACTTCTATATATTATTTGTTATTTAAAGATGTAAAACCTCTCGGTTATCATCGCCTTACAAAAAGGGAAGAAAATAACGTAAAATAATTTTACCTTGTCCTCGATTACTGTAGTAGCATCTAGGTCGGAAGAGAATTAGAGTTGGTCCAAAGAGATTTGGTAGGAAAGATGAAAGAGGGGGATCTAACCCAAGACTACAGGATAAAAGTTATAACCAGCTGTGGTGCCTTGGGATTGCCATACTCATGCTCACTACAGAGAGCCACTGGGTGCGGAGTGGTTTTTGTTACAAGTAAAAAAATTCCATAACAGTAGTTAAATCAAACACATCGATAATAGTGATTTGTGCAACTAGTGAGCAAAGTGGCACTTTTTTCAACGAGAGAAAAATGTTGACCCACGAGGCTTGCCGAGTGCGTCAATTTTATCGAGTTTAAAAAAGACACTTTGCTCACGAATTGCACATTATACTTTGTCTACAGTTGTTATTTTGTGACAAATAAAAAACATACTGCAGCAGTAACAATTTAATAAAACATTAATTTAATACAATAGTGTTCAAACAAACAATCAATTACAATTCGATCTTTAATAACTGCATTTTTCTTATTTTTTAGATTATTTAAAAATCTGAACTGTCCATATTTTAAAACTAACTACACAAAATATAGCAGTAGTGCTAAACAACACATCAACACTGAGTAGAAGTTCTCACGTCAAAACTGAGGTTATTTATGAATATTACAAATAACTTAGGTGTATTGTTGAGGAAACGGGATTGCCAACTTCAAAACTCGGCATACGAAAAATACTCTCCGTGTACATACACTGTCAATCATCTTCAAGAATAATTACTTCCTTTTTCAACTTTAAAACTTTGTTTTGTTGTTTATTTGTGTTATTTTACATGTAAGAATTAATCTAACCTACATACCGGACATTTCCTGTATATTATAAATTGATTCAAATAAACTTAACCTAAATTTCGTTTTGTTCGGTTGCCATTCAGAGTGAGCAAAGTAGTGGGCAAAGTGAAACTGTTGAGAAATCAGCTGTTTTACAAACTAATTTAAATGAACAAAATGCCACTTTGTCAACAACTGTAGACAAAATATATTATCTACTCTTCTAAGTTCATTATATATTTTTTTTAGATTAATTTTATTGCCCGGAATGTTGATCAATATAATTGGTTTTGGAACAGGAAAGCTTTTTCTCGAAAACAATGACAATTTACAAGGATGTAAGTTACCACTTTAACCTCATTAATAAAAGTAATTTTACCACTCATAACGAAACAGTAACGCCACAAAAAGAAAAACGCTTCATTTTAAAAGTCGCGTATATTTTCTCTTTTCGTCTTGAATATTAATCATAACGGTTAGAACGCAGACGACAATGCATAATGTCCTGTGTCAGATTTAAGCCTCTGAATTTCATAACAAGGTCGCTACACTTGACCCATTGTTTCTTCGAGATGGTATGTCGCAAGGTTGTATATTGGGCCATATCTTGTATCAACTGCTGTATCATGCTGATCTAACCAGTTCATGGTGTTGAGGCGAGGTATGCCGAAATTCATTAGGTTATTGCTGAGGGCTGTGTGTGTAATCGATTAACTGAAGCCCCCGCGGAGGCACGTATCGATATCATGAGATTGAGATATCGATTGCTGTATATTTATCGATAGTTTGATAGGTTATGATTTGCATTTTTATTATTTTCCATACTGTTAGGTCGAATTTTAGAAATCAATTTTTAATTGAGCGAACTTTTGTTTTGTTTTTTTCAAATTTTCGTAGGTATAGAGAGAGTTTGATAGTTGTTCAAAATCGATGTCGAGTTTTAAGGTCCTCTGAGTCCTAAATAGTCTTAGACAATTTCTATTGTTCGGATTCTTTTATTCGGTGGATGAGTTTATGCATCAAGATCGTACTATTTCATGATAGATGTGATGCTCTTATCTTTTTATTTTAATATGTTTTATTCTGACTGTACTGTAAGTTATTTATGTGTCAATTATTGTATATTTTTCTCTATTTCTTAAGCTGTTTGCTGTTTAATAGTATTTTGTGATTTTTTTGTATGTATGTTGTCAATGTTTTGTAATGAGAAATATATGACCTGTTTTAACAAATGCTATTTGTCAAAAAAAAAGAATATTGAATAAATGAATAAAATCGTGTCCATATTCTAAGAAACGTGATATTTGAATGCCATTTTACCTTCTTCTTCTTCTTAATTAGGATGGTCTATTCCTTCACCACCTCAGCTACAAAGTCTTACTGTACTCCAAAATAGAAATATATTTTTTAATACCCCTAGACATCTCCTGTAAGCTTCAGAACCCTTCCTGACAAGGTTGTCTCTCAAAGATCCAAGTGTTTCAGTATTTTGCTGATTGAGGCATGCGCATACAAACATTACGTGATCTACTGTTACCTCTTACAGGATATATATTCCTTCACAGAGGAAGGAACACAAGCGAGGAGCCCAACCTGTTTTCTTATATTGTCATTGCCTAAGAGAGAGAAGGTGAGATGGAATTTACTTTGAGGAGACATGGAGTGAGAGTTGAGATACTCCACCTGAGCTACTCCTCCTCTTCCTTTTTGTTGATGACTTGCATATCTGGATACCACAGAACGTATTTAAGTTACTCTGTTCTCGCTTCGGCAGCACATTTTGCAAATATTCACAGCTGGTTTAAGAACCTAGGAAATAGTTACAATGTTGCTCTAACCCTCCAACGTTATTAGATTCTGAAATAATCCTAAACTAAATATAACAGTCCCACTAAAAATGCTTTATTGATGTTCTCATTTATCTGAATAAGTTTCATAAAGTAACAAATAATTACAAACGTTTCCACTAATCCCTACATCTCCGGGAACCTATCAAATCGTTGAGCTAATCCCCCCAACGTGATTAGATTCATCCTACACTAAATATAACCTTCCTAGAATCCTGAGATTTAAAGTCGCCTGACTGGCTGAGTAGCCTCAAGTTTTCTTAACCATTTCCAATTGATATCTGAATGAAACAGATATGACTTAAAACAAGATTCAAAAATAAACATTAAATTTGCACTGTTTTCTAAAACAGTCCCACTAAAAATACTTCACACACGTTGCTTTATTGATGTTTTCATTTATCTGAATTAATACTTTTATAAGTTTCATAGGGTAACCACAAATGTTACAAACACTAACATGTAATGTAATGTGTGTTTTATAGTTTCATCACAAATGTTTCCATTAATCCCTTGAATGTCCGGGAAACGATCAAATCGTTGAACTAATCCCCCAATGTGATTAGATTCTGTCACCATCCTAGACTAAATAATATAACCTTCAAAGTCACTTTACTGGTCGAGTAGATACTTATATCCAAACCTCAAGTTGTTTCAGAGACATTCATGTAATTTCTGAATGAAACGGTAGGATACGACTGAAACGAAATTTCAAAAGAAACAAAACTGTTCTTTACGGTGAGAATAGTGTACGTTTTCAAACTTTTATTGCATCAGCTGGAGACAAAACGAAACAATGTTTAAAACAGTTTCACCCGAGCTAGAAGAGATTAATATAAATATTGTGATAATAACGGCCAGTCCTATGATAATGCTTCAAACATGGCTTGAATTCACAATAGTCAGAGGGCAAACGTTTCCTTTAGCTTTCCTTTAGTTTTATTCTACCATGTGAGGCATATTCGTTAAGCCTTGTTATTACTACTGCTGCAGAATCTTGTACAGAAGCAACATTTTCACACTGCTGCAAGAGGTTGCGGGGGAACGTCAGCCCTAGTTATTTGTTAGGACCGACGTTACATCCACTTAACTTCCGGAATATGGAGTTCTTGGAAAACGTGCTAGGACCTACCCGTTTAATATATTTGGACGTTAATTAAGTTTAGTCTCAACCCAAGTAATCACTATGTTCACAGCCAGCTTATAATGAGTTATTATTATTTTACTACGCTAACTAATTAATTATTATAACTACTTAACTCTTAGAACTTACGGTTAGGGACAGGCGTGATGGGAGAATTACGTTAACCCTTTAGGTCATAATAATTCCTTCTTAATTTACTCGGATGACCTACTAATGACTACATAACACCCGGGGGTCTATCAGACCCCGCAAATAAGGGTTTAGGTAGCCATTTAGGTTTCTTACTAATAAGTTAAATTAATTATCGTAACTCACGTCCGGTGATCACGGCGCACTGTTAACGACTGTGGGGCTGCTTGTCTTGGCGCACGCATCAGAAATCTTATCTGGTGATCTTAATACGGCGGTGAATAATACAGCCTGAATACCCGTGGAATTACCACAAGGTGTACATAATTTGCACAAACTCTACTAAAAGTGCTTAATGGAGGAAATGTTTAAGGAAGAAGACTGCGTAGAAAGTATCCTCTACTCGTTGGTCAGCACGAGATTATTCTTGCCAATGTTTAAGAGATTTTTGGGAAGTAATTCATGATGCTTTGACATACGAGTGTATACAAAATGGCGTTACTTTAAAAGCAACTACTTGATGTGACGTTTAAAGGAATTCTTAAAACAAAAGTTTTCTAAAACAGTTCCACAAGAAAAACTTCACTCTTGTTTCTTTTTGACGTTCTATTTTATCTGAATAATATATTTATGCGTTTTATGAAATAACAAAGAAGTAAATTATTATTAATGTAAATTATTATTAGTGCTTGCTCTAAAACTTGTTATAATGTTCTTGTGACGTGTATATGTTGATGAAACTAGGGTTTAAAACGTTCATAAAAGAAAAATACAATTCGGGAGTAATTAAAAAAAAATGACAGTTTACGGGTCAATTTTCGAATTTTAAATAATATAGATATTATAGCCCGTCTCAAGGTAAGTTGAGGCAGGGTACCTGGCTGGAGGGTTAGGGCGATGAATAGCTGGGGTGGCCCGGCCAGTAAATCCCATTAGTCACGCCTCACCGAATACTCCACTTAAGAGCGGAAATGTAATAAATAATCATTATTTAAGAAAATACTTGATACTGTATTGTTAGTTATCATAACACAAACAATTGTGTGTTTGTCCCGTGCTAATCGGCCGACTTAAAGTATTGTAACATACTGTTTTGTTATATATTTTATTTATGTATATTTTCTGGGATAAACACGTATATGTTTTCCTTAATACCTAAGGAACCAGTTGAGCTACAGACTCAAGTAAGGGCTCAGTAAGGGAAATATTATTTTAGCATGTACACGTAATATGCCAAATTCCATGAAAATCGGTAAAAAACTATGTTTAGATTTTTAATATGTGATTTTTTTTAATATATCAAGTTTTTATAAGATCGCACATAAATAAAATTTGAAATTCGTTTCATTCACTTCAGCGTAATAGCTGCGTGTCGAGTTATTTATTATTATTATGTTGTGTTAATAACGCAATCAAAATATACATAAATAAAATATATAACAAAACAGTATGTTACAATACATACTTTAAGTTGCCCGATTAGCACGGGACAAACACACAATTGTTTGTATTATGATAACTAACAATACAGTATCAAGTATTTTCTTAAATAATGATTATTTATTACATTTCCGCTCTTAAGTGGAGTATTCGGTGAGGAGTGACTAATGGGATTTACTGGCCGGGCCACCCCAGCTATACATCGCCCTAACCCTCCAGCCAGGTACCCTGCTTCAACTTACCTTGAGACGGACTATAACACACATAGTAAATTGTTTTAAATCATGAACTTTAATCACAATTTTTGTTATATAATTTAACTTATTTTATATGAAACCTCTGGATTGTTTGTTATAAATAATATATTCATTATACCTTTATAACGTAATCTATAACAATCATTATTAATTGGAATGTAACATTAAACTAGTCTACATATAAAAACATTTCGAGCACAAACATTTAAAATCAATTTATTGGTCTTACGTGGCCACATTAGCATCGTGCTCTTAATATGTTTTGGATTAAATGATTTTTCAAACCGAATTTATTAAAGATAATGTTTAATGTTGTGAAATGTTTAGTCTTTTAGTTAATGTATCGATGAGTTCATGTAAATGTGTAAATTTAATATATTTAACAATTTAACTTTAAGTGTTTTACTCCTGAGAAAGCTGCCAGTGAGTAGCGAAATAATAAAAGGTAAAAAATCAAGAATTGCACAGATTTTACAAATCAAGTTAGTTACAATGTATGCAATTTGTGAAAGGCATTCAGATGATATAATTTTAATAATTTTCTATTGGTTATGTTTCTACTTTACGTGTATTAGAATGTTCAGATTAATGTTTGTGAATAGTTTATTTTTCAATTTGTGTCCAACTATTACCTCTAAGTATTATCATTAAGTTAGCGTGATTATTCTACCTATCAGTGTGTCCAACAGTACATCATTAAATATTAAATTACTATTAACGGTGGATCTTAACCGACAACTCTGAGAAATGATCATTAATTTTTGAAAAAATGTAATTAACTGAACTGATTTCACTGGTGATAAAATGTATTAGGGTTTGTTGCAATGTAATTCTTTTCCCCCGACTATAAAATAACATTGTTATCGAATATGCTATTTTTTAGAGAATAGAATTGTTTCATTTCAATTATAAACCTTGGTTAGAAGGGAAAACTATTTTCGTGTTTTTAATTTACTGTAAAACGAAACTGCCGTACATTTCGTTGTTAAAGTTTCGGTAGACTGGGAAATATTAATTTGGTAAACAACTTAGAGCAGTTTGAATTTCAATTCTATTTAAATTGGAGTGTCTGGTTTTGAAAAACGTTACGAGATGAGTTTGGAATTTTATCAGAGAAATGATGAATTATTTTTAACGCTTTCTTTTATGGTACCTCATCGATCCACGCGAGACAAACGTGACAAATCTCATGTTTTTGTTACAGGTGGCAGTTACAGTAAAATTTTAGTAATATCTAAAACGTTCTAAAAACAACAGACTAACAACAGATAGAAATTATTTAAAAAAAAATCCCTCTCTTGGACTTGAGGACATCTTATATCCACAAAAACTCTACTCGCTTTTGACTCATCACATAACGTTTTCTGTACGACAGTAAGTAAAAATCCAGAGAAATGCCTGTGTGTCAGGTCAAATTATTAGAAATGTGTGAAGTATCAAATTGCAAACATGAATGTGAAGGGGAAGTCATAATGTATTCACGTAGGCTTAGATTGTAAGACCTAGATTCTACAGTATGTAGATTATGGGAGCTTAGTGACATCTAGGCAGAAAGAAACATAACACGTTGCAGAACGCCTACCAATATTATGTCTTTAGTCGTATGACTTCAACGTGAATTAAAATTATACACAACTTCATCGCCATTCTGAAACCAGAGACAATCGATTCTATAAAAAAGAGATTTATACTTTTTTATAATGATAGTTTATATTATTGAAATAGATTAGTCGATTGGTAGCTATTATTTGTGTTTGTAAAAAAACATCATCAAGACATTACACTTATGACACAGAAAACTGTGTTTAAACTTTCTCAATTGTAAGCTACATTTCTCGATAAAAACTTACAATTAAATGTAAGAATTTAATCAGATTTAGTAGATAAAAAACATAGTAGAAAGAATTTGTTTAGAAAATCTTAAATTCAAATGAATAAACTTATATTAAAGAAACATAATCGAAACCTCATATGTATCCAAACCACTGTAGATTTAAGGTCAGTGTGAATCTGTTTCATTCTAAAAGGAACTAAACCCATAATGGAATCGCGTTTTGAACGTATTTTATGTGTGCACGCGTGTATGTGTGTTAGTAAATTCTTTACAGGTCTCAATTTTGATCGTTTTTTTTTATCAGATCTTATGTAATATTGGTTTCTTTTGTTTGTTTTTTTTTGCTTTTTCCTGTACAGGAAGGTTAGGTTAAGTTATGTTGGTTATGTTAGGTTAGGTTAGGTTATGTTATATTATGTTTGGTTAGGTTAGGTTAGGTTAGGTTAGGTTATGTTAGGTTAGGTTTGGTTTTGTTATGTTAGGTTATGTTAGATTAGGTTAGGTTAGGTTAGGTTTGGTTTGATTAGGTTAGGTTAGGTTTGGTTATGTTAGGTTATGTTAGATTAGGTTAGGTTAGGTTAGGTTTGGTTTGATTAGGTTAGGTTAGGTTTGGTGAGGTTAGGTTAGGTTGTGGTTGGTCAAGCCGATGTTGAGTCTTTTGCTGTTATTTCCGTTTTGAGGTTTCCTACTTCAGGTTTTCAGATTCACGTCTGTCTGTACAGTGTTCTACAGCCTAAAACCGTAGACCGTAATCAAATTTGTTATATAAACATATTTTGACCACATCTAGCATCGTTTTTAATTTTTAAACGTTAAGGTTATTATTTTTATTTTTTTTATTTTAACGCTTATACGTTTTTATTCCCAGTCTAGACCGTGTTTTTTTGTCATTTGAAATATTATTTATAATCTCAATGCCTTTTGTAACGAGGTAATTAATTAGATTAAAAACGTCAGTAAAAGCAAAGTCAAGTGAGAAGTGACCCAAGTTCGGAAGCGACTAAGGATAGCTCAGTTGGTAGAACATTGGCGCGTAAAGACCAAGGTCCTGGGTTCATTTCCCAGTCTAGGTCGTATATTTTTCACTTTAAATAGGATTATTTAATTAAAATTATTTACGAAATATATTTGTAACTTTGTTTAAATTTTTAAGGATAAGTTTCTTATTGAAAAATAAAAATCGATAAAATTTCAAAACAGCAATGTGGATCTGTTTTGTTCTATTCACCCAATAAGTATTTAATAATTACATAATAATTTATTAAATTAAGTCATTGGATTGCATTACCGTAGCTTAGTGTTAATTAATTTCAGATCACTGTAATAAATACCAAACCACATTCTTTATTATTATAACAGAGACTTGAATGCACGGGCAGCAATGAAGTTCACCTCCGTATAGATAAACCTAATCTTACATGTGGTCTCAATTTAATATGATTACCAAACATAACCTATAAGTCAAACTGCTTTGAAACTTCTCCATTAACCCATTTCTGTCGTTGCTTGAACTTGTAGAGTAAACTCCGTGAAAGGATCATCAGACTGCCGACGTCCAAAAATCTGTTTATAATATCTACTCTCGTCACTGCAAATTGAGCGTACTTTAGAGTTGCCAAATTGTTTAAACCGGATTTTAATGAATTGCTTGCAAATTAAGTCGATAAACTGCTCTAAAGATGTCAGGTTAATATGTTAACTTTCACTAAGTCTGCCTGAAATGTAATTGTTAAATTGCATGATATACTGTTAAGATAATAACAGAGTTTCTAATTTAGTTAAAGTGTTGAATCAGAATTTAAAAAAGCAATTCAAAGACGTTTTTAAAACTTGGTGTGCTTAATTTGTTTGTTGTACTTACTGCTCTACATTATTTAGTGTGTGAATAAATTATGAAACACAAAATATTTCAAATGGTCCTTTTAAAAAAAAATTGGCATCAGATACAAATAGCCTGTAGGTATATTTGACTTAGTTTCTACCTTTTTGAGGATGGTTTATTTTCTATCGCCCGAAGTCGCCTTTATTGAAATTTTAAAATAAAGTCGGCAAACCAATTACCAACGAATAACAAATCCAACCTATCCCAATCCCTATCCCAACCTAACCTAACCTATCCAAATCTAACCTAACCTAACCTATCCAAATCTAACCTAACCTAACCTTGCCAAACCCAACCTAACCTAACCTTGCCTAACCCAACCTAACCTAACCTATCCCAACCTAACCTAACCTATCCAAATCTAACCTAACCTAACCTAACCTAACAAAACAACCTATACTTCGTATACTGGACGAACGATCAGCAAAATAAATTAAAGGAACAGTCGGCAAACCAATTACCAACGAATAACAAATCCAACCTATCCCAATCCCTATCCCAACCTAACCTAACCTATCCAAATCTAACCTAACCTAACCTATCGAAATCTAACCTAACCTAACCTTGCCAAATCCAACCTAACCTAACCTTGCCTAACCCAACCTAACCTAACCTATCCCAACCTAACCTAACCTATCCAAATCTAACCTAACCTAACCTATCGAAATCTAACCTAACCTAACCTTGCCAAATCCAACCTAACCTAACCTTGCCTAACCTAACCTAACCTTGCCAAATCCAACCTAACCTAACCTATCCCAACCTAACCTAACCTAACCTAACAAAACAACCTATACTTCGTATACTGGACGAACGATCAGCAAAATAAATTAAAGGAACAGTCGGCAAACCAATTATAAGCAACGAATAACAAATCCAACCTGAATAATGTATTTTCTTATCGTTGCTTTCAAAACCGAACCCATATTTCATTCCAATTGAAGGAAACCTCATCCAGATTGGTTTAACACAGACATCAAACTGTCCAGAGTCTGTCGTCCTTAATTGGCTTTGAGGACATGTTTCGTCCTGTATACCCTGTCAGATGTAAGCTTAATGAACAGGAAAACATATCATAAGTGAATTGCGATGTTTAACACGGCTTTTATATTATTATAGTACAATGAAAGACAAGTTATTGAGTCTATCGGATGTGTTAGCGGCTTAACAGGGTATTTAGCGTCAAATAACAACTGTCTTAGACATTTGATTAACCGTAGACGACACGCCGATGTGATAAGACGCATATTTTGATTAATTGACGGAGCGTAACGACCCTGTTTTTAATTCCATCATTTTTTTCTGTATTGTTGTTTTTATTGAGTAAACACGAAGATGTATAGTTTGTTTTTCGAAAATAGTGATTGAATCAAAATGAAAACAGTTTTACCGTTTTCGAGATAACAGTAGGTTTAGGGTGAGTTAGGTTAGGTTAGGTATTAAATTTTCATTTTTGATTCATCGACTGTTAAAAAAATATATGCTGTCAAAAGATATCTCGCATTGTCACCTTCTTCCTACAAACGGTAAAAAAGTAGTTTTCTTCTATTTTGATTCAACCACTATTTTTAGAAAGAAAAAAAATACTATTTTAAACGTTATTTCGGAAGTTTAAAATTTAGGTGTTGACTTTTGTTTCTTCTTTTTCTCCCTTTTTTTCTAAAAACAGTGAACGAATCAAAATTGAAAAAAAGTTTTAAGATATTAGGAAGGTTAAGTTAGGTTAGGAAATCTGGAAAACGGTACAACCTTTTCCAGTTTAGGAAAAAGACAGTGTTAAACAACATGTCGCATGACTACCTTCGCATTAATATTTTTGAAGTTGACGCCTACATCTTGGACCTAGCGATCCCCTAAAATTCCCAAACACTTATAAAGTTAGTGTTTTTATATTTATAATAGGTTATATTGGTTAAAAAGAATATGATATAAAATGTGCTTCAAAGTAAGGAGGAAGGGATCTGTCTTACAAAACTGGCGTGCGCAAAGTTAAAAACAGTTTAGAAATAAGCTGTTATGCATATTATCTGGTATAAGGTAAATAAATTACTTCAAAATGGACAGTTTTACGAAAAACTCACGTATTTCGTTGACCCATCACATAACATTCTCTATACTATGGTATATTTAATAAGTAAAGGTTAGGTTTGGTTAGGTCAAGTTAGATTAGATTTGTTTAATTAAGGTTAGGTTTGTTTATGTTTGGTCAGGTTAGGTAGTTTAGGTTAGTTTAGTATGTATATATGAAATGTAATAAGAAAACTATACAGTTCAACTAATAAGAAGGCGTGCTGCGCTATTTTAATACCCAGAAACTTGTTTTTTCGCAGTGTTGAATTAATCTACATACTCTTTCTTTACGTGTTATTCGAAGCCTATGCTCAGGTGAATAGGCCTACATTTTGAGATTCCCTTCACATTAATGTTTACAGAATGGAACAATACTTTAACGCGTTTCACACTTCTGATAAATTTCCTCTACGCCTAGAATTTATTATTGGATGTAGTATATATTACAGCTGTTTTGAATCTCCTAGAATTAAAAAAAAAAATTGATTATGTAATTCATGTGCTTAAAAGTCTTTAATGGTAAACTAAAATGAAGGTTTTCCTGAGTTAATTTGAATGAAAACAAGGTTGTTACATAATTTATTAACACACCTTCCGTAATTTTGGAACGAATGTAGGAAAATGAAACTTTAGAAATGTCTGGATAAATAGGACTTGCTTTAAGAAAATTCAACCACAATCCATCGGAAAGTCCTGAGGGGGGTAACTCAAAGTTTAATATTTTGAACATTTGTTGATTTAGTAACTTTATATTAAAAAAATTAGAGTCTGTTTTTCAAATTGTATTACTTTTTTGATGTTACAGTAGTTGTTTTTATTGCCTATGTAAGATCAGTCAAACAGGAAAAAAAGAAGATTCGGTTAGTTAGGCATACAACATTAATTAATAATACTCTAATTTATATTTTCATTACATTACATCCATTACTTACGTTAAAAATTCTTCAGTTCAAATAAAACTTACAAAATACTAATAAACCATACAGAAATGTTTTTATTAGAATAAATCAAAACATTGAAAATACGATATAAGTTTCATACTTTTGGAACACCCTGTACATACACACACACAGTAAAAAAGACATCTAATTATTTCTATGGATAAAAAAAATCTATGAACATTTTTCGAGTGAACGTTTTTAAAACGCATGTAACTCACAAACTATAGTTCCGATCAATATGAAATTTTGCATTGAGAAAGAAAAAAGTCAAAACTTTCCTGCGTTTTTTCCAAATTTAAAATATCTCTTATAAGTTACGAGCAATTAATTCTCGAAAACAGTCAATTTTCACCTTTTAAATAACCGTTACGTATTAGACTTTAAATATTATAAATATTCGTCATTTTGAATACATAGTATATTTTTTTATATCTTGGTTTACTGATTAAAAATACCATAAACAATGCGTGTATTAAATTTAAAGTCATAACGTCACGACACAAAATGGCCGACGACGGAAAATGAATCGATTCCAGACCTATGTTTGTGTAAAGTTTTCTCTTATTTTTATCTTCCCTAATATTGCCCTGCAATTTTGAATCACCCTGTATCAATTCACGATCACACATTAGACCGGTCGTTTACCCGAGGGTATTAGAGATTTCGCCTTATCAATCAATGCAAGCTGGCCTTGAGACCTCCGCCCAGAGTGAGAGGTTAAACTGATGTAACACTTGCGCAGGAATGTGGTTCTATTTTTTTTTCCTTACCAAATTCAAATTAATCACTTGCCTTCAACACTTGA
Organism: Aphrophora alni; assembly: GCA_963513935.1. Classification (NCBI taxonomy): domain Eukaryota; kingdom Metazoa; phylum Arthropoda; class Insecta; order Hemiptera; family Aphrophoridae; genus Aphrophora; species Aphrophora alni. The sequence goes on along the minus strand of OY740776.1, from coordinate 16,321,888 downwards.
CGTGAGGACCAGTTTCTTTGCTCCGCAGTGGTAACGTCTTCTTTATAATATGCCTGTTAATATCTTATAGTTTGGTACGAGATTCTGTTCCAATAATAGTAAGATTCTTAGAATCATTGAAAGTCTGCTGTATTTTATTTAAAAAAGTATTTTTACCACTTATACTTCAATTCCATCTGTGCAAGGTGTTTCAAATGACCCGTTCTTCATATACATTTCAAAGGACTTATTGGTTAGGTTAGGTTAGGTGAGGTTAGGTTAGGCTAGGTTAGGTTAGGTTAGGTTAGGTTAGGCTAGGTTAGGTTAGATTATGTTAGGTTAGGTTAGGTTAGGTGAGGTTAGGTTAGGCTAGGTTAGGTGAGGTTAGATTAGGCTAGGTTAGGTTAGGTTAGGTTTAGTTACGTTAGGTTAGGTTTAGTTACGTTAGGTTAGGTTAGGTTAGGTTAGGTTTAGTTAGGTTAGGTTAGGTTAGGTTAGGTTAGGTTAGGTTAGGTTAGGTTAGGTTAGGCTAGGTTAGGTTAGGTTAGGTTAGGTTAGGTTAGGTTTAGTTACGTTAGGTTAGGTTAGGTTAGGTTAGGTTAGGTTAGGTTAGGTTAGGAGTAGAGGCGGACGTGTAGAGGTGTAGAGGTGTAGAGGCGGACGTAAGATGCAGAATTGTTAAAGCGTGCGGTGATTTACCAGTCTGTAAATGATATGGAGTATCTTTGGAGGAAATTGAAGTGACAATTTTTAACATTAATCTGAAGGGTCAACATGTTTTTTTTCAAACTGGAAGTTAAACAAACCGTTGGGAACCTCCATAAGTAGATCTTTGAGAGTATGATGGCCTGACACGATCAGGAACGACGAGCTATGGAGAAGAGTGAATCAAGAACCTACAGAGGTTAAAAGGAAATGGAAGTGAGTTGTATACACTTTTAGGAAATGTGAAGGAGACATTGGGAAAAAAGTACTGAAGTGAATCTTGTAGGAAGCAGATAGAATGGAAGGCCTAGAAACACTTGGGAGATGACTCTGGAGGAGGATTTGAGAGGGGCTGGCAAGTTGTGGATTAGGTGCTAATTGGGTAAAGTGGAGAAGAATAATGGAGTTCTTGTGTTACGGGAGGAGTGAAAGGGCAAAATAAAGTAAGGCAAAATCAATAAGGCTAGCAAGCAAAGTACACCCAACTATATGCCTTAGAAGTCCTATATTTTTTTTCATGATTATTGTTATTTTGCTGTTATCTTTTGTTATCATCTTCTGCATTGGAAATGGCTTAATATTTCAAGAACTACTTTAGATAAGAACATTTTCGACCTCTCATTTTAAACTTATCCTAACCTTAACCTGAACTATCTAATGGTTGGTACGAAAGTTTAGTACTATATACAGAGTGTTACAGAAATTAAAAAATAACTTTTTCCAACTTTTAAAAATCTAACGCTATTATTTTTTTATTTTATTCAAATAGGTCAATTTAAAATACTTAAAAGGATGTTTTAATATATCTTTAACAACAACCGATTTTTAAAAAAACGTTTAAAAATTCACGGTTTTGTAAACACATATTAAACGTTGTCTGCAGTGCTGAGTGAATAATTATTTATATCGGTTATGATGTAATGATAAGACGTATCCGATACAGGGTGTTCTGAAAAGCAAAACGTTAGCCTACATATTTTTTAATTACAGTACACGATTTATAAAATTATCAAGATTATAAAATGTAGATTACTATAGCAGACACTTTGACATGTGGTAGGAAGAGGGGAGGTAATATTAACTTAATATCAATAGAAGTCTCTCAAAAAAGAATTAGACCTATAATACTTACACAAACTATGCGAGACAAATCCTTTCCAATTTTATTTCATTCAATATCATGCCTCTGATATACTTCAATATTTTAACGAGTATAAATTATAATTATCTTATTCCAAGACATATATTAGAAATGTTCTTTTTCATTTAATCAGTTACCTGGCTATTTAAAAGCAGTCAATTAAATAAAAACAATTTCATTTAATATTCAAGATCGGTTGTTAGGGGCTGCAGAATGTTCAGCATCTATTACAGGTTTTAATTTAGGGATGCAATGTGTTTGTGAATTAAGTTGTTTGAAATTATAAAATAGAAAGGATACATTTTATTTATAATTGTTCCCTTTTCTGTTTAGTTAAAAACGAATATTTTTGTAAACGAGTTATTTAAAAAAAATTTAGTGAAGATAACTCCAAAACAGTTATAACTTCTGGAGTGCCTAACTTTGCCAGACTTTTATATTTGCGAGGACAGTGTTTCAGTTATGAGTGTAATATTAAGACCTAATAGCTCTTGAATACTGTAATAGTGTCAGGCTCGTAAGAGAACAAGAGTTGGTCAAGAGATACCTAATAGGAAAGAGGAGGATCTAAACGAAGGGTAGTTTAAATAGAGCGTACATCGAGCTAGGGGATTACTTATGTATGTTTTTATTTCTATCTTTTTGTTAATTTATTAGTATTTTAAGATTTAATTATACTGTGTTGGTGTATACAGTTTTGTAATGCAAGTTTTGTGGACAGCTTTAATATAAAGTTTAAAGTAGTCTACTAAAGGAATACGAAGGCAGTGTATTACACAATGTTACGGACTTTTAATCGTTGATTGACTACTAGATGGTTCCAAAGTTGGTGATACTTTCGGGTTCAAAAACAAAATAGATCAATTCAATACTTGAAGATCATGCCAGCTGGGATCATGCATCTCTGTTGCAATCAGAGGCATGTGCAATTTTGCAATGACACAGATCTGAAGGTGTTTTCTAAAGACTAAGATGAGACATTACTTAGACGGACAGGCATTGAAGTCGCCTAAGGTGACACCTACCTTACCAGGAGAGTGTCAAGATATGCTTGTTGAGATTAGCAGAGGTGAAAGAGGTCTGGAAGGTTTGACATTGTGGAATTTGTTACTATTGGTAGATTACTAATACGGAAATTCTTAAATATTAGGATGTTTCTTAATGGATTGTCGTTATCCGAGTCTATGAAATGTAAACCGATCCTACTCATGGGAGTAAATTCCAACCATTTTTGACAGATTGTTTATATAACTCTCATAAAGAATATATAATGATAACATAGATACAAATTTAAAAATGAAATACAAATATAATTCATATAGAAATAGGAACATATATAGGACAATAATAGAAAAATAAACAAACAAGTTAATGAGTGCCATCACGGTACTTTCCCGACCCGATCATAAAATGTACAGTACCCTCAGACAAGGAGTGTGTCTGGTGTAATGGGCGTGTCCTCCCTTCTACTGGTTTCCCTAGCCTGACTTGACGGAACAACCCATTTCAAAAAAACTAGGTACAAAAATTACTCTTTACCTACATTTAATTCTTAAAGTTTAAGTACAAGTTAATTCTTAAAAGTTTTATTTTGTTAACGATTTAATCTTATTTACACCGATAAAAGAAACGAAAGTATGGTAGACGTTTACATAGAAGCATTTGAGGTCTATATTTTTTTATTGGGGTTGTACCGCTGAAAGCAAACGCAACAAACACAGTGTGGGGTTTGTTTGTGTGGGCTCCTCTTTTCCTCTCCACCCCAGACACATTCCTACCTTGAGGATACTGTACTACAAACAGAACTTCTAAATGTAACACCCAAAAGTTGAAGGTTTTTGTAAGAAATGTTACATTTTTTTTGATAGATCAAGAGGCTAGGCCGTAACTTGCCTATTAGATTTGTATTCATTAACAAGTCTTCACTTCTTTTCTATTTGAATATCACATTTACGTGTGAAGTCATGATTCCAAATTGCATTTTTGACAATAACTTCGTTATTTATTTTTTTATCGCTGGGGTTGATAACATTACATACGGCATGGAAATCTGGATATTTTCAATCTAATTTAGTCTGTTTGTAAGTTGAGTAACAAAAAAACTGTTTAAAATGGCTGCTGTTTTGACATTTTTCAATAATTTTTTTTTTTCAGAATTTCAATACGGTTGTATATGAGTAGGCCTACACAACACCAAATGTTGTTTAAATGACGGAATTTCAAAAATTCAATTTCTTGGTTTCCTGAAGCTACGAAACGCAGTTAGGTTAGGTTAGGATAAGTCAGGTTAGGTTAGGTTAGGTTAGGTTAGGTTAGGTTAAATTAGGTTAGGTTAGGTTAGTAAAACTTTCTAAAAACTCCCCGTTGTATGTTTTAACTATCAAGACACAGGTTAGGTTAGGTTAGGTTAGGTTAGGTTAAGTTATATTAGGTTAGGTTAGGTTAGTAAAACTTTCTAAAAACTCCCCATTGTATGTTTCAGCTATAAAGACACAGAGCTATCTTATATCTCATGTCCCCTAACCTAAAACTTTCCTTAAAACCACCTCTGGCCAATAATGTTTCTTCAAACCAATCAATCAACCATTGCAATACACTCACGGTATACAATAATTCAATTATCCTTATCTCTATTTTAACTCATTGAAAAGGTTTTTGCATACATTGTCATTAATCATTTGCGATATCAATGGCCTACGTTTCAATGAAGATAAAGCATTGGCACTAAATTCAACACTTGAGGCATTCCACAACAATAATTGTTTGTATAGCTAATAGATAGCGCCGTGTAAACACAAAGGCTATTGTTATAATGTAAAGTTCTTTATTAAAGTCAAACCTTTACAAACACGTAATGTGTTATTTCATGCACGTGTAGATATTTTGTTATTTTTGTGGAGGTAGATTGACTATTTCACAGTTTAAAATGTTTTTTCAGCGATTTTATCATATAATATTTTTTTCTATTTTTATTTTCTCTTACACAGGATTGGTCCCGTATACATTACAATATCCCAGATTCTAGTTTGCGTAGGAAGGTGGAAATTGGTGCTATCTACAGTGTGTACCAAAACTCAGGTACCGTATACAGGAGTTCCGAAAAAAAAACTATTTTTTCTTCTTCTTTTAAATATAGAATTAGACACGGAATAAAATATAATAGTCAAGAGAGAGCAGATTGAAAAGATGAAGTAAAGTAAAGACCTAAAACAAAATTTAAAATTTGTAGATCCAGCTAGGAGCCTCGGAATCGCCACGCAATTCACTATAATAAACCCTTGAGGATGACACAATTAAAAAAGTATTTCCTGTAAAAACTGGATTTAAATATTTTGATATTATACAAGCTCCCTTCTTAAATTGTAAGCTTTATTGATATTTGTACCTGGGTGTGTGAGATATGATCTCTCGTTTATTCAAGTGGTCTAGTAATGTTGACCTAACCTCTAACCTTCTCACACTTTCCTATGCCACTCCTTCTAAAGCTGTTGGTGAATGTGCATTATGTAACCTAACCTACCCGAGTAGCCGTTCACAGTTAATCAAGAAGATGATAACAATCACAATAATGCAAAGAGAAAAAGCAACATTTGTTAACCTTTCGACTTTCGCAAAGCAAGTCACGAGTCCAGAGAGAGTTTAATTGTTCGCGTTGACAGGAAATCAATCAAATTTAATTAAAACAGAAGTCAAAATTTGCATTAGAGTACAATTCGTGTATAATTAACGTTTTTTCGTAGTTTTCGAAAATCTGTCATTTAAGGAAAATAAATAAAATTCAACCTACAAGAAGAGGAATTTATACTACATCAATGTACATTTAAGGACTTGTCCGTCCTGTTTTTTCTGGTTTGTGAAATTATATATTTTAATATCGCCCAAGTCCTTGGAGATTTAATTATGTTATTTATTAAAATAAACTGTAAAATATTATCGCACAAACTTTCTCACTTACTCGTCCCTAAAATTAAATTGAAACCAAAACTATTCATCAAGAAAAATGTCAGTTTTGTCAGTCAAAAAGTGAAATAAACCATGGAGGCCGCCTTTTATAAAACATTTATATATTTAAATATAGCCTTAATTCCGAAATATAGCCTTAAAATTAAACGTCTTCCGAACTGCCTTAATTCGTCTTAAATTGTATTTGATTTAAATCGAGCTTTCAATGATTAAGGTTAAAGTTAAGGTGCTTAAGTTGGTTAAGGTTCAATTTTGTTTATGTCAACTAATATAAACAATTATTTTTTATTTTTATTTCTCCACACAGGTTTGCGTCATTAATCTTCATATTTCATTCAAATTTCAACGAAATCGATAAACCCGATATTGAGAAATTACGTACAATATAACATGGCTCATTTTATACGTATAACTAACGAACATGCATGCTTGCAGAGATGATACGTTGTTTGGGACCTTAGAGGCTACACTTGAGTAAAACTTGAAAAGAAAAATTGTTGTAACTACCCCAAAATTTTCAGCTGTCGAAAAAACGACAGGGCTGTAGAGCACTACAAAGACAGTAGAAATACATTGTAAAAAAAAAAAATAATAAATAAAAAAAAAAAAAAATTACACTTAGGTGACCTCAATTTTTGAAACCATCTCTACGTATATGCGAGAAAATAAAATACCATAAAATACCATAAACCATAGAATACCATGCAATAATAATTTACAATGTTCCTCAACAACTTAATTTAATTGTTAAAATGTATCTACATTAATATATCCCAAAGTTAAATTTTTAATCGAAGATAATCCAAACATTTCAGACTGTATTTTCACCCTTTATAATCTCTGCTTACATTATTCACCACGTTAATACGTTAATATATGAAACCATGCTTTATTGTTTTAAATACATGAATAATGTATTCGGAATATATCAAGATAAATGAGAGTTGTTCGATTTGCATATTTAGTTTAATAATGGAGTTGTTACTTGAATACTAATTATAGAAAATTACCAATATTAATGGACCAATCAGAACTCGTCTTGGTGTTCTTACATTATCATTACTTAGACTAATTGTTACTCCAGCTCTGTAGGAACAAGACCCACACTGGCAGTAATGGCGTCATGAGGTCTCTAAGGATGTAAACTCGTAGAACGTAGCCTATTTGAAGTTGTATTAAGTCGTATTTATGTAGGCGTTCTTATTGTAAAGAGATTTATAAATGATATGAAATCGTGAATGTATTTTGTCAGTAATGAGGGAAACAACGATACAAAATGTAAGCAACAAGTTTGTCACTAGGGATAATTTATTGTTCACCGACAAACCAATCGGTGACGTGGGATTAGCTCGACATATTGGATGCCCTAGTCAATAGCAATCACTTCCTGGAAATGTAAACGGATCAGGTACCATTCGGGCGGGTATAATTAAAATCAATAAAGATCAAATAGAAAATAAATATCACTATTTAGGTTAGGTTAGGTTAAGATTTTCCCCAACAAATTCTAACTTTTAATTTGGTAATACTAACCATTAAATATGTACGTGTAAACACTCTAGGTACAGTATCATTTAACAATTTTGAATTAGAATCAATTCATACAAACTATAAAAAACTAGAGAATTAGATTCAACATATTTACAGTATAACAAACACACAGAACACAATTCTCATAAAAAAAAATACGCCTAAGTATTATGTGGTTTGGTTGGTGTAGCTGGTGTATCACTGAACAGGACGACCTTTTCTTTGAAAGCGTCTGATACTTAGGCGTGTTTTTTTTTATGGGAATTGTGTTCTGTGTGTTTGTTATACTGTATAGTTTTTCTCATAAGTCAAGCTCAACATTTGATATATCAACATATTTAAATTGTTAAAAGGAATAAAGATATTGTCTTTAGATAGTGTTCATGTCAATCTTCACAGAAGTATGGTCATCGCAATCATAAAGCCCATCGACAATATGACATATCATCGAATTGGATACTTAAATAAACGTCAACAGTGCCTTATGAGTTCAGAATAGTTATGATTGGTATTGTGCTTTCAGTTAGTTTTAAAGGATACCAGGTTAGCCAATTAAGCAGGAGTTTGAACAGATGACCCTAGTTCTCCAAAGTGTCGAGCCAACCCAACGTCGAGCCAACCCCACGCAATCAACCAATCACTCATGTAACATTTAAATGTTGAGAAATAACGAACATTGTAAATTATTATTTTTTAAATTTAGCTTTAATAAAACAAATATTAATATCATTAGGTTAAGTAATCAAATCAATAAAATGTATTTATTCCAATAATATCCTTCATAATAATGTCGCCTCTAAAAGGTTTCAAGTACATCCCTCGCAAAAGTTACATGAAGATATTAGTTATGACTAACTTGGCGTATATCTTACATGTTTTAATTTAACAAGTTTTTGAAAAGCTTTAGTGATGAGGCTACTTTCATGTCAATAGGCACAACTGTCGTTATTGGAAGGATAGAAATCCACATTGGTATGTTGAGGCTCGTACGCAACGCTCTACAGAAGTAAATGTTTGGGGAGGAATAGTTACAAATATTCCTCATAATACAGGGTGTACAATAAGTCGTGATACACCTCGATATAATTTAAATAGATTGCTATATCAACGTTAAACCTCTACCTAACTTATAACAATTTTCAGGTGTTTAAGGGGGGTTAAATTTTAAAGGGGCAACTTTCATTTTCTAAATGGCAACCCCTATCACTCGGCAATCATTGGAACGGTCTATGCAATAGGAAAATAATGGCACCTCCAAAAGGTTTCTATTACATCCCTGAAAAAGTTACATGAAAACATTAGTTTAAATTTAAAAACAGATCTGCTTGTATCCATCTACTTGTATATGTACACAAATGTTAGAAAATGTCTAAATAAACCACATCAGTCATATGAACAATCCATGCATTAATTTTAAAACCATAACAGATGACGAGTGAGTACGCGGTAATGTTTAAAAAACCAATTGGGTCTGCGTCGGACCAGACGGTGGAAGTTACACTTCTTTGGCCATTCACTCACACAGACAGACAGACAGGATACATCCTTGCTCATTTTCGACTTGAGCTTGTATCGAAAACCTTCACCTTTGGTTCTAATGATGATACTATTAAGACACTTTCAAAAATTGTTTCACATTAGACTGTGGTAGGCCAAAACTATTTGTGTACTGAATTTATAAAAGTAATGGATCTAATTACATGTTTTGAGTATACATTATTATATTGATTGCTTAATTTGTATATGTAAAATCGCAAAATCAAGTTTAAAACACTTTTAAAAATGGTTTAACATTGGTCTATACTGAGCGTAACCTATTTTTGTCCCTAATTACAAAAATAATGGATCTAATCATATGTTTTCAATATGAATTGCTATATTAGTTGCTATGGTAACTTAAAGTATAGAAAAACGTATAATCGTCGATTTTTCTCGGTTTTAGCTTGACGCGGTTTCTCGACCAACACCTCATCCCAACGAGCGCAAAGAAGTATAACTTCAATGATTCAGATTGCATAAATTTACTATAAAATGTAAAATTTGATTCAGATAAATTACAAAAACTTGTATTAGGACATGTTTACGATTTTAGCCTTCATAAAAAATATGTTCATAATAACAGTTGTTGTGATATTACTTTGGAGATAAAAGGCTTAAGGTTAATTTACATTAACATAGCGTTAAATACTTGTACTGCCTGCTCCTGGATGACGTAGGTTAATTCATACCATAGATCGTAACCTTATCGTTGTATCTTTCTTTTGAATATTTATCTTGACTTCCTCAGTTACTCTAACGCATAATAGCAGGGTAACATCGTTACAGAGGAATTCAACTTGTTGAGTCCTAAACGATTATTAGATCATTAGATTCCTATGGCTGTGTACGCACGCTAATACATGCGTATTTATTTTGTAATTGTGCAATTTGTTTGTAACTAACCTAACCTAACCTAACCTAACCTAACCTAACCTAACCTAACCTAACCTAACCTAACCTAAACGATTATTAGATCATTAGATTCCTATGGCTGTGTACGCACGCTAATACATGAGTATTTATTTTGTAATTGTGCAATTTGTTTGTAACTAACCTAACCTAACCTAACCTAAACGATTATTAGATCATTAGATTCCTATGGCCGTGATCGCACGCTAATACATGCGTATTTATTTGTAATTGTGCAATTTGTTTGTAACTAACCTAACCTAACCTAACCTAACCTAACCTAACCTAAACGATTATTAGATCATTAGATTCCTATGGCCGTGATCGCACGCTAATACATGAGTATTTATTTTGTAATTGTGCAATTTGTTTGTAACTAACCTAACCTAACCTAACCTAACCTAACCCCGTCAACTTCCACTGAAGCCAACTACCGTTTATGTATAGTGGGCCGTCCCTCCGAATACCACAGGTTGGAGTGAATCAAACTGCACAGAATAACTTCTCTTAGGTAGGATTCGAACCTACAATTTTCAGTACTATTTCTTGATTAAAAGATGTACGCCTTAAGTCTCTACACCTGGGTCATTTGGGTGATGTAGTCAGATTCCCAACCCTGTAGTTCCACTCACCCCTAAGGGAAATCTCGCAGATAAAATGAACAGTGATTTCTTAACTCGGGTCACAATATGAAACCCGAAACTCAAACAGTTTTAAATCAATAAATTGTTGTTATCAAAAAAGTGGGAGATGCATCGATCCAAATATCGCCTCTTACCAATTTTATTTACTCGTTTGGGCTGTAGAGCAGACACAGATAAAAAACAACAATGACATAAAACCACTTTTTTTACTCAGGAAACTTCAAAGTAGATATTTTTTCGAAGAACCGAACATAAACAATTCAACATTCTCCTTACAATGTCAGAAAGTAATAAATGAAAGAAGTTTAAAATTTTTGTTTTCTGATTGTTGAAAGGTAAAAACCTCTCGGTTATCACCGCCTTATAAAAAAAAAGAAAAAATCAGTTTAAAATAAAAGACTCATAGCCCTTGAATACACAGCATCAGGGTCGAAAAATTAAAAAAAAAATTGCTTAAGAAGAACCTGATAAGAAAGATAAAAGGGATGGATCTAACCCAAGACTACATGAACAAGATCCAGATAAGTTCCCTCGGAATTGCCAAGCCAATACTTTTTAAAGTGAACCACTCATGGTTTAAAATACTCGTAAATGATTGTTTTTTGTGAAAATAACTGCAGGATTTTTGAACGACGATTTATATTCCTCAAAATTCTTCCGCGAAACGATATTAACTAAAACTATTATAATACGTCTATGAATTGAAATATTTGGAAAATTTTAAGTCATTTATTTAATCTGTTGTTGAGATAACGCCATGAATGTTTATACCAGAGGCGAGCACAGTAGTAAACAGACAAACTGTGTCACCATTAGGTAGTTAAAATGTGTTTAAAGCTGAAAATCAAATGATAGATATTGTCTTTTTTTTTTTAGTTGATGTTGAAAGTTGAAAAACTCCTCGATCATAAACAAGGGAGAATAGCTGTTAAAAGACCCTTGAATAAAGTTTAGGTCGGGAATAAGTCAAGAGACTTGATTGAAAAGATGAAAGAGTGTGGTAACTCAAGAATAGATGAAAAACTGAGTAGATCCAGCTATTTTTTAACAGTACAATTAAACTCCTTCTTAAAAGACTTTAACTTTATAAATATCTACCGACCTTAAATCGCCTTTTTTTTTTTTTTTTTTTTTTTTTTTTTTTTCCGGTGATGAATGGGAGGTCTTTTGTCTTTAAACAACATTAAATCAATACGAAATTATAAATCCTACCATTAGAAACAAATTTTAGAATTATATTGAAAATTTTCAACGAAAACATTTTTAGGTTGCCTAACTACTCGACAATGCAGAAGGACAGAACGAAAAATTTGACACATTTCAAAATGATTGTGCAGTCTCACAATAGAAAGCTGAGTCCATTGTTGCCCCATACATGTTTTGTAGCCAAACGAAATGTTGGTTTAAATTGACTTTGGTGGTATTGAAAAGTCAAGTTGTTCATTGTTAAAGTTTAATTTGGTAAAACATGTCCGTCAAATTAAACGTATTTAACTGTTGGTTGTTGGACTGAGAGTAGATGTTATCTCAATAGACGTTGTTTCCTGTAGTTTAAATCTGGATCCCGTTTTGGATTCATTTTAACTTTCTAAGGTACAGTACGTTTCAACAGGAAATATACGTTTGCATTAATTTTTTGAATATTTTAAATAGTAGTTTAATTTTCGTAAGGTCGCAGATGCAAAGAATGCGAGGCAGTTGCTCACGTATCTACACAATGTCACTTATCTGGTCACATTCAAATCGATTGGGCGTGGTTCTGTTTATAAGCGATTATTTTTTCTCACGTACTTTACAAAAAATAAATGGCGATTTTTTTACGAATACATTAATTTTGAAGTTCACTGAATCCAACAATTTTTTTAAAATTACGTCTTCTTGTTGCCTGTGCAGTGCTTTACAACTCAAACGTGTTAACCGATTTTAATCAAATTTGGTATGTGGGCATATTTTGGTGGTATCTTGAATAGTTTTTTTTAAATTTTTTCGATAACTCAAAATTTAGCTGTCGTAAGAGAAAACACTTAATTACAATGTTCACACAATTATCAATTTACTTCGAACTGGAGTAAAATGTGAAAATTAGTGACTCAAACGCTTTTGCAAAATTGCAAATAAAAAAAATGCGGTTTATGATTGGAGAATAATTGTTTTATAAAACCTTGAAAACATCCTTAAAAGCTCGATTTTAATCAAATATGATTTATGAAGACATGTTTATGGCACAAGTGAAGCTAGGTTAGTCCTTGATTTAAAATACAATTGTTTTTAATTTTTTTAAATGGCGTCTTTGGTCCAATTGTACATTTTGACTGTCAACTACCAATTTGACATTTGTGGTGACAAATTGTTTTGATTAGTTTTTATTTTGGGTATTCAAGTAGGTGTTTAATTACTTATAATTATTTAAAAATGCTTTAATTAATAACTTTATAACATTACAAACATATTTGAAAAAATGACGTCGATTTGTTTTTTTCCATATACACGGTTACGCCACAGAAAATCTATTTACCTTGACGGAAGAGAAGAAATTACATTTATCATTAAAGAAAAAAAGTAGCACGCTTTAAATAAAACATTTAAAGTCATTTTTTATATATCTTACTAAGTAAATTAATCCAATATAAGAAGTCACCTATTACTCAAGACACACAGTGGAGCGTTATACTGTGGCCACTAGGCGAATGTTTATTTATTGGTCTGCAGCAAAAAGTTGTAAGCCTCGCATTCTTTGCGCCTGTGAACTATACAATACGCACGTTATATCTACGTCAACGATGAGTAAAGAGTAGTTTCCTAAATGAAAATGTACTAGCCCGATCAAAAACATTTGTGCATTTAATAAATGAAAAAACTAATGTAACAAATATGTTCGTTGGAACTCCATGCCAGTTAGACTAATGAAAACGAGGCAGTATGTAATTCTATAAACCGGGCTCGAACCTGTTTAACCTTTGAACTACGGAAAGAAAAGGTTTCGACTTAACTACGTCATTCCTCAATGTAGAAAATTGCAAATCAAAGGGTAATAACATAAACGATTCAAATCTCTCCTCTAAAACAACTCATATGAACTATTAAAACTATCAGAAAACAACTCTTCGAAGGCTTTAAAAGCGAGCGTTGATAGGTTTAGTATTTACCACCAACGAGTTTAAAAGCCGTCGCTGTAAATGGTTTATTAAACATCACAGTTTTATGGTTTCGTATACAGTAAGTAATAAAGACTGTTTAGAGTCGAGAATGGACGTTTAAAACTGTGAAAAAAAACCTCTCATGTTTACATATTCCTGGTGGAAATTTCAGTTTCTTTTAAGTTTTTGTATTCGGCTTCAATTTTATTATTTAAAATTAGATATATAACTGTGGATTTTGTATGTATATATTATTTGTAATTTTATTTAAGAACCATAAGAACGAAAAGTCAACCTTCCATAAAAACCATTTCATTTGTACAAAACAACGGCTTCAATGATCCTAATACAATATCACAAGAGTTTGTTTGTAGAAGTAATTGTGGGTGATGACTTGGTGGTTGTTGTGTTTCGGGTTTTTTTTTGTTTATTGGAGTTTCCACAAGTATAGCTCCAATTGAATTAACGATTTTGTGATTATTTTTATTACTAAATATTATTATGACTCGTTTTTCCTACCGTTTTATTGGAATATATAAATAAATAAATATAATATCAGCAAAACGTGATACTTTAAAAAATCTTAAGTTTATAAAATATAAATTTGTTTAAATCTTTTTGAAGCAAGATTTTTTCCTTTTAAGTTAAAAGGTAAACATAATTTATGGACGACATTTTGTTGTTGTTTAAAGACGAACGACCCTACGGTAATTTTTTTTTTTAAATCGTAAAATATACTCTACTTAGCCGTCAAATACCCCAATATTGTCAGGGTGGAAGAGACCAAAAGTTGGTAAAGGGAAAGATGATAGAGATGGATCCAACTAGAAACTAAAGGAGGAAAGTGTACACCCAGCTAGTGATCTCGGAATTGTTTTCAATGTTGTTTTAGTTATTTAAATGCTCGGTTAACAACGCCTTGGCTTGTTAACACATCAACACCCGTAGCTCTCAAATACTCTAATACTGTCCGGATCGATGTAGAATAAGAGTTGGGCAATAGAGTCGTGATAAGAAAAAATAAACATAGAGAGATTAATCAAATTAATTAGAGATAAAAGAGTAAATTCAGCTAGGATATCTCAGGATTACTAAACCTGTCTCTATAAATGAGCACGTGAGGAATCACAGACAGCAAACGAAAGCAAGAATCAAATTAAGCCTCATTTTTAACCATATCTATCTTTGCTGAAAATATCAATGTTTTCTTGTTAGTTGATTCACAATATTTTCTATAGTTCGTTAGAAAAATGTACTAAATCAAGTCACAACTAATTAAGCCATTTTTCGATTAAATATTACTTCATCGATCTCTGAAGAAACAAAACTAACATTCTTTCTGTACATTCTGAAAACAAGTTTAATCCAACCATTGACGTACCTCAAACAACGAGGTCAATGCCAGTTTCATTCAACGAACAAAAATTCTTTAACGTTATGGTGGGGGGGATCCACTTCACAGTAACTTGAATGAGTTGCAAGTTGTAAGGTCGTCACATCAGCCCCCCACGGCAAAGCTAACCTCTTATTTGAACATTGAAACAATCTGCCATTGTTCTTTACTTGTGTTTGATTATTACTTATCCGTCTTCGTATTTCGAGATTGTAGGCGTTGTAGGAGAAGAAGAGATGATGTATTGATGAGAGAAAGAGGCGTGGTTAAGAGAAGAAAAAATTTAGTGTCCTATCAGAGATGAAGAAATAAGTAATTAAGGTCTTACGAGATGAAAGCCAGGAAAATGTAACGAACAAGAGATAATGTTAAAAATGAATGAAAAAATAACAAGTAGAGATGAATTCAAATAGAAGAAGAATAAATGAATTGCTTAATAGTAAGAACTAGATTGCTATCTAAAAAAACAAAAAATAATAAAAAAAATACAAGAATTCGAAATAAATTAATAGTTGAAGAGAATAAGAACTGAATGTTTAAGTAAAATAGTAAGAGAAGAAACTACTTTATATTATAACCTTTGTTTCTAATTTTTAATTAATTACTTTGATTAAAACACAACTACGTTATCATATTTAAATTATTTATTCTTTAAAATACAATTTGCCCCACGTTGGGCGCCAATTATAACCTTTGTTTCTAATTTTTAATTAATTACTTTGATTAAAACACAACTACGTTATCATATTTAAATTATTTATTCTTTAAAATACAATTTGCCCCACGTTGGGTGCCAATATATAACAGTTGAATTAATTAAAATCTTCAAATTAATTGATGCACATATGAGTATTCAAATTTATTCATCTTATCACTAAATCTCATCCATTCAACTTAAACTAGACATAAACATTTATAACACAATGAAATACTTAATTCTAGAACATAGCAATTTTATTATTATTATTAGGTGCATCAAAATCGTATCATTAATTGTAATTTTAATTTAGTCTTTATATTTTAATATCTCAATTGTTTTATTGATTTGTTGGGCGCCAGGTATAATTTACCAATTATATAATGAAGTTACTTTGATTGCTCTTTGAAAATTTAAGTTTAAATGGCTCTCGGCCTAGCTCAGATTTTATTTAAAGTGGGGCGTGGTTTCTTTGGTAACCTGAAGTAAAAACTACAATAACTAATCAGATAACTTATCGTGGTTCAGTAGCATGGAATGATGTCTTCTTGGAGTTTTACAGGTGAGATGATCCCTCGAACTTATGGCAGATATCACAAGAAACTTAATCCAATTTATAGGCACTTTGACGATCTCGAAGCTTGAACTACCTCACTCTGTTGCTTGAATTCTTGGTCAATTAATCAAAACTCTTCTTTAACTTTACGATGATTTTAATATAATTCGATGACTTAAAACTTTTCTTCAACTTTACGATGATTTGGCGAACTTCGCCCTGTTCCTAGTTCCTCTCCCTTGCGACGCTCGTTCTTTACTGCTTTTTTTTGATTTTTGAATTCTTACGCAGAGTTTTCCCGTTTTACCCCTTCTTCGCTTATTTCTGGATGACGCTTCTTTTTGGTTGGTTGGATTTGATTTTTCAAACTCTAACCGTCTTTCAAAGTTCGTTAAATCTTGTTTCTTAGCTGAGTTCAACGTACCTCTGCCTAGTTTTTTGTCTCTTTTTCTTTTGTTAACTTGGGCGTACACAAACTTTCTAATTTCCCATGTTGTCACATTACATAACTCAACTCTTCCTATTTAATTTGTCACGCTGCCCTCGCCCTTTCAATAATTTTGTAGTTTCGAAGTATTGTTTCCTTAGAAATCCTTTAACAAAATTTATTATGTGTTGGAGTGACGTTTATGTTTGACATTTATTTCTAACTGACAAGGTTTAAACATTTTGAATTGGACAAAGCTTTTACTTAGGGCTTCTCAACGTTACAATATATAAACGAATGAATTCTTAGAATTAAAGATAAACGCACAAATAAGAAGCAGTAGAAAATAACACAAGACAAAAAGAATTAAATATAACTATATATGAGAAAGAGACAAAATGAGAAGGAATGAGAAGAGATTTAAGAAGAAGAAATGCATTCATATATTAGAATGTGAAGTAATAAAGGAATAGATCAAGATTATAAAATTTAAATGATTATATAGTGGATAGAAGAAAACTAATAGAATGCAGAAATAAAAAGTCAATGAAATCAATTGAAGTAGAACAAACAATTTAATGGCAATATAAAAGGAAGAACTAACTGACCAGATAAGAAATGATATATAGAAGAACAACAACAATAAATTAATGGAATTATAAGTCGAATAAAAAAAGACTAGAATAGCTAGAAGGTGTTGAAGAAAACGAATGAACAGTCTAGTTTAAAAGTTGTGTAATAGATCGTAGAGATTATATAGAAATGAAACAAATAAGTCGATAAATGTAATGATCAGCGAGAGTATAATGTTCAACAAAATAACTGAGATATTTAAAAAAAAGAATAATAAAACAAAAGATAACTTCCCATGTTCTGAAACCAAATAACTGAACAATTTTTTGCGTAATAAAATTAGAGATTGTTTTTCTATTCAAAATATGTACATTAACCTTTTCTTTCAGGGGTTGACTTAGAGTGAGTACAGATTTGACAATCCCGAGGAAACCTAGCTGGATGTACACGTTTCTCATAGTCTTGGATTATATCCCTCTCTTTTATGTTTCTTACTTAACCAACTCTTGTTCTTTTATAAAACCGGCGCTATTAGAATATTCTAGGACTAGGGGTCTTTATGTTATGTTCTTTTCTTTATACGGCGATGATGATGGAAAGGTTTTTCACCTTCAGACAATAAAAAAAAAGCAGAAGAAAATAAAAGTATATCGACTCTCTTGGTAACCACTTTTATGTATTTATATTGATCAAAGATGAAAAATACAAACAATTTCGAACTAAGATATGAGATTTCATAACCTTCGGCATCCAAAAGAGTTATTTTTTCGTGGTGTCAGTTTGTTATCACCTGTACAAGAAGGTTAGGTGCCACAATATTTAACAGAGTGATTTGAACTTGAAATTTAGTAAACTGAACTTCTGTTGTGAGCTAGAATAGCCTATCTAAAAATATCTAACTGGCTGTCGTTTCCAACAGTTTTTTTTCTCATTTCTTTTCTTTAATTCTACTTAAAATACACAACTACAAGGTGTAGAACTACATCACTCAAAAATAATGAAGTGACCATATTGTAGTTTGGAGGAAAGATGTACCAACGACTGAGTGATAGTCAGATAAGATAGTCATTTTCCAATTAAGAACGTGAGTTCACGTGAGTTATCTTGGGAGTGTTATCGACCTTGGTAAAAATCTCAACAGTTATACAGGTTTAGGGAACGATGTGTGCCGGGTCATAGATTATTTGAAGATAACAAAAAAGCTAATGAATTAACAAGGAAAGGGGCTCGGACTTCATCCAAAACCTGAATGAGGCATGAGTAAACACTGTGTCACATTATGAAGATGGCTAAAGACAAAGACTATTAACAGATTGAGTAAAGCCTTCATGCATCATAGTTCTACAGCAACCAAAAACTCACTGATCGGACAAAAACGGAGTGAAGTCCGTTCATCTGATCATTGCCACTGGATACAGAGCTTTCAAGAAACATCTAACATGGTTATAAACCAGGGTGGTTTGAAATAAAAGTGTCGTGAAACACTTCAGAACACCTACTCTTGAATTGTGAAATACTGAAGGCAAAGAGACTACTGAAGTTTCGTCTCTTACTGCAGGAAATGCAGATGATCTAGTGAAGCAAATACTCCTCACAAAGGATATAGAGCTAAGTTGACTAGATTGTAAGACTTGTTTCTAAGTTGACTTCCGCGTAAGTGAGATTTAACCACATTAATCTGTGACAACGTCATTAAGTATTACTATCAGTCTTTGGATGGATTTTATCTTGCGATCGTGGAATTTTCCTGTTTAACAAATCCTGCGAATTCAACTCATAAACTGACAGGATTATCCCTTCAATGATACCAATGATCCATTTTGGACTTCATCAAAGATTTCAAGAACGAGTGTTCTGTTTGATTATATTTTTACTATCTCATTTACATTGTATAGAAAACCTGCGAATTCAGATCCTAAACTGACAGGATTATCCCTTCAATGACATTGGATCCATTTTGGACTTCATCAAAGATATCAAGAACGAGTGTTCTGTTTGATTATATTTTTACTATCTCATTTACATTGTATAGAAAACCTGCGAATTCAGATCCTAAACTGACAGGATTATCCCTTCAATGACATTGGATCCATTTTGGACTTCATCAAAGATTTCAAGAACGAGTGTTCTGTTTGATTATATTTTTACTATCTCATTTACATTGTATAGAAAACCTGCGAATTCAGATCCTAAACTGACAGGATTATCCCTTCAATGACATTGGATCCATTTTGGACTTCATCAAAGATATCAAGAACGAGTGTTCTGTTTGATTATATTTTTACTATCTCATTTACATTGTATAGAAAACCTGCGAATTCAGATCCTAAACTGACAGGATTATCCCTTCAATGACATTGGATCCATTTTGGACTTCATCAAAGATTTCAAGAACGAGTGTTCTGTTTGATTATATTTTTACTATCTCATTTACATTGTATAGAAAACCTGCGAATTCAGATCCTAAACTGACAGGATTATCCCTTCAATGATACCAATGATCCATTTTGGACTTCATCAAAGATTTCAAGAACGAGTGTTCTGTTTAGGTATATTTTTACTATTTCATTTACATAGTATATATACAGTTATGTAACCTGTTTAAAAAACGATTTCGGAATGTTTATAAATACGTTTTTACCCCCTCTCCCTTCCTCCCCGAGACCAATTTTGTGTGTGTCTATCTAGCAGCTGTCGTCGGTTACAGATTGTAATTAAATTTAGTATGTAGGTACAATTTGACAGTTTCAATTGACTTTAGTCACATTTATTCCATAACTCAATAGTTGGGTGTAGCCGTATTTTTAAAAAAAATCGCTTGTCTTAATATCTGCTGTAACGATTTTGTTCAAATTTTCCTCAAGTGTAACCACTAAGAACCTAAACCAAACGTATTGTCGTCATCTCTACAAAAAAAAATAAAAATAATTAGCCACGGGGCTGTTTTAAAAGACAACGCTTCTCAAAACAATTTGGTCAAATTTTAATGAAATGTGCATATTAACAATCCAATACCGTGTAAAAAATTTCAAATAAAACTTTTTATTGTTAGAAATAATTGTTTCGATGTTTATGGAACTGTTATGAAATTACGTGGTTTAACAAAACCGCTTCAACTGATTACGTTCAAACTTTAGTGAAATCTGAATGTTAATGACACTAACTCGTCATTAAAATCGGAAGTAAAACATAATACAGTTCAGAAGGCTTGATTTTAATCAAACAAAGAGAAGCCAGTTTAGGTCCTATTTAAATCATATTTTGTGGTGTCTTTGGGTAATTTTTATTACAACTTAACTAATAAAATGACGTTTTCTTGATAAATAGCTTTGTTTGTTTTTATTTGGTTTTGGGGGGGGGGGATGGATGAGTGAGGAAGTTTGTGCAATGGTTTTACTCCGTTGTATTAAATGCAAGAAAAATTCCGAAACCAATCGTGTTTCTCACTACCAATAAAAGACAATCACTGTTACAAGTTGGCTACTCTACAAATACCTCTTGTCGTTTTTATATTTCTTTGAAATAAAAACAGCAACATAAATTCAGACCAAGTAACGAGATAAGATCGAATGCATAAATTCTACGTAAATTATGACTGAATACAACTTGAAATACATAAAGTTTTACGAGTAGACCTCATGACATCATTACCGACAGTGTAAGATCTTGGTCCTCAAGAGCTGGAGTGACAATTGTCAAGTCTAAACAGTGATAATATTATAACACAGAGATGAGTTCTGATTGGTCAAATAATATTGGTAATTTGCTATCATTATCTAGTAACAACTCCATTATTAAACTAAATATGCAGATTAAACTGTCTCAATTTATTCTGAATACATTATTCGTGTATTTAAAACAATAAACAAGGTTTCATATACTAATGCGTGGAAGCTAAAGTAAGCTTAGATTGTAAAGGGTGAAACTATAGTCTGAAATGAAAGGATTGTACTTTGGATTAAAAACATTGTTAACTTTGCAAAATATTAGTTCTAAATGTATATTTATTTTAAGCATTGCATAGTATATTAATTTTTTTCTGCATAATAAATTAATTCCTTTCTCACAAAGTTCTTAGAGAAATAATGTGCTGTATTATAGTCTGTATACAATAACTTGGCGTCTGGACCCGGACCGTCCCCCCTCGCTCCCTTCCTCACCCAGTTGTTTCAGTGATGAGTCACCAACTATCGTTAACACTGCGCTGTTTAACTTTTTTATTGGAGACACAATTTTAAATTTTTTTCAGTATAGTTAAAATGTTTAGGAAAATATAAGCAAATTGATACCAAACACGACACAAATATATGTAAATAGTAAACATGTAAATAATAGGTATGTGATTATGCAAATAGTAGCTGTGTAAAGAGCTTTCTACTGGCGGCTTTTACAAACGGAATAGTGTCGTGTTTGGTATCAATTTGCTTATATTTTCCTAAACATTTTAATTATACTGAAAAAAAATTTTAAATTTTGTTTCCCATAAAAAAGTTAAACAGCGCAGTGTTAACGCTAGTAGGTGACTCATCACTGAAACAGCTGGGTGAGGAAGGGAGCGACGGGGGGGGGGGAAGGTCCGGGTCCAGACGCCAAGTTATTGTATACAGACTATAAAATGTTGATGTCAAAGTTACCTTTCAAAGTAAATACGCAAAGTAACAATGTAATATTGAACTCTACTTTGTTAAATTCATGATTATTAAAAAATTCATCAAAATCAGACAGCAATGTCAAATTTTATTTATTTTTTTTATAAATTACGGTTCAGGAACAAAACTTGGCAAAAGAAACAAAAAATTAACTAGAAAACTGTTATTAAATTCTATTACATTTAAAACAGGTTAAGGGTTTATTTTATTAAAGGTTGTGTCCATTATTTATTTTCATATTTCGATCATCAATTTTCACACTGACATTTTTTAAAAATAATTTAGTTTAGTTTTATTTGGGTTTGGTGTGATTGAGAAAGATTGTGCAATATTTTTGGTCTTTACTCAATAATAAACATGCAGTTGTTAGTTTTTACAAATTTTTAAACAATTATTTGTCTACGTAATTTCCTGTGCTTGCAATTTTCTCAATTAAATTTGATTTATTTTCAGAAACACGATACAGCTACACCGAGAAACAGCGATACGATGGATGGTTCAACAATCTGGCGCATCCTGACTGGGGCGCTGTTGGTGAGTTTGTTTTAACGTTTTATTAAATATAAATATCAACTCCAATTTCTCTCTGATGTAATTGCTGCATTATATTTAATGCTATTTATATGCTTAGAGGGTAGTTCATTGCACCATTGTAGGAGACTTAAGCTCTAACCCTTTAATAAGAAATATATTGGTACAAAACTCATAAATTTAATGTTATCTATACTATTATATAAAAATCTAATGGTGTCTGTCTGTGTGTGTGTGTGTGTTACTCAATCACGTAAAAACTACTGGACCCATTGAGCTGAAATTGTACATGGACGTTCTTAGAGTTCCTGGTTAACACATAGGACTATTTTTATTTAGAAATTCCTCCAAGGCACTGCCCCACTGGCCTTGAAAACTCCCTTAACACTCAATACAAATATACGTCAACCCCGTATGAAGGACGGGTACTCTGCTAGTCTTATATATAAATATTAATGTATGTAATACATGTTTTATAATAATATTAATAAATATAAAGTTTTTTGTATTAATTTTTTTTTTAGATAGTTGCGTGAGAAAGTTATTGCAGTAAATGTCCACTGTTTTTTATCGTATAAAATACAATGTGTCATAATTCTCTCCATATTTTATTACTGTAGAACTCATTGAGATTAGAAGATTTACAGGAAAGAATGCATTCCTGAAAATATATTTAAAACTGACGCCATTTTATAACTTTCAAAACTCACGAAATCATTTAAAAAAATGTTATTTTTTCTTTTAAAATAGTTATAATTCTCTACAACCTTACCAATTTACTTTTGCCGTTTGGTAGTTGCTATAATAACCTAACTTACTGGGACACCCTGTACATATCATCATGATTTCCTAGATTAATTCACCATATGGAAATCAGTACTCTGTTATTAACTGACTTGTTATAATTGCATAACACAATCTAACTTTTTAAAGGCCACTAATGGACACGATTGAGGTTATGTTCCGAGATGGTAAATGAATCAATTACACTGTTATTTAATAAAGGATAAATTCTTGCAGATTATCTCTACGCGTTGAGGATGAAGATTTGTCGAACGTCCTCGGCAGCTTATTTGTATTCAAAGCATGGTCTCCGTCAGGCATAGTGGATTGTATTTTATGAGACCGATGAAAGATACGCGGAGAGATTTCCAGTAATTTACCTTTACATATTTATGAAATCTACAGAGGTAGGGTCACGTTTCGATATAGGAGGATAGTTACATTTAGAAGGATTTTCATTAGAATCTGTTCATCTAGGTAATCTATAATTTGCTTGTTAGATAGAAAAATAAATGTAGCATCTCTAAGAATACAGGAAATATGCGTACAGCGAAATATGCGTACAGGATCAAGTTTGGACAGATGACGAGGGTAAGCTATGACGACAGAAAATTTTTGACAGGCGAAAAATGCGTACAACCTTTAGGCGTTCACGAGTTACTTCCACATTTCTTAAAGTGGAAGTAACCTAACCTAACCTAATCTAACCTTATCCCCACGACAATTAAAGGCAAAGTGACAATTGGTGTGACCCAGTGACGCATTCAGGATTGGCATTCTTAGCAATAATGTCCTCGGCCCGCGTGAAGTGGTGGAGTGATCAATTGAATTTTTAATGCCAAAATGGCAGTTATTTTAAACTGTTTTTGAGAAGCGCGTAGAGGCTTTTTTCACTATCTACGAGATTTTTTAATTTACTCAAGAAATTAGTAATATACAACATTACGAACTTCAAAAACCTCTGTTTTATTTGCGAAATAATGCTGTACTGTATAAGACCCCTGTCTACCACAGGCCTGAGAAACCAACTGTACTTACTTTTACTTTATCGAACGCCCGTCCGTGGCCGTTCTGCCATTCGACGCCGAGCCTCCCAGTATAGACTGACGGTGTTCTACGGTATTGACTGCGGTGTTGGGCACATTGGTAGAGGTGTTTACTGTCCATTCTTCCTGCAGGTCACAGGGGGGCAGGTGTCTTCGTCTGCTAGGTGGATGGGCATGGAGATAGTCGTGCCCCGTCAGACTGCGGAAAAGGGCCACAGATGCGTGTCGGTTCAAGGTTTCTTGGTATTGTTCCGTCAGTTGCAAGGCTCGCCCACATTTTTCCTTCGCTTTCGTTGAGAAACCAACCTGTCGAACCTACATTTAAATGATAATCTTGTATTACAATGAGACTGAGTAAGTACCATGATGGCGAACATCAACTTGTTTTTTAGGTATTGTTAAAAAAAAGTGGTCTTCCTCTGATAGCTCGATAAATGTATCAAATTTTAAAACATAATTTTCCTTCTATTTTCGTAACTTTTTAAGGTTAGGTTAGGTTAGGTCTAATTCCATCTACTCCCACATTATGCCAAGTCATTCACTCAAACGATCCATCATTTTCTGATTCGATTAACTATTTACAATACAATTAGTTATTTAAGACCTAGTTAACGATTCGATATAATCTAATAAAACCTTGACCAATTTGTAATTACTTAATGAAAAACATATCTTTTTACGTTGATTATAGCGCGGCTACTTGGAAAGTTACATAATTATCTACAGTTTAGATAAAGTGGTTCAAGGTTGTAGAGTGAAGAGTGTAGGGTAACGTGGGGGACTTGAACGCACGGGTAGAACAGCATGCTTCGCTGTAATTAATTCTACTCCGGCGAGGGGCCTGGCTGTGACAAATTAATTTTAACTGAAGTGGCTCACCTCGCCTAATGGGCGATTAGTGGACTTTACGGTGGTGTAATCGTCTAAATTAATAACTCTTGTGTACTTTTGTGTTATGAAAGCTGTGAAATATTTTACGATATATGGCTAGATTTTTTTCCAAATTTGATAGGCATTAAATATTTCTTATATTTTGATCGTTATCATGAAAGAGAATCATAAGAGAAAAAAATGTCCTTTGAAATAGTTTTTGCTGAGAAAGGAAAATTTGGAGTCTTCAATGCTCCACTGGTTACAATTTTGTTTCGATTTTTGATAAGTAGCCTCATACTTACGAACTATTGCACAATTATTTAATCAGAAAAGTCGATTGGAAAATTTCAAAATGGAGGCCGGTTTTTAAATTTCAAAAAGTGTAACTCTAACGTTGTAAAACGTTACAAAATAGATCTATTTATGTTACCCATAAGTGTTTTATAAATTAAAAACTTATAAAATTATTATTAAATAATCGATGCAAAACCAGTAAACTTTCCCTTCGGCCATCCTCAAAACCAAATAAAAAAGAATTAAAATTGTCATCAAAAAATCTAATTCCATTGAGGAAATGAACTATTGACGGTGTCTGAAAAAATATTTATTTTATTAAGTGAAGTCGTAGAATTGCTTAGTTTGTAAATTCGTCTTCGGCTTTAAATCGTATTAAATTAAAATCGACATTTCGATGACAACAGTTCATTTTGATTTGTTGACAATTTTTTTCTGACACGTATAGTTTTTTTACTTGCTATTTTACACTCTTGTTTAGGTCACTAAAATCGGATTTGCCGGGGACATCCTTTTATAACAGCTCCATTTGCGATTTTTCGTTTTTCCGATAACTTCCAAACCTGTTTTTTTGGAGATATAACAACCAAAACGATTTTGCATGAGTAAAATTTGATTAAGATAGTCAAAATAGAACTGAGAACAGTAATGTTCTCTAATGTAAATTGCAGCTACCTCCTAAAAAGTGAAAAAAAAAAATAAATCGCCTTATTATTTGTTGATTTGCAAACGTGTTTTTCAGTCTGAGGTTGCTTATTTTTTACAAGTTATTTCATTGCTCTAATAATGTTAATTAACAAAGTTTAGGTCTTTAATTAAATTAGTATTTTTTAATCACAATTTAAAAAGAAACTTTTAAATTTGTAAAAGAATTATAGTAATAGACAATACGTTTTAAAAAATATATATCGACCTACAATTTTCATTTCACTCATTTGTCTGACGATAAATTAAAAAGGGATTTATATGTTCAAAAATGGCTTTGACTTTCGTTTGATCGTCAAATTGTACATTAAAATCATGTATCACACGACTATCTTCCAATTAAAAAAAAATAATGTTCATTTAAAAATGGCGGACAAAAATATCAAACTCACCAAAAAGTGGTTCTTTCTTGGCTGTGAATAACTGCATTTATTTCTGTCATAAGACTCGTACATTTTGAGACATTTAGCCGTTTTAAGACTTTTCAAACACCCTGTATATATAAATGTATTTATTAAATTCATTTATCGTAAAAGAAAAAACAACTAAAATTAAATCACTTAATTACTCTTAAAGAAAAAGAAAAAATCAACTTTAATTAAAAAGACAAAATATTTAAGCTATTAAAACCATCTAGCATATTTAAATATAAAATACAAACATACATAAACTTACTTTTTTTCCAAATACAACATAAAATTTCCCTAACCAATAAAAACACCTTTATTTTTTAAATATTTGGAACGTCTGCTGTGTCAATTGAAACATTGACTTAACAGTTTAAAATTGTATATGTTTTTAAACAATTTCGGAGCAACGAAATTTTTTTTTTAATTAGTGAAACCCACGAATGTTGCATACAGTACCACAATTAAGGTTCATTATGTCAATATTTTAAGTTATTTTTATTATTTCTACTTTGTATTAAATTATACTTACTTAAAATCTGAAAAACCTTTCAGTCATTATCGTTTTATATAACGAAAAGAACCTAAAAGAACTCTTAGCTTTCGAATACTCTAATGGGATCTACAAGACTACAGTAAAAAGAGTTAAGATACAGCTAGGCACCTTAGGGACTGCCATGCCCCTACTCACTATTGTGAATCTCTGAGGTTACACCGTATTAAGAAATAGTTTTAAATCCTTAAGAATATAAAGATGTTGTAGAGATAGTGTATTCAAATATACAAACGATATTTACAGTTCTTTATTTAATCTATTATATTTAACCTACTCCTATAAATCGAACAAATAAATTATATTATAATTAGGTTAATTAGATAAATAAAAAAGATTTACACAATGCGTTAATAATTAATAATCTCCTAATTTTTATAACTTTTGATTTCTCTACAATTTTTGAATGTTAAATAAATTGTAACATGGTAAAAAAAATACGAAGAAAATTATAACAAGACAAATATTGCTCAACAATGAATCTCTACAAAGACTTTAACGCCTTCCTCCAGTAGAAGCATTGACATTACAACAAAGACTTTAACGCCTTCCTTCCAACGTAAGCATTGACGCTACAAGTAGGCCCATCATTATTACGCAACCCTACAAAACCCAACGTGTAAGATCAGAACTCTCTTTCACAACACCTCCCAAGTCACGACACTAAACAATCAACAATTCAATTTACAATTTAGCCAAAAACCAAGGCGAAACGAAACCGAACATCTTCACAGAGTCGGAACGTGACTCAGTGACCTTCCTGACAGTTTTGGCTCTTCTTTAAGATGAACAATGATCGTCGGATCGGTAAAGCCGACCTCAGTAAACACTCTGGCTTGGAGTGAAAGGTCTGACCTAGTGACAACTCCGTCCGATTGTGCAACGTCCGGTAATGGTTAATACGAAAGAGATGTTTAAAGTGGAGGAAATAGTTTGGCGTCTGTCAAAAGACGTTTTACTGCCCGCTAATTGGACACACTTTGATGTCAGCAATAAAAGTAATTAACTAGTGAAAAGGATAAAATTAAAATTACTGTCGCTTCTTATAGTTTTCTTTTATGTTGTATTTCTAGATCGGCTTCCGTTTTTATACTCAATTACGTAGTCCTTGATTTTATTAATTCTCCAATTCTCAGAATGATTGCTCAGTATTTAGGAAGGGCTCCCCATTACTTTTCCTTAGATAAACATCATCCACTGGTGGGTAACTTTTTTCGTTGTTGCTTAAAGGGAAAAACCACTCGGTCGTAATCTCCTAATAAAAATAAAGGATGAAAATAACGTAAAAAAGACCTCTAGTCCTTGAATCCTCTAATACCATCAGAGTCGAAAAAAACAAGATTTGTTCAAGAAAGACCTGATAGGAAAGATAACGATCTAGCCTAAGACTACATTTAGAAATGTGTATATCCAGACACGTCCTCGGGATTGCAATGTCAGTACACGCTACAAGTGAGCCCCTGAGAACCTAACATATCTAACACATTTTGTTACATTTGTTCAAACGAGACTTTAAATTTGCAGCTTATTCTTAATACCCTTATTCTTTTAATTAAATTATTTTATTAATCCCCACCTATACTGCCCCCGTAACAAGGAAAGCTCTATCTCCGAATAAGTAAAGTTTACAGGAAACTAGAAAATACAAATTTATAACCTGGATCAATGTTTTGATACTTAAAAGACTATATTGTTTAAAAGTAGTTGTTTGTAAGAATACAATTTTATTTTGGTGATAGTTATATTTTCTTTTATCTTTTTTATGGGAAAAATCGATTTAGGGCTTTATATTTTAAGATTAGCTGAAAAAAGGAAAAAAAATGCTTTTATAAGAGTTAAGGATTTTATGATCAAATTTATCATGTTTAAAATAGTATATATTATTATCTTTGCTAAAAAAATAACTTCAATTTCAAGTAAAGGAACACAGCAAATCATTATCAGTAATGTAATTAAATTATAATTGATTTAGATACATTGAACTTGTTTTGAATCGTTGTTTTATTAGTCATTATTTATTAAACCTAGCTGTTGTTTAGACTTTGGTAGACTCAAACAAAATCCATGGCTGTTAGTTACATGAGAGGTTTTTCAATTTTCCCCCTTCGTTTTATTAAATCTCGTACTTATTGTATTTTTTCAAGGAAAAGAAAGATGAATTTAGAATAAAAGCAATTCAACACTTTAAAATTCTTTCCTCTATTAAGAGTTACTTCAACTATGTCCCAGTGATTGCATGTTGTCATCTCGACACAAGTTTTTGTTTCTAAGTGTAGTCTTTCCATTCGAAAAGGTCTCCAACACGGAGTATTTTAGTGTTTTCTTTCCCAGGATTAGCTTTTTCTCACACTCAACAAAATCCCGGAAATAGAAAAATTTGGTAGTAAAAGGGAGGGTCTGCTGTCATAAAACCATGGCCTGGTTTAAAATTAAAAAACTAGGCATACTTAGCCTGCCTACATAAATATCTTGCCAATAATTTACTACACAAAAAAGGTAAAATGAATCAAATTTTTATTTTGATGAATTAGTTCCTTAATTCCACTAAACCACACTAATCTATCTAGTAAAAGAAGGCACTAATTCCACTAAAACACACTACTCTGTCCAATGAAAGAAGAAGCCTATTCTCACGAAACCACAATACTTTGTCTAATGAAAGAAGGCTCTAGTTCCACTATACCACAATAATCTATCTAGTAAAAGAAGGCCCTAATTCGACTAAAACACACTACTCTGTCCAATGAAAGAAGAATCGTATTCTCACTAAACCACAATACTTTGTCTGATGAAAGAAGGCTCTAGTTCCACTATACCACAATAATCTATCTAGTAAAAGAAGGCCCTAATTCGACTAAAACACACTACTCTGTCCAATGAAAGAAGAATCGTATTCTCACTAAACCACAATACTTTGTCTGATGAAAGAAGGCCTGAATTCCACTAAACCACACTAATCTATCTAGTAAAAGAAGGCACTAATTCCACTAAAACACACTAATATATCTAGTAAAAGAAGGCACTAATTCCACTAAAACACACTACTCTGTCCAATGAAAGAAGAAGTCTATTCTCACGAAACCGCAATACTTTGTCTAATGAAAGAAGGCCTGAATTCCACTAAACCACACTATTCTGTCTAGTAAAAGAAGGCACTAATTCCACTAAAACACACTACTCTGTCCAATGAAAGAAGAAGCCTATTCTCACGAAACCACAATACTTTGTCTAATGAAAGAAGGCCTTAATTACACTAAACCACACCAATCTATCTAGTAAAAGAAGGCTCTAATTCCACCAAAACACACTAATATATCTAGTAAAAGAAGGCACTAATTCCACTAAAACACACTACTCTGTCCAACGAAAGAAGAAGTCTATTCTCACGAAACCGCAATACTTTGTCTAATGAAAGAAGGCCTGAATTCCACTAAACCACACTATTCTGTCTAGTAAAAGAAGGCACTAATTCCACTAAAACACACTACTCTGTCCAATGAAAGAAGAAGTCTAATTTCACGAAACCACAATACTTTGTCTAATAAAAGAAGGCCTTAATTCCACTCAACCACACTACTGTCTAAGAGTACTATCTAATGAATAAAGGCCATAGATCCTAGAGCCTGTGGAGTGAATTGGCACAACTGGAAGAATAAAGGCCCTATGTCCAACTAATCAAGGTGTTGTTTGTATTTAATTGTCACGTATAATAGTTTTTTATTAAAAACCATCTTAAACTGGAGTCAGGGCTAATATAAAACTCACTAAAACTCACCATTATATTGCATTTAATGTTTTTTAATGACATAAAAATCTGTATTTTTTAGGACAAATTAGAGAAGCTATAAAAATGAAATTTGAAATAATTTGAAGTTAAGGCTGTTGAACGTACAGAGGGCACTGCATTGCCAAGTACTATATTACCCAAATCCCACCCTAGATAATGTAACTTTGCCGATCCATTATTTCTGAATAATATCGCATTAATAATAGAAATATAATTTGATTACTGTAGTGTATAACTAAAATTAATAGATAACTGAATGAAAAACCACTTTCCTCATCAATTTATCTTTATTAATTTAAGAAACCCTCTGCTGGTTGAGAAGTTAGTGCTATCGAAGAATGAAAAAAATTCAGTTTCAGTCTCCCATAGTTGCTTAAAAAAATTATGGTGTTGACCCAACACCGTGTACTAAATTGGGAAGCTACAATTGGTAGTGAACTGTGGTAGAGAGTGCTAGAATAAAAGCGACAGGAATTTGAAACGCTACCTGTACATTACCCAACTGTAAAGTCTAGCAAGCTTAGGTCCTTTACGGAGCAACTGAATTTTTTAGTTTTTATTATCTCACACTTACGTACTATAGGAAATGTAATGTGTAGAGTCAGAAAATCGATCTTTGGGGTTTTTTGCTGATATATCAGTTTTGAAGTTCTAAATTTGTGGATCTACTACTATTGCATGTCCTAAATTGTTTGTACAGCACAACCGCGTAGACCGATTTTAATGAAATTTGATATGTTTCGGTCATATCTCGGGACTTTTTCATGTTTTTGATACTCAAAACATAGAGGAAGCTGAGATAAGGAGGAAAAAACAAATTAAGATATTCTAGAAATCAGCTCAAACGATATTGATCAAATTTTTTTCCAAGTGTAGCTCCTAAGGACAAAAAGACAAAAGGAATTTTTCGCCATCTCTCCGAAACTTAGAGTTCTTGAGTTATCGGTAGAAAACATTTTATTATTTTATTTTTATTGACTATCGATTGCATTCAAATTTATTGAAATATGAAGTTTAATGTAGTTTAATGACCCAAACCTGTTAGAAAAGTGGTAAGTAAAAATATATTAAGGTACAGGAATAATGGCGGGGGAATTAGGCTCGTTTTTAATCAAATACAAATTACGCTGAGTATAAATGAAACCAGTTTTTGACCTATTTAAATATATACGTATTTTTTAAAGCCATCCTCCATAGTGTTTTTACCTTTTTAGTGAACTACCGAACTATCATTTTTTCAACGAATATTTTAAAAATATATATTTTTAATGAGTTTAAGAAATTAGTACAATTTTTTACCTTAAAATAATTAATTACACAATCCCTCTTTATTTAAAAAAAAAATATTTAAGTTTAATTCCACCCCCCCCCCCATACCCATAGGAAAGGAGATACAAATCATACCAAAATGTAGAGCTTAAATCCAATATAGGATTCCCAAAGTTTGTATTTTTTAAATTTAATTCTATATCTTCTTCTTTTATTTTTCTTCCACTAACCATCAGGAGCTCACTATAGTGAGTACATGCATGGGAATCCTGAGGTATCTAAGCTGGATCTACAACTTTCTTAATGTAATCTTGGTTTAGATCCTTTTTAATCTGTCCTAACAAGCCTCACTGGCCCTGACGCTATTAGAATATTCAAGTGTGATTTATTTTATATTCTTTACTTATTTCCATAAAGAAGGGATTTCGTTTTTAAACAATAAGAAAAACTAATTTGCTTACTCAACGGTAAATCATGCATCGCCGAGGGGGGTAATTTCATAATAGATTCAAAACATCGATACTGCATAATTTTCGCGTTACTGTCAAAATGTAATTTATACTGTATTTTACGGTTTTGGAGAACAGTTTATAAAAGAACAGAGAATAAAAATAAAATAAATAACGTTGATTATTTGACCTCATTGTTTTAGTCGCTGTAAAATCACTAAACCTTTACTAATTTTATTAACAACATCGGAACAGTTTTGACTAATCAAATAATCACTGGAAAGAAAGGAAATCGGTCGAAGGTTACTTCAATGGGACCAATTCATCACAGACAATTATATCATAAAATTTCCTTGAATTGAATTTGTAAAGGATTCAGCTAATCTGTATGCGTTGTACATTGCATTGCATAACTGTTCTATTTGTGCATCCAGCGTTAAAATCTCCGAGGCTGAGCTCAGGGATTCGACCAGAAGCTCTGTTTATAAGTTAATGGAATAAAAATATACTGTGAATTTTTTCAGACTTATGTGTAGTGTATATATATACAGGAAGTCCAGTAAGTTAACTGCCAAATTTTTGGAATTTATTCTGTGTGTCAGGATAAAAAAATTAATAATAAAGTTTTTTTCCGAAAATCTATTTTCCACATTTTTGGCATTTTGTTTAAAAAAAATATAACTCTGGAAGTAAAAAAGATATTTGGTTCAGATTTAATATACCCATTTTGTATGTTACGTTTTACAAGTGTGCCGAAAATAAAGACTTTACTTTGCATATTTTCAAAATGGCGGCCGTTTAAATTACAGTCTCGTGAAAATTAATCTGAACAAGCAGTTATTTTTAGATATTTTTTATTATTTAATTTGTCCATCTCACTTTTTAATTATTATTTTAAGTCTTTTAGGTATGAATCTATAAGTTTTTTACTTATTTTTCCTACTTCTTGATCACAACCCATGCCTTTATGATAACACAAATAATCTTTTCTTCACTATTGCCCACAAATTCTCCATTAGGTTTAAAGTCTGGTGAATTCTCAGGTCAGTCGAAACATTGAGTCACTCTGGAACACTTTCTTTGATGAGTGGTAGTGACATGGGGCTAAATTTTGTTGAAAATCAGCTATGTCAACTCCAAGTGATTCTGCAAGCTTTTGAAAAGTTCTATTATAGCCCTAGTTTCCAATATGAGATTGTACTTGTTTATCAATACAAAGAAGGGTGTTAAAGTGTAATAAAAGCATCCCCAGAACATCTTCTTTAAAGATGTTTGTTTGATGTGTTTTGGCGATATCCGGGTTCACCATAGTTTCTTTGCACATGTCACACATTATCACGCTGGACCATAAAATGACCTCATCAGAGAAAAGGATCTTTCTCTAAAGTCTCCGAATTCCAAGCTTTGTTTTTTTTTAGCTCAAATAAGAATTTCATTTTTCAAGGCATCTGTAAGAAGTTGTTTTTCAAGGCCTCTTTTTCTTATGACAACACAAAAGCCTTCAATGCTCAGTGGAATCATGAATTATCACAGATTAAGTCTGTTATAACTCAAAACTATTTTGGTGTGGATTCATTTGACTTATTTTATGTTACGTAGCATAAAATCTTTTAAGGAGATTTTATGTTTTCTTCCACAGCAAGCCTTTTGTTTATTACCAGTTCAAGATTTTACCTGGTTATCGTATTAACTGCACCTTGACTAACCCTACACTCTGCCTTTGAGACATAGTAACATGTTCTTACTTCTTAGTACGTACATTCAGAGTCACAGATTGATGAAATACAGTCTGGCTGTTGTTATGGTTTTCTTGTAGCAGTTTCTTGAGTTTAGAGTGAAGTGAGTTCGGCTTTGTGCAGTCCAATAGTATGTGCTGCAACGTCTCCGGTTCCCTTGAACACTTCTTACACATTGAATGTTGAATTCAGACAATTTGAATCTATAGAGGTATTCGATTGGTAGAGTAGTATGTTTATTAAGAGTTCTTTTTAGGCGTTAAGTCCATATTGCTATTTCTCTAAATTTATCAACAAAATACAAAATATGGAAGTTTTCAGAAAAAAATGTATTCTTAATTTTTTCTTCATCCTGACCCATAGAAACATTTCCTAAAGTTTGACAGCTTACTTACGGGACACCCTGTATATCGTAATATAGTATATTAGTTGTTAGTATTTAATACACAATGTAAAAATATTATACAAACTTTTTCAAGCATACATCTTCTTCCGGGGCTCATTTGTAGTGAGGACAGGTGTTTACCTAGAGATCCTAGGCGAATCCACACTATTTTCATGTAGTCTTGGTTCTCTCTTGACCAATTCTTGTTCTTTTCCGACACTTGACGGTCATTACCTATTCGAGGACTTTATTTTATGTATCGTCTTCTTTTTTATAAAGGAAAAATGACCGGGAGGTTTCTCGCTTTAAAATAACAGGGGGGGGGGGGTAATTATACATACATCTACAAAAACAAATTGCCCTCATTATAAAGACTACGGACTTGGCAATCCTGAGGGAACAAACTGGTTCTTCACCTTTTTCCATCTATGCTGGGTTAAATCTTTCATAGAAAAACTTTCTTGATCAACTCTTGTTCCCAAGAATTTATTTATTTCTATTTTATGAAATGTTCCTCCTGTTTTTATTAGACGATGATGACCTTGAGGTTTTTTATCTTTAAACGAAAAGGAAAAATTAGTAATTGAAAATATTTCTAATACGGTACTGCCGATTTCTTGTTTTTCTACCGCTAACCAACGAAACGACATTTTTGGAGAAATAGCGACCAAAAATTTTCAAAGGGTTTCATATTTATATTAAATGTTGAGCTTGACTTATGAGAAAAATTATACAGTATAACAAACACACAGAACACAATTCTCACAAAAAATACGCCTAAGTATCAGACGCGTTTCAACTACAAGGTCGTCCTCTTGTATCGTGTAGCTCGTGTATTACTGAAGAGGACGACCTTGTCGATGAAACGCGTCTGATACTTAGGCGTATTTTTTGTGAGAATTGTGTTCTGTGTGTTTGTTATACTGTTCAAAGGGTTTATTTATGTTGATAAAATTGTACTGTGAAGTTGACTTGAAGTCCTGAAAATTATATATTTTTTCGCATTTCAATGTTATTTGACTTATATAACCATTGTCTGGGGGGCGATGATAGCACTGTAAACAAACTTTTTATATTGCAGAAAAGATTGGTTAGGGTTTTGTACGGTGAGGTGTCAATGGCAGTTATTTAAGAGACTGTATATTTTGGCATTGTCATCAATTTATATATTGGACTGTTGTTGCATGTTAGGGGGAATATAGACTCTTATGAATTGAATGCTCTGAGTTTTGGAACAGAAAAGGTTTAAATATTAAAAGCATTGTCACAATCAGCCAACATTGAGGAGTTTTGAAAGTAATGATGTCAAATATACATGATAAAGTGAATCAAATAAACATAAAATCTATTAAGCTACAGTAAAGAAGACATTGTTGGAGAGGGTCAGCTGTAATTGTAACGAGTACTTTGATTTTACCCATTTAATTAGTAAAAGATAGTCTTGGGGAAAAGAAAATAATCTAAAACTATAGAAGTTAGTGAATTGTACTGCATATTGCATGTCTTTTTGCTTACTTTTGTGTGTTTTAAGTTATTGAATTTAGTCATGTTTGTATATTTTTTGTGTTGTTGATTTGTACTAATTTTTAATATTGTTCAAGAGTTTTATTTTTGTGCGATTAATTTTTAGGTGTCAAATCTGCTACTGTTGGATTTATGTCAATTGTTGTTTATTTGTAATTGTTTGAAATTTGTATTCTTATTTATTTGCATTTAATGACAAACGTTGTAATAATTGTGTATTTATAATAAGTTTTTCTTTTTATTTGATTGAATTGATTGCATCCAGTGTGCTAAGACTAAGTTGTAAGGACGTTTCTATGCATCTCACAGTGTTTTTGTAATAAACAAATACGTTTTGTTTGACTCTTTAAAGACTTTACTTGAGCTAAATTTAATCAAAAATGTTGGAGCCTATTTTGTGAAAATCGTTTTCCCTTTATAATAATGTACACCAATTTTTTAATTTAAAAAAGAAAAAACTTCCGACATTGCTAATATATATTACAAAATTTCATTAATATCGGTCCACACGTTTGAGTCGTAGAGCACTGAACAATAATAGAAGATACAGTAGGCTCAGACTAGGATTGTGTCTGGTGTAAGGGGCGTGTCCTTCCTTCTACTTGTTTCCCTAGCCTGACTTGTCGGTACAACCCATTCCAAGAAAACTAGCTACACAAATTACTGCTTAGCTACATTTAATTCCTAAAGTTACAATTTCGTGACAGACTTTTGTAAACGTTTTATTCTTATTTACACCGGTAAAAGAAACGAAATTATTGTAGACGTTTACACAGAAGCATTTGACGACTATATTTTATTATTGAGGTTGTATTGTTGAAAGTAAACGCAACAAACAAAGTGTGAGGGTCCCTCTTGTCCTCTCGACCCCAGAGACATTCCTACCTTGAGGATACTGTAGACAGATTATTTTTTTCCACTCAAGGGATTTCAAAAGGGATCCATAAACTTTCCCTTTTGTTTTAGATCCACATAACCTCTCTCTACTACGTTATATCTAAAAAAAGTAGAAACACAAAACAGAAAGATTTGTTAACAACAACTATTCCTGTTCTTTGAACGTCAATTTATCTCGTCCAAGTTAAGACATCGATCTTGTTAGTGTTCGATATATCGATATATTTATGTCGTCTTTGTTGACATCTCTCCGACTCGCTTGGCTTCAATTAAACCATTGACAGACAACTTTCAGTTTCTAAGGATGACATCAACGTTATTAGAAACGGCGAAGAGCTTTAGAGAAAAAATTCTGTTGTAATAGATAGTTTTAATATTTACCCCCCCCCCTCCCTACATACTTTATAAAGCATTAAAATACTAAAATTATGTTGTACGCGCTTAAATCTCGTTTGTATACAGGGTGGGGTAAAATTTTGCTATACCTTTTTTATCTGATTTTTTATTCACGTCGAAATATTTTTATCCTGAAGGTACAGATCCGTACTATAATTATGTTGTTATTGTGAAAAAAATGGCGTTAAAAATACAGCCTGTTCCAAAAATTAAATAAATCTAATTTATTTTTAAATTTAAAATGTTTCGCCTTTTAAACAATAAAGGAAAAACAATCTAATGTGAAACATTTATCTAAGATAAATTCTTTCGCATCAAAATAGAGAGTGTTCATAAAATATGGAATATAAGAAAATCTTTAATAGGGCTAAACATACAAAGTTCATTTTTGTGCATGTTTATAAGAAAACATTTACTTCCAGTTTAGATAGTTAAAATATTTAGCAGCCATCTTAGATCTGCCATTTTGAAATTAAGTTTAATTTTTTAAAATTGAAATAGGGTCATGTGACATATGTTTTTACATTGTTTTTTATTCTGGATTCAACGGTGGAATCCGTTTTTTTACATCTCATTTCCTTGAAAAGTTATCAATTAACACAACAATAGAATATTAAAAACCTTAATTTTCAGGTGGACAAACGTTGGGTACCTTTAAACGCGTACTTTTTAAACTTGTGATTTTCGAAGATCCTCAAAATATTGCTCTAAAGCTATTTGGTACAGTCCTAAAAGGTTGCAAAATTCACCAACTACTTTAGAAATTACCTGTACACGAATAGAATATCTGTTCGTATCCTATTTTGTAGTTAGTTTAGGTTTTCTGGTTGGTTAAAATACATCTTTTTAAATATCCAAATAGGAAGTAATCAAGAGGAACAAGGTCAGGAGAAACTACGGCATGTACTTGTTAAGGTTATGTTAGGTTAGGGGATGTAACCAACTCATTTGTTCACCTGTAAATTATGGTTTTTAATGTTCAGTAGTTCTGTTAGTTGATAACTTTTTAAGGAAATTAAATATAAAAAATACTTGTTTACCTTTGAACTCAGAATAATAAAAAATGTAAACAAATGTGTTACGTAACTATATTTTTATTATAAAAAATTTACCAATTTCAAGATGGCGGATCCACAATGTCCGCCAAAATATAAAACTTTAAAAACTGGATGTCTTATAAACAGACACCAAAAAAAGAATTTTTTATGTTCAGCCATTTTAAAGATTATATATTCCATACTTTATGAACATTCCTTTTTTTACGAATTATTTTTGTAAAACTAGACCAAGGATGGAATAGAAAAGTGAAAATTGTTTAAAAATAAAATTATAATTTTAGGCAGTAGAGACAAAGCCATCTCAGGTTATATTTAACAAATTCGAAAAAAAATTAATCAAACATTCTAATTAGGAGGTTATAATTAAATATGATTTTTGTAAGTACAGAATCTATTAATTTTTTTTTTCAAATATATTTTTAGTTTTTGTCTATTATTAAAAAGTATAAAACAAATATGTTGTGAAAAGCTCCATTTTTGTAATGGGATATACTTTTTACACTTCACAAAGTAAACAAAATGAGAGGAAAATCTTAAGCTTCGTATAAACCGAGGTAATAGAAATAAGCTAGTTAGGAATTAGAATCTAACCTAACCGAGGGAATAGAAATAAGCTAGTTAGGAATTAAAGAATCTAACCTAACTTAACCTAACCTAACCTAACCGAGGGAATAGAAATAAGGTAGTTAGGAATTAAATAACAACCTAACCGAGGGAATAGAAATAAGCTAGTTAGGAATTAGAATCTAACCTAACCGAGGGAATAGAAATAAGCTAGTTAGGAATTAAAGAATCTAACTTAACTTAACCTAACCTAACCTAACCGAGGGAATAGAAATAAGGTAGTTAGTAATTAAATAACAACCTAACCGAGGGAATAGAAATAAGCTAGTTAGGAATTAGAATCTAACCTAACCGAGGGAATAGAAATAAGCTAGTTAGGAATTAAAGAATCTAACCTAACCGAGGGAATAGAAATAAGGTAGTTAGTAATTAAATAACAACCTAACCGAGGTAATAGAAATAAGCTAGTTAGGAATTAGAATCTAACCTAACCGAGGGAATAGAAATAAGCTAGTTAGGAATTAAAGAATCTAACCTAACTTAACCTAACCTAACCTAACCGAGGGAATAGAAATAAGGTAGTTAGGAATTAAATAACAACCTAACCGAGGGAATAGAAATAAGCTAGTTAGGAATTAGAATCTAACCTAACCGAGGGAATAGAAATAAGCTAGTTAGGAATTAAAGAATCTAACCTAACTTAACCTAACCGAGGGAATAGAAATAAGGTAGTTAGGAATTAAATAACATCCTAAAAAAGGGAATAGAAATGAGCTAGTTAGGAATTAAAGAATCTAACCTAACCTAACCTAACCGAGGGAACAGAAATAAGGTAGTTAGGAATTAAAGAATCTAACCTAACCTAACCTAACCGAGGGAATAGAAATAAGGTAGTTAGGAATTAAATTACAACCTAAACAAGAGAATAGAAATAAGCTAGTTAGGAATTAAAGAACCTAACCTAACTTAACCTCACCTAACCTAACCTAACCAAGGGAATAGAAATAAACTAGTAATCATTAAAGAATTACACACAAAGTCTCATAGGCTGAATTGTCTAGAGGGTAAAACCCACTCCTATATAATAACAATAATAATGTTTACAAGACATGAATTAATATGAAATTTTAAATCAATTATAAAATCTTTAAAAAAATGTTGATTTTAATTCTACAGTTTCAATTTCGGAACAATTTCCCCCCTCACGGTTCTAAACATTTCTGTATAAAAGTAAGCTTCTATTATTTTTTAACTCTTTATCAGCGAATATCAAATTTACAACCATTAGCAAATATCCACAATTAAAAACCGCATACAGAGGAAATCCTGTTTAAGGAAAGACAAATAAATATAAAATAATCTATTCCCTGCACGTTGATGTAGCACTTCACAATCAGTCCTGCCAGCAGGAGTCCAAATAAGTGATCTTTCTACGTGCATTCTTTGTTAATGGGACCATCATTGTACTTACCCAGAACCGTCACACAAGCAGACCTTCTTATTGTAACGCATAACAGTTGGTTTCATGGGTTGTATAAATGTTAAATTGTATTGGTTCATTAGGGGGTGTCTTAAAGTAAGTTTATCGGG
This sequence comes from Aphrophora alni, assembly GCA_963513935.1. Taxonomy (NCBI): domain Eukaryota; kingdom Metazoa; phylum Arthropoda; class Insecta; order Hemiptera; family Aphrophoridae; genus Aphrophora; species Aphrophora alni. The sequence continues at coordinate 16,281,199 of OY740776.1, read as the reverse complement.
TTTCCTAGATGTGTATGTATTAAAGAACCTTCACTCGCTACGCTCGTATCAGTGTTTTGGCTCTGTCATATCACTTAACGAATAATAAATTTTCTTCGTTGGTCGGACATCAAAATTACATTTTGTACAATAATGTAGTTATTTGTCACCGTAGAGAAATCAAGGTGGAATTGAAATCTTCAAATTTTTTAATGTGAAACATTTATTACGGCGGTACGACAGTAAGGGCCATGTTATACGAGCGCTATAGCCATCGAGATAGTGCCGGAAAAAGTACACGTCATAAGTGACGGCAAATGCGTCGCGTTGATGCCGTCCCGCCGACGCCGGGTGCCTGTTAGGGCCATGTCATACGAGCGCTAATGCCGTCGCATAGATGCCCTCGAGATAACGTCGCTCCAACCCGGCAATGGGGTTCTTATGAAGCAAGCCATACAGACGCTAGTGGTCGCTCAGCAAATGCGTCCCGCTAGCGCTAGCGCTCCGTATGACAGGGTCCCGGCGTCACGTGCGCCTCGTCGCTAACACGGACTCGCCGACGGCATTTGCGTCCGTATGACTTGATCCATAAGAACCCCATTGCCGGGTTGGAGCGACGTTATCTCGCCGGCATTAGAGCTCGTATGACATGGCTCTAAGAGCGACTCTTGCGTAGCGTCGCTATGGATGGTCAAACGTTCCTTGTAGTTCCTCTCTGCGCCGCGAGTAGTGTGCAGAGTAAGTTGCATTGTTGAAAATATTTTGATTTAAATGACATGTCTCTTAGATCATAAAAGGTGAAAGTCAGTCAAAACACGTTCGTAGAACTTTTTATCGTTTACATAACATCCCTACTTTGTACACAGCGTAAGTTAATACCAGCTGTGATATATTCATTCCGAATTATTCTCAAATGAAGAAACCGTATAACGTCAGCCATCTTTGGTGCATAAATTCATTAACTAAATACAAATATTAGTGCTACTCCCTTCATTATATTAACGTTATAATTTATTATCCTGGTAAAGAACCCCAAGAAGTAACTTCATATAGGCCTATATCACTGTTACCTATAATGGCCAAACTATTTGAAAAACTGTTTCTCAAAAGATTAAGCATCATTATTCATAGCAGTAACTTAATCCCATCCCACCAGTTTGGCTTTAGGAATCAGCATTCTACCATTGATCAAATCCACAGGATCACCGATGTCATAGAGAAATCATTTGAAAATGGAAAAATTTGCTCAGTGGTGTTCCTCGACGTCGAGAAGGCATTCGATAAAGTGTGGCATGCTGGACTGATCAAAAAACTTCAAAACCTGCTTCCACAAGGCCACAGTATGTTATTAAAATCATATCTATCTCATAGGTTTTTTAGAGTAAAGCAAGAAGAAGCTTACTCCGATGTAAAAGAGATTAAGGCAGGTGTTCCGCAGGGTAGTGTTTTGGGACCATTACTGTATCTCCTGTATACTAGAGATATTCCTACGCCAAGACTCCCAGATACTTATATTGCTACGTTTGCTGATGACACTGCTGTGCTATCTGTAGGCGATACAATTGAGCAGTCAACTGGAAAACTGCAAGAAGAAATAGATTATATAAACAGTTGGGCCCAAACATGGTGCATAAAACTTAATGAATCTAAGTCAGTCCACGTTAATTATACAAATAAAAAGATACATAATCATATTTATATTATCGTCAATGGTACTGTGATCCCACACTCTAACTCAGCGAAATACCTAGGCATGACTCTGGATGCCAAGCTTCGGTGGAAAGAGCATGTTAAAAAGAAATACAATGAACTGAACATCAGGTTGAGAAAGATGTATTGGCTGTTGGGCAGAAAGTCCACGTTATCCCTGCACAACAAGCTAAAGCTATATAAACAAGTGCTGAAACCCATATGGACTTATGGCATACAGCTATGAGGATGTGCTAGAAATGCTAATAGGCAAATTATTCAGAGATTCCAAAATAGAACTTTGAGAATGATAGCTAATGCACCATGGTATGTTCGTAATTGCGATCTACATAGGGATTTAAAAGTGACCACTGTTGCTGAAGAAATTAAAAAATGTGCTCAAAGCCATGAAAAACGGCTAAAAATTCACATTAATGAGGAGGCGTGCAAGCTTCTCAACAACGATGAACTTCATAGAAGACTCAAGAGGACTAAGCCTTTTGAGCTGACATCATAGATCAACATACTAGGAGCGCCGATGGGTTAACCTGGACTAAATATTACATGTTATGTTGTCAGAATTACATGTTATGTTGTTAGATTTAAGCTGATTGTTAGTTCTTAGAACTAGTTGCAGTAAAAATAAAGAAAAAAAAAAAAAATAATAATAATAATAATTTATTATAATTATTTGTTTTGTTTCAGGTAAGCTTTCATTATTACTTCTTTGCGAATCCTTTCTAAACAATGTACAGTTCTGGATGTAAGGTACAGAACAATCTTTATTAAATTTTATATATTTACAAATTTAAATCTAGTCTTAACGTTTTATTGAGTTTAAAATAAATGATATAAGAAATTGCACAAATTTTCTCACTCACGCCTTCACGAAACTAATACAACTAATCGTCAACGAAAAGTATCAATTCGAAATTCTGAATTAAAATGATAACCATTTCGAACAGTTTTTGTTCATATCTCGTGTGTTATTCAACTTATAACATTCTAAATTAGATAAAAAATTGCAGATTTCAATTCTACTTGTAATGGTACCAACCCCACTCTACGATAAATTGCAAAATTTTAACCTCCGATTTTTTGACAGTTTCCTCATAAAAACAGAAAAGGATTTTTGACTTGCCCATCCGTCGCCATTGTCTGTACGTAAGTACGATAGTGGTCATAAAATCAAAAGTAGGAACAACAAATTTAGTATAGAGGACTATTATAGTGTACTCTATTTGAAAATCAGAAAAATTAAATTGAAAATAGTGGCCATTTTTAACAGTTTTTTTTTCACCTTTCATATATTGTTCAACTAAAAACACACTAAATTAGAAACAAATTTGCATGTAAACTATTATTCATGTTGTGTTGGGTTAGATCCCTCTCTCTTATCTATCCTATCGTTTCTCCCTTGACCAAATCTTGTTCTCTTCCGACTCTGATTCTGTCAGAGTATTCTTTGAGGATTCATTTTCCCATAAGGCGATGATGACTGTTGCGTGTGTTATGTTATAAACAAAGATCTATTAGTTACCGAGGGACCAGAGTTTTATAGTGAACTCAAACTTTATAAGTTCCAACGAGTGGTTCAATGACGGGACAGAGTTTATGTTAATTAGACTTTCATACAATCTGTGTCCAATTGTCCAACAGGGTAATTCAGGAAGCGATGTAGACAGACGTAGCACTACACTTAACACAGCTAGCTGGTTATCATAATTATTCTATTGTTTATATTTGTCTCTCTTAAATCTACACAGATTGCACTTATAAAATAGGTTAATAATTAAAAAGCGTGGCAGAGCCGAATGGTAATAAATACCGCGTTGCGTTATGAAAACTATGCACTTGCATATAAAATTAAAGCGAGTTGAAAGGAATTAGCGTTTGCGTGATACACAGATGAGGTGTTCTTTACAACTGACTTTCTACCCTTCAAGAAGATGGGACGCGTCCCCAATCACGTGATATATTCCGATCATTCTGGACCAATAGAAGACTATAATGATGCCATTTAGCCTTGAACATTTTTGCAATTGTAGGTAAAAACACCCCTCGTGTGACTGACATGGACTCTTCTGGATCGTATGATTGACTAATTATTGTGGTCTGATATTGTTAGACGGAGACAGAAAATCGCAAATGTAGAGAAACCAGTTTATTCGAAAAGGGCATATCAAAATACTGAACAATGACCGGAAGGTTTTTAAACAACAAGAAATAAACTATTAGTATTTCTTTTAAAATGCTAGTATATTTAATTCATTAAAATGCCTTGTGCTTCTTTCAATCTAGCTAAAAAATTTAAAAACAAACTTCGATATCATAATACTCTATCCTGAGCTTCACACACACTAAATACCGCAAATCTTGTTGTAACTGCAGAGCCGAAAGTAAATTATGAAAATGCACACAAAGCCCGATTTTCACACGAACTAGTTTGTGATGCATATACCCAGTATAAGAAGAATAAGGTGTGGTAAAGGTTACAAAATATTGATCTTCGTTTTTTAATCGATCTTCACGTTTCCTCAAACAACCGCGATTTACGACATCCTGTCCGTCCATCTTCATTGTAGTTGACGTCTCAACGTAAGCACGATGGCGGCCACAAACTTCAAGATAAGAACATGAAATTCGGTTTAGAGAACTTGTGTGTTAATTTAGAACCTTATTGAAGATCAGAAAAATCTAATTGAGAATGTCAAAATGGCGGCCATTTTAACATTCAATTCTACATCCAATGGTACCAACCCCACCTCTCTACAATGACAAATAGTGACGTCATATTCAAAAATGTAATTTTGAACCCCAACTTCCCAAAAAATGTGATATTCGTATAGTTATGAAACTCGGCAAGGACGAGCGTAGCGAGTGGAATATCATTCACATTGTAGAGCTTCAAGGCCTACTAGGGTCGAGATACCGACAAGAGCGAAGCGAACACGCTAAGACCTACCCGACGTAAAGATCGTAATGATACACAATTAAAAAGATTAGAACACCTGTGTAACAACTGTTTTAAACAAGTTAACCCTACTGGGCAGAACACCTTGTTCCACAAATACAATTTAACATTTTATACATAAAGAGGATCTGCTTACAACGGATGCTGGCACAGGGTACCAGAACGGAGTCCATTCACTTCTTTAAGAAAGAAAAAAATTGAATCTCCTAGTTTCTAATCCCGCCTTGTTGGCCGTTAACTATTGCAAGTCGAGTAATGCAGGTGTAACAATATCTTAAACAACAATATCGTATTTCTCTGACACTGCGAACTGACCCTATTACACTACATTTGCCTTGTATGGTTTTATAAATAATTGTAACTGGTATGGAATATAACTTTCTAGATTGTACCTGTAGGGTTATAAAAGAAAATAAATTGTGCTTGAATAAACAAAGAGAAATGTGTGAGTTAAAGCACGCAGGAACTGTCAATTATAACTGCCAATAACGAATTGTGCTAAAACATTGCACAAACTCGCTCATAACCAGCGAAAACTAAAATCTGTTCGGTTTTTTTTTTTGACGAAAAAAATTCCTTGTTTTATATACGAGGTTCTTAAAGAAAAAAACAAGAGCTTATTCGTCACGTCAAACCCAATTAAAAATTTACATAGATACTTCCTGATATGTGTTTTCTATCTAGACGCCATTTTGTTTTTAACGGTAAAAGATATGGAGTTGAAATTTTGCGTGCTACTTATTGTTATAAAGAACCAATTTGAGAAAAATAATCAACCAATTTCTTTTACTCATTTCTAAATGGCGGATATTAACCTTTTTTAACGATAAACAATAGTTATTTGTGCAACTAGTGAGCAAAGTGGCACTTTTTTAAACGAGAGAAAAATGTTGACTCAATTTTATCGAGTTGGAAAAATATTATCAATTTTATCGTCTACAGTTGTTGGAAAAAAAATTATATAAATATATAAATATAAATATAGAGGTTAAATATAACCTCTATATTTATGTCAAAACTGAGGTTATTTATGAATATTACAAATAACTTAAGTGTATTGTTGAGGAAATGTGTATTGTTGAGGAAACGGGATTGCCAACTTCAAAACTCAGCAAACGAAAAATACTCTCCGTGTACATACACTGTCAATCATCTTCATGAATAATTACCTCCTTTTTCAACTTTAAAACGTTGTTTTGTTGTTTATTTATGTTATTTTACATGAAAGAATTAATCTAACCTACATACGGGACATTTCCTGTATATTATAAATCAATTCAAATAAACGTAACCTAAATTTCGTTTTGTTCGGTTGCCATTCGGAGTGTGCAAAGTAGTGGGCAAAGTAAAACTGTTGAGAAATCAGCTGTTTTGCAAACTAATTTAAATGAACAAAATGCCACTTTGTCAACAACTGTATACAATAGTATATTTCATCACTAGGACCAAAAGTGAAGCTTTTCAATACAAGCTCGAGTTTAGGAAAATGAACGAGGATCGAAAAGCTTCTTTTTTATGTTTTTTATACTGCAAACAATATTTAAAAAAAAATCACAAGAAAACTAAAATGTTACAAACTTTTTACCTTCAAATTGATGGTAACAGCTGTTTTATCAGTTATTTACAATCGAGAGTATCGGTTGTTTTTTTTTAGATGCTTTACTATAATCGTTACTATATTTCTATAAACGAAGTAACAGCTGATGATCTCGAACTCAGCTGATGTTTTTAAGTCATAGGACTAGAAAGAATAACTGTAGCATCTCAATGCATGCATTGAAAACAGCTGTTTTTGAAGCAATATGAGGGAAAATGTTTTTTTATTCTTTCTCTAGCTTAAATGATAACAGAGTTATTGACTAAATAATAATATGTAATAACTAATATCATAAACTTCTGTTTTGTAGTAACTTGTAATGCATGTATTTTGAATGATGGCCGCTATTTTGAAGAGTTCTTCTTTTTTTCATACAGATCTTGTTTTATATTACTTTCTTTTGTAAAATAGATTACTACTGAAAACAAAATGATTCATTATTTAATCCTGCTCAAATCTTATTTATTACATGGGTAATATAGTCAATTAAAAAAAATTAATGTTTCCAGTTTTTTTCTTCTCGATAATTCAATTATCCTGTAAGCTAAAGAATAAAAAATCCATTTGGTTGCAGTTAAAAAATGGAAAACATTTGGTCTCTTTTTAATAATTTGTAAACGTAACGGTTTCTGAGATATTCAACGTAAAATTTTTGAATCGTCTTCATTTTGAAATGAGTAAAGGAGATTGGTTGGCTATTATTTTATTTTTTTAATTTGGCCTTCACTACACTAAGTAGCATGCAAAATTTCAACTCTTTATCATTTACCTTTAAAAACGTATAACGTTTTGTTAAAAACTCAAAATGGTTGCTAGAACATTGGCGTTTGACATGAAAGTAGCCTCATTACTAAAGCAATTAAGGCCTTTCGAGCACTTTTTACATTAAAACATGTAAGAGATACGCAACCTAGTCATAACAAATTTTTTCATGTAATTTTAGTCAGAGAACGTTTTGGAGGTGCCATTGTTTTTCTATTGCAAAGACCTTTCCAATGATAACAGTTGGCATTTGAAAAAAAATGAAAATTCCCCTCTGTACGCTCCCTTTCAAAATGGAGGGGGAAATTTTAACTTCCTTTGAACAATAGAAAAAATGTTATAATGGGTATGGTAGAGGTTTTACGTTGATATAGCAATTCATTTAAATTGAATCAAGGTATATCACGACTTATTTTACACCCTGTAGATACTGGGTGTCCCACCTAAAATGTTACAACAGCTAACTTGTGAATTATAAATATGATAGGGTACTTTAAAAGGGGGACCTTCTTTTCTTTTCAATGAATTTTTAAATACCAGTAAGTAAAATGTCAATAATTGCCACCATTTTCCAATATGGCGGCCAACTTTAAATGTGTTATGGAACACCCTATATTTTATGTTTTTAGATGTAAAATAATATTTTAAGAATGTTTTATTCTTGGATTTTTTTAAAAAAATCTGTAGCCGTTTAGAAATTAGAGGCACTTAAAGTTCAAAAAATTAAACGTTTGATAGGCCTACAAATAATAGATTTCCACCTAAAATGTTACAATAGCTAACTTTTGAACCGTTGGGGTATAAATAAGTTTCAATGTGGAACTCCTCTTATTTTATGTAAGCTCTAAAATGACATGGAAATCAATTTTGAAAAAAAGTGCTAAATTTCATTAAAAATAGTTACAACTTTCCATTATAAAAGTTTGGGGTTACCAATTAAAGAAAATCAAATCCCTATTTTTAATGAAATTTAGGACTTTTTTCCTCATAAAGTGTCGAAAAATCAACCCGAAAGTTTTTAAACAAGTTGAACAATTTCCTATATTTAAATTCAGTTGTTAGATTTCAAATACAAGTTTTGTCGCTCTATAGAAATTAAATCTCAGACAAATTAATTTCAATTTCACAGATGTAATATAATTTTCAATGAGAAGGAAAGAAAATATCATCTGTGATGTAGGCTTGTGCAGGCACGCGATAGCGGTGTGTAAGTATTAATAGAAAGTTTAAAATTAAAATTAATTCCAACATCGCAATAATATTCCTCAACTGAAGGCTATAAAGAACAAGTACTGGCAATAAACATTCCAGGGGCTAGAATAATAATTAAATGTCAATATCTCATCTACGTTCTTTCTGTTCCTGTATAAATCATCGATATATCGACCTGCATAACGTCGATATCGACTGTCATAACTTCTTTAGTTCATTTAAATTCTATGACGTATCGATGTTTATCTTTGATATGCTTGAAAAATATCTTCAACAAAACAAATTGATTGATTTATGTATTTTATATGTTTATATTTATACTTTCGCACTAAAGTGTAGTATAGAGAACGTTATTTGACAGGTTGAAAAATCGATGTTGAGGTTAGGTTAGGTTAGGCTAGGTTAAACTAGGTTAGATTAGGTTAGAGTGGATATCAATTTTGAAATCTCCTGAGTTCAAAAAAAGGAAATAAAAAACGCGTGCATAGATTTCAATCAAATTTAGAATGTTGATATTTTGATGTAAGGCCTTTTCCCCCATTTTTTAAATAACTCAACATTTGAGGGTTCAGATAAACAAAAAAAATATGACTTTCTTAAAATCAGCTTTAATTATATTAATAAAATTGCTTTCAAGTGTAGCCCCGTGTACTTTACTATAAATTAATAGATAATATTATAAAATTTCAAATCTCCTAACCTAATAACCTAACCTAACCTAACGTAAGCTCAAATAACAATAAATCTAAGACCAAAAATTAAATTTCTTTTTTAACTATTTTAATACATTCACTGTAACGGTCGCCATTTTGTTTAATCCAAAAAATATTTATTCGTGTCGCTTGTATTGCCTCAATGAGGTCTTTAAAATGATGTGTTAAATATTGTCTAATTTGAATTTATTGACTTTCTCCCTGCCCTCTCACACTCTGTAATCCAAATTTGAAGGAAAAAAAACGTCGGCGCATAGATGCAGCTTTTCATTACAAAGAAGATTAGCGTTAATCATGTTTAGCTGCTTTAACTGTCAACAAATAAATGGGTGTAAATTTCTTTTGAAATTGTATATATGGTGTGAAAAAGTTCCGGGGCTCTTAAGTATTTTCTCTTTAATTTGAAAAAGTAAAACGAAGTATTTGAATTTTTTTTGTAAAACCTTTTTTTGGCATTATAAGGTATAGTCCCCCCTTTCCTAAAATGGGATTTTGGGGGCAACTCAATATTTTTAAATGTAAAAACATTCATTTTTTAAATACTTTAAGGAAAATAATGATAAAAATTTATTCCAGCAAAAATTTACTAGTATTTTTTTTCAATTTTCACCAGGAAGTTGCATTAGCCTAAAAATTTAATTCTAACCTCAAAATATGTTTTTTAGAAATAAAATATTAAGGTATAATCAAAATGTTTACTAATCATAAAAGTTAGTTTGGGTGTTGTTGGTTGAATGGTAAAATTGGTTGTTTTTTAAAATTGAATCTTCTAAGAAATAAATTATTTTCAAAGAATATTTTTCAGTTTATGAAGAAAGTTTTTGCTGTAATTTTGTATCCTTATTTTATATTTTCCTTAGTGTAGATTATATTTCTCAAATATTTGACCGTTAGGTAGATAGCGACCTCTAGTTTGTGCAGTTATTTTGTTTTAAACTAGACTTTTAAAATAAATCTCGGCGAATCTTTACATATTTTGAATATCTAACCCACAAAAACTATATTTTGTATTGAATATAAATTTACCTTAAAATGCAAACAACAACAAAAATTATTTACACCAAAAAACATATCTGAAGCTTCAACTTTTATCTTCTCAACCGTCCCGGGACTTTTTCACACCCTGTACAGGCTCCTATGGTTCTTAGACTTGGATGTCCAATCATTATAAATTCGCTAGTAATACCTTACAGTTACATACATGAGAAATGTAATTAGAGGTTTACAACTAATCATTGCAATACCCAGTTGCAAACCAATAATTTACAAGAACGCCAATTAGAAGGTAGTAATTAACAATAGAGTAAACATATGCAACTCAATGTGAACACGATCGTTGCACTATGAAGGTCAAGGAAGGTCGCGTACTGGTCAGCTGTTAGAATGGTGGTGGGCGTTTATAAATAAACCTTGTCTAGAGGGGAGAAACTCTATACTCTAAGTAATTTACTGAATTAAAATCTTTGTTGATAGATGTCCTGTTTTGGTAGACTAGAAAATTTGGTTTTGACTTTTGAGTTGGGTGAAAATAAATCTAATTGGTAAGTTTTTAAACATTTTATAATGCAAGCTTGGATGTTTAGGTAGGATTTGATTCAATAATAATTTAATTAAAATAACTCATTTCAAAATTTAAACTCGTTGAAATATACAGAAAAAAATCTTAAAAAACGTTTTATTTTATTTTTATTTCAGTGTGTTATAAATTGAAAACTAGTTATAAACCAAACAAAACAGTTTAAATTGGCTGCCATTTTGACAGTTGCAATTTAATTTTTGTGGTTTTCAATAGTGTAACAAAATCACATTGTCTCCCTATACCAAATTGTTTAAGCGAATGCAATAATAGCTTCGAGGCTGTGGATGAATAAAAGTGGTTTAAAAGATACTTGGTTGATGAAAGAGAGCAGTCTAACCCAAGACGACATGAAAAATCGTATAGATCCAGGTAGGGACCCTCGGGATTGCATAATCCGTACTCAGTATAGTTTCCCTTAAGGGAAACAACTTTTACAATGTAATTATTTTATCAAATTGCGTTATGGAATTTGTCGTAGAAGCATCAGTTTTTTCTGCAATTTACTTGTCTGAAATATAGAACACAACTTGTTCAAGTTTGCGCACATTTTAATATAAACAAATGTGATGCAACTTAATTAAACAACTCCTAAAGGAGTATACCAATGAATATTACTGCATTGTAAAACAAAACAATTTATTACCACGAGAGACTTGAACGCCCGGATAGAAAAGAAGTTCACCTCAGTTCATGACAAGCCGGCTTCATTCTGCAGGTGGTCTCAATTTGTTTGGATTTCTAAATATAACCCATCAGTCAAACTGCGTTTAAACTTCTATTAACCCATTTCTGTCGAATTTTGAACTAATTACGTTGTAGGTTGGTTCGGGATCGTCTCAACGTCACCTTGTAAAAAGCTGTTTTGATAATATCTGCACTCATCCTTGCAAAATTACCTTATGTCAGTGTTGCCAAACTTGAAAACCGGATTTAATGAATTGCTTGCATACAAATTAAGTATAACTGTTTCAAGATGTTATAGGTTAAATGTGCTAACTTTCACCTGCACTGTTTGAAATTGGTTAAATTGCAAAACATCGGGGGGGGGGACTGTCGGAACAGAGTGCAAAAATATTGCATGAACTTTCTCACTGAATCTTCCAAAAAACTTGAAGCTTCGTTTCTTAATTGTCGGCCATTTTGTGTTTAAAAAAAAGTATATCTTTGGAAGTAGATAAGATCTGAATGAAAATTTGTTATTACCATAATTTATGAACCTTGTTACCAGAAAACGAAGACATTATTTTATACGTTATCAAAATGGCTGACTTTTAAAATCTTTAACGTCGAATAGCTTGAAAATCAAGGGTTTTCTTTTTTTTAAAAAAAAGACTTTTTAAATTTTTTTCTGTTGCTTAAAAAATATAACCGAGATATCTTCAAAAATCTAAAAACTTAATTTCTTGCTAACTCTCTACAACACCCAAGAATGGACTAAAAATAAAACCTTTTTGAATTCTGATAAAATTTTTATCTCCAAATGGTTTTTATTTTAGGTTATAAGAATCAAATAAGGCTATTTAAAAGTTGCATGGTATTTGTTTTCATTGGCTTTACATGCAATTGTGTATTCACATCAATTAACTAGAATTGTGTTTTTCGACTACATTTTTTTTTAGCTTTTACAATAATTTTCTCAAAAACTATAAGAAACGCAGTTCTGTGATCTTTCTTTTACAATTTGTGTATTCACAAAAGTATAGGGCCACCAAATTTGCGTTTTAATTTATTCTCCATAAATTTCAATATGGCCGCTAGCGACTGGATCATAAATCCGGGCGAAATCTTTAGCTAGCCGAATCACGAAACGAAGCTTTTGGGACCTTACTTTATAGGTACAGAATCATTTCCTAAAAAATATCCTTGCAGTTCTGAATCACCCTGTATGGCCGAGATTTGTTTAACAGTAATTCACGAGCCGGCATTTTTTGAGAGATGAAAATTTCACAGGGCAAAATTTTATTTAAATCGTTAGAAACGATTTTGAAAAATTGTATTTTTAAAGTTTTTTTTAATGGCAGCTTTACCTCGAATTTTGAGTTATCAAAGAAATGAAAAATCCCGAGGTATGTCCGTATACCAAATTTTATGTCAAAATCGTTTGGGTTGTAGAACACTGCTCAGATGACAGGCAGACATAACAAAATTTACTTATTTTTTAAAATCAGAAGCCCTCAAAAGAGATATATTGGAAATACTGTATCGATGTTTTGACCCATCACACTTTCTCTATGACACAATAAATTGGCAGTGGGACCGAAGCGAAATAATTACATTCACAAAGGAATATCCGTTATCAATTATCTTTTATTTTCAATTCCCGCTCTAATCAGTCTCGCTTTGCCATTTCAACTTTTGAAAGAATAATTGTTCCAAGTTGAGTCGGCAGTAATTTTCACTGAAACATAACATTTTTGACATCACATCAGTTGACTTTTAAATGTCAGCACTCCAACTACCGTCTAGCGATAAATACAGGAGAATCAGTCACTCGTCATGCTAGAGTGATCAGATCACTCCATCACTCCGAGTGCTACGACAGTTCTGTGATGGGACGTGGCTAATTGTAAAAGATATCTACATTTTATTCCTCGGAACTTGATTAATGTCGTTTCATTAGTTGCAATGGATAATCATATTCTACGTGATATAACCCTTATGGTCCTATACAAGCTTGGCAATACCGGATCTAAATAGTTAGATCTCTCTCTCTCTCTCTCTCTCTCTCTCTCTCTCTCTCTCTCTCTCTCTCTCTCTCTCTCTCTCTCTCTCTCTCTCTCTCTCTCTCTCTCTCTCTCTCTCTCTCTCTCTCTCTCTCTCTCTCTCTCTCTCTCTCTCTCTCTCTCTCTCTCTCTCTTCAATCTTTTAGGTTCCTTTTGACCAACTTTTGATCTCTTTCGAACCTACGCTAATAGAGTATTCGAAAACTAGGAGTCTATTTTATTACAAAAATATAATGATAGAGAGGATTTTCACCTTTAAAAAAAAAGTACTATAAAATTCTGTCTTCACCTAGAGAATTGAAATAAAAACAAATGCTAGATCGAAATGTAAAAAGGTAGCTTCCATACGTTAAAAATATAAAATTTTAATTTTCTCAAAATTAGCTCGAATGATTTTGTACAGATTTTTCTGTAAAATAACCTTTAAACTCAAATAAAACGCAGATCACCAACTCCTCTGAAATCCCTGTCATCGACTAAGTAAATGGTGCAAAAACATTGCTCAAACTTCTCACTAACGAAAACTATTTATTAAAAATAGCACACTTAATAGTATGCTGAAGAAGCGGGGAGGGGGGTGTTGTCGCCCGTGGAACCTACATTGGATGTACGTCATAATAGCGAGACCGATCATCACTTATGGGGTGCGAACACAACCAAGTTGATTACAACAAGAAGGTCATTGGTTAAAGTGCAACGAGTATTAAGGTGGAATACAATCGTGCCCCAATTCAGTTATCGAAGTCATGCTAGTTGTGGAAATAGACAGCTATAATAAGGGCGTAACTGCGAATGGCAAATATTGGTCTAAGGAGATCACCAACGATGAGGAAAGATGTAGCAGACTGCTAGGAAAGACTCAATGGTAAGAAAGTACAGTTTAGAGAAACGCTTCCTCACTGTTCTGAGTTCAAAAAGTGAGTGAAATGACCAATCAATGATCTCGCTGACTAAGGAAACCATAATTTTGTAAACACACTGAAGAGGGAACTAGATCCGGAGTGTTTAAGCCAGGTGCTAGGTAACGAAGAGCAAATTCTTCGGTATTTTTCAATGTGGATATCTACGCTATTGACAGGTGTGTTCAAAGGAACCTTGATAGACGATACAAGAGGCATGTTGGTCAGACAGCCAAGGTGGCATCAAAAGCTCTGAGGTGTCCAATCATCATCTCAGCTTTGGTGTGGAAATTCCTACAAAAACTAAACGAGCAGAAGTGATAAAGTAGCTCTCCTCTTTAAACCAGGATAATAAGAATAAAAGGGAATGAAAATGCAGAAAATCTTAGGAACAAAGGGGTGTCCTTTCTACTTCAATACGAGATTCAAAAGATGTGAAGAAGACTGTCAGTCGAAATTCTGAAGAGAACTAAAAACAATGCACCAAACTAAGGGGCTGCTCTGGAATAACAACCATAAGAGAGCCAGAGATTACATTATTTATACTAGAATAGGCCAAGACTACAAAAGGGTTACCTTGCGGGACATTGGACACTCTGAGGACATCTCAAGAAGCTTGATCTAATGGATAATACACTCTGTAGGTACTGGAAGAAGGTTGAGGAAACACCACATTACCTACTAACAGACTACGAGGCTGTAGCTATTAAAAGAGAAAGCACCTAGAATTGATATTAATTAGAAGTGGAAGATCTACCCTCTCTAAATCCCTTTCAAATCTACTAAGTTTATGGTGGTTACAGGATTGATAAGTGAGAATATCAGACACAGTGAAAGGAAGGCACGATAAGTCTACAAAGGTCGCAGTGCTGTGGTCACTCCTATATTCAATGCAATAAAAATTCATTATAAAAATTAAAGATATTACCTTGAGTTAGTCGTACGATTTCAGAGATTCTATCTAGATTACAACTGCTCTCATTGCAGCATCGCCAGATGTACCCATACTCCAAACATTTACGTAATACTTTCGTCACCAAAACTATCATCTCGATTGTTGTCGATAAATAAACCCTGGAGTGTATTTATTTAAACGGAGCCTAAATTTGGCTCATTTGTTTCATAAACGCTCTCTTAGCGTAAATGTGGTGAGTTAGAGTTGGTGAGGGGAAATTATCTATCTTAATACGTGGGGTTAGGATAACCTATGATAGGGTTAGATAAGGAAAACGTGGTTTCCCATAGCCTAAGAGGTCTTAGTTCCCTTTGTCCCAACACCACTCCTAACGCGTCACGCAAATCATCCAATTTAAAACTGAAGTTACAGTTCATTTTTTGTTACCAATTAGTCCTGAAATGTAAATTTTGTTCTTGTAATTTTGCACACTTGTTTGTATCAGTAATCTTCACATTTCATTGAAATTTGAACGGAATCGGCTGAGAGAGTTTTGAAAAATTAGCTCTTTATGACATCACCATGTTTTATTTTAAAAATATAAAGGAAGAAACGGATTAGGTGACAAATAGTTAGGAAATGAGTTTTGAAATATTTCTATTTCTGTATCAGTTACATGTAGTAAATTTTGGGTAGATATGGATGAATACTATTATTATTTGAGATTATAAATTAATGGATGTCTGAGAAAGTTAGTGCAATGTTTTTGCCTATTAAGGACATTTGTGTTATTTGAAACATGCCGTAATTGTGAATTTTTAATTCTAATTAAAATCAGTTTACAGCAATATATTTTTCTGTAATAAAAAAAAATAAAGTTAAACAACCTCTCCTGTTTAAATTTATAAATTTCTCTTTCTAAAGCTTTCCTAAAAACTGCACAAACGAACTCTTGCAAATTAAAACTCTAAAAACAGTATTTACTAATTATACTTTCACGTTACATAAAAAAAATAATCAACATGCTCTACAAAAATAATTACATCATAGAATCAGACGGACAGAACACTTGAAATATCTCACAATGGTCCATGGGTTGCCAAACTCCAATTCACGACTCTCCCCTCTCCCTCTCTCGGTACAATACTTGCCCAATGCACTTGGGGAGACGTGCCTGCCAAATTTATTTTACACAATGAACCTAACCTAACAAATCACGATTCTTCAAGCAACTCGTGCATACTCTCCTTATAAGAATTCCATGCACAGTTGGTAGTTCTACATGCATAGTTGTCCCTTAAAGTATTTTCTTATTAATAAATAACATTTGTGTAGTCTTTTTTGTTAACACTAAGCAACAGGTTTCGTTCCATACAGGTGTCATCTTCAGGAAAGTCAATTCGGAATCAAACATTACATAAATCAAAATAAAAAAACAATAAAAACACATATCTCGAACGTTTATTGTTCGAGTTTAATATCAATATACAGGGTGTCTAGAAAATATTGTTCCAATAAAAATAAGTTGTGAATTGCTTAGTTTTTGAATTATCAGCATTTTATTTATTTTTTATTAAACACTTAATATCCTTGGAAATAGAAAAGATATTGAACTCTAATTTGGGGTACATATTTATTAGGTAACCGTTTACCCTTGTACGAAAAATCAGAACGTATATTTTCAAAATGGTGGACATTTAAAATTTATAATGTCAAACGGTTTGAGTCGTTCTTGAACCGTTGGTGTACACCTGTCCCCCATTTGACTGTTATTTGTTTATTGTATGTGAAGTGTACGTTTTGTAGTGTTTTAATGTACCTCTCAGGAGAGAATCTGAAGATGGAACATACGTTCTGAAACGCGTAACCTATGTTACAAAATAAGTCACAAGACGGAGTAAGTATTAAATAACTTGGATTAAAATCTGTTATTTGGATACGATTATTATTTATAATTTAAATACAGGTAGAGTATGAACACTCTCCAATTATTACCTCTTTATTGCAAGGTTTTAACTTAAATATGTATTAAATAATAAAAATGAAACAATACAATTAATATTTTTTATTACATTTATCACAATTTTGAAATTTTTTTAATTGATAGTTACAGTTTTCACTTCTGTCTTCCATCTCGCGACTGTAACATTTGTTGCCTTTTATGAACAAGGGAAAAATTCAGTTGCATTAAATAATTTCTACCTTTAGGGAGTAGAAAATGACTCCACTCTATCAATGTAGGTCAAACTATTGCATTGTTATAAGAAGTTAGAAAAATCGATTAATTCTAACAGACTTTATAAATGTCAAAAAACTAATAATTAATTATGTTTTTCTCTTTTCGAAATATAAAACAAAAGAATTGATTGTACCATTAATTTCCCCATCTAAGAATTACATTGCCTCATGCTCATGTGCAGACCCCGTGGGCTTACGCGCATATCAGTTGATTAACTGCAACAATAATTAGACAAATACCGCGATATCCCGACTGATTTATAGCCTCATTAAGCGGTACAGCCTAAATGAATCAACCTTATTTCACGCTTATCACTAGGTTTTCTACACCAATTTGTTACTTTGATTGATAGATTTATCAACATGTTGTGAAATACTATTCGTGACGTTATTTTATTTTTATTTCATTGGCGTAATCCAAATGTTGAAGTGGGAATCAACTACACAATCTTTTTCGAAGTGAGAACTTCTTTAGCCGCGTTGGGCACTTTTTGGTAGCGGAAAATCTTATGGGTTCGCGTCACCGACATGCTCATGACTGGTGCATGCGCAGCGGCCGTGTTCTGTGCGCGTTAGACGTTTTTTATTTGTTTTATAACGTTTTCAAACTCAAACTGGTAACCAATGCAAAACTATAGCACAAACTTTCTCACATACTCATACATATTAAAACTAAAAATCTACGAAAAAATATTGCACAAACTTTCTCACATACCCATGCATATTAAAACTAAAAATCTACGAAAAAATATTGCACAAACTTTCTCACATACCCATGCATATTAAAACTAAAAATCTACGAAAAAATATTGCACAAACTTTCTCACATACCCATGCATATTAAAACTAAAAATCTACGAAAAAATATTGCACAAACTTTCTCACATACCCATGCATATTAAAACTAAAAATCTACGAAAAATATTGCACAAACTTTCTCACATACCCATGCATATTAAAACTAAAAATCTACGAAAAATATTGCACTAACTTCCTCAAACTCATATACATAGTCAAACTAAATTCAATGCAAAAATATCGCACAAACTTTCTCACATACCCATACATATTAAAACTAAAAATCTACGAAAAATATTGCACAAACTTTCTCACATACCCATGCATATTAAAACTAAAAATCTACGAAAAATATTGCACTAACTTCCTCAAACTCATATACATAGTCAAACTAAAATCAACGCTAAAATATTGCACAAACTTTCTCACATACCCATACATATTAAAACTAAAAATCTACGAAAAATATTGCACAAACTTTCTCACATACCCATACATATTAAAACTAAAAATCTACGAAAAATATTGCACAAACTTTCTCACATACCCATGCATATTAAAACTAAAAATCTACGAAAAATATTGCACAAACTTTCTCACATACCCATGCATGTTAAAACTAAAAATCTACGAAAAATATTGCACTAATTTCCTCAAACTCATATACATAGTCAAACTAAAATCAACGCTAAAATATTGCACAAACTTTCTCACATACCCATGCATATTAAAACTAAAAATCTACGAAAAATATTGCACTAACTTCCTCAATCTCATATACATAGTCAAACTAAAATCAACGCTAAAAATTGCACAAACTTTCTCACATACCCATACATATTAAAACTAAAAATCTACGAAAAAATATTGCACTAACTTTCTCAAATCACATACATAGTAAAAACTAAAATCAACGCAAAAATATCGCACAAACTTTCTCACATACCCATATATATTAAAACTAAAAATCTACTCAAGTCACACTAATAATCAATGCAAAATATAATTAATAATTGTATTACTTTTATTGAAAGTTTAAAATATTATTAATTTTTGAAATTGACAGTTAAAGTTTTCACTTCTCTCTACCGTCCCGCGACGGTATCATTTTTTTAAAGAGTAGAGTAGAGGTTGAACTCGAAATGTTAAATAAATAAATCTTCTTCAGTTTAAAACTAGATCCACAAAAAGATTATTAATATAATTTTGTCTTTATTGTTTAAAGACAAAAATGAGGCCGTCACGGGACACCAGGAAGATGTGAAACATAAAAATTAATTTTTATAAAGAAAAAAAAATGGAATTTAAAGGGAAGGAAATAATAATGAAAATCGTAAATAAAACGGGTAGTATAT
This sequence comes from Aphrophora alni, assembly GCA_963513935.1. Classification (NCBI taxonomy): domain Eukaryota; kingdom Metazoa; phylum Arthropoda; class Insecta; order Hemiptera; family Aphrophoridae; genus Aphrophora; species Aphrophora alni. The sequence continues at coordinate 16,261,786 of OY740776.1, read as the reverse complement.
TTTAACAAAAATACAAAAAAAAGAAGTATATTATTTCGTCTCATATTTCAGTTATCATCGACCAATTGTCACTTTCATACCATCAGACAGTACCTATTACTGACGTTACACCTGACAATATTAAAAATAATATATTTATCATTTTGTATTCTTGTACAAATATAATAATAGTTTCATTTACATTTTGTGTGCATGTGGGCTTCACTGTTGTGTTTTTTGTTTGACATGCTTCACAGTTGCCCGATGATGCCGCAAGGCGAACCAATTGTAGCTCATATATATTATTAAATTATTTTGAAACTTTAAGCTTTATTGCTTTATTTTATTCTTTATTAAGCTTTTGGCAGCAGAAATTCTTTCAGTGCCCTCTTAAATACTAAGGAACTATCAATGTTTTTGATACGTAACAGAAGATTATTAAAAACTGTTTTACCCTTAAAATCAACAGTTTTTAATGCTATGTTCAAACAATATCTAGACAACACCAAATCATTGTTTTTTGCCTCAATGTTTAATTGATGCTTCTATTCGTTATTGTAAACCTTATTGGAATTTATTCTAATAAACATTATTGACTCAAGAATATACAATGATGGAGGTATCAATATTCCCAATCTCTTAAATAGCTGTTTAGAGGGAGCAGTTTTCCTTGAAGAAACATACAGAGAATATATTTTGTCTGCATTGTATCAACAACTGTTGTAGAGTGCCACAGTTAGATACCATATTGCTTTATTTATCAAAAGCTACCATGAACAAGTATTGATTTAGTTTTTAGATCCACTGTACTCCTTAATATTGACATTTGGATACGTGATGAATTTAGTTTATTTCAGAGTATACATAATAATATATTTCATCACTAGGACCAAAAGTGAAGCTTTTCGATACAAGCTCAAGTTTAACGGCCGAGGCAGGAAAATTAACGACGATCGAAAATATTCTTTTGCTCCAAGTGATGAACTATATTTTTCGTTATACTGCAAATAATATAAGAAAACAATTACAAAAACTAAAATGTTATAACCTATTTACCTTAAAATCGAGGGTAACAGCTGTTTTAACGGTTATTTACAATCGAGAGTATTAGTTATTTTAGATGCTTTACAATCGTTAATTAATTCGTATGAACAGCTGATGTTTTTAGGTCCGAGGACTAAAAAGAACAACTTTAGCATCTCAATGCATGTATTTAAAACAGCTGTTTCTGAAGCAGTATGACGAAAACATGTTTTATAGTTTTAAAATCATATCTATATGGAACCCCGAACATTTTCTAGTCTGTATAGAATTAAGATTTTCAACATCGAAACCAAAATTAAGCTCTACTGTTCGCCTACTCTGATATGTTTGGAATTTAATTTTTTTTTTAATATTCAACTTGAAGCCTTTTCAACTATAGTCTTTTGACTTTGGGTTTTTAGTTCTTTCAAATTCTCCGCTCTAATAATTGCAGCAGTATCATCACCATACAGCTTATGCTGAAAGCTAAATTTAATATAAATTAAAAACAGAAATGGTCCCATAACTGACCCCTGAGGAACAACACATTTTACCTTTTTCCAGGAAGAATTCACCAATGCTCACTTCAAGTCATTTTAATTTTTTTAAACATTCCAGGTTTCAATATTTTGGAGTCATTCTCCTGGTGCTTATGTTCGAGACCATCAAATCTACACCCCTTCTTCATCCCTAAAACACCCTACGTGAAACGTTTCTGCTGTTTCTACAGCTGTAATCAAATCAAATATTCTACAAACTTTTAAGGTCGAAGAAGAACGCTAAGCCCAAAACTTAAAACTGATATTTCAAACAATTTTCTTTCACCATTGAAAAGTTCATTGAGAAAATAAACTGACAAAACGCTTTCCAATTCTCACGATGCGAAATTTCAGGTGATTGTAGTTTTAGAAGAAACAACGATAGTGGACTTTTGAAAACTATCAGAACATGAATTTCGTTTCATGGATTATATTCTGGTTATAAAGATATTTTATGGAGATGGACTTTTTTTTAAACAAGAACATTTTACTTTTGATCACACGTGCACTAATAGTTTAGCATTTTACAGCTGATCAGAGACTAACTGAAGTTCAAACAGGATCTTCAAAGGTAATCTGCCACTTAGATGAGAGTGAGAGGCACAGAGAAAGGTTGGCCTTGGACTTTACAGAATCTGATAACATTTTAAAGTATATTACAGATAACAAAACTGTTTTAGAAAACTCCTTTACTAAGAGAAAATATAATGATCTTACTTTACACATCTAGAGTGAGAAAGAGAATAAATGCTTCTCCTGAACTCTTCTTCTCGCTTCTCCTCTCTCACTAATATGATAAAAATAAATAAATATCCTATTACCTAACGGTGTCGTTGATCGCACTAGACCCCCATCAGTCCTAGATATTTGCCATGCCATTCGATGTTATCGTTCCACATACCACTGCAGTGGCACGACACCGCTAATCACCTCATCCTGGGTGGCGGAATTATCCTCACTAGACTAATGTCTAGAGTTCCAGATTTACGATGCAATACAGTTTTGTAAGCTAACCGCGGACCTAGTTTTACATTGTGTAATGATTGCACAAACTTTCTTATTTAACCATCCCAAAGATCAAATAAAAAAATTTACGTTATTAAAAATAGTTTCTAGTTTACAAACTAGGATAGCAGGTACGAAATACTTTTAATTTATTGTACCGACATTACTTTATCCTTATTTAACCTACATGTCCAATGAAACCATGCAAAATCTTGCAGGTTACAAGTCAACTTTAACTACTGCAGTAGTGAAATGTGAAATTTAATTACCCATAAAAAGATAATTACGATATTATCCCGACCACAAATGTTACTCGACCCTATTCATATACTGCAAATTATATTCATGTAAAATAGCATGCAATTTAGTGAAATTAAGGGCCAAACCCGTGTCCAACAACGAAAGTTTATATATCTTACTGTTCAGAATTAGGCGTAATGGGCAACATAAATTAACCTAGGCCTAATTGTTAAAATAAAACTAACCTTGGCCTAATTGGAAAAACCAAAAATTAACCTAGGCTTAATTGGCAAAAACAAAAACTAACCAAAGCTTAATTGACAAAAACAAAAAAATAACCTAGACATAATTGGCAAAAACCAAAAATTAACCTAAGTCTAATTGGCAAAAACCAAAATTTACCTTTTCCTAGTTGAAAAAGAAAATAATAACTCTGCCCTAATTGGCAAAAACCAAAAATTAACCTCGTCCTAGTTATAAAAAAAGAAAAAAAATAACTTAGCCCTAATTAGCAAAAACCAAAAATTAACCTAGTCCTAGTTGAAGAAGAAAAAATTAACTTAGCCCTGATTGGCAAAAACCAAAAATTAACCTAGTCCTCATTGAAAAAGAAAAAAATAACCCTGTCCTAATTGGCAAAAACCATAAATTAACCTAGTCCTAGTTGAAAAAGAAAAAAATTAACTTAGCCCTGATTGGCAAAAACCAAAAATTAACCTAGTCCTAGTTGAAAAAGAAAAAAAACTCTGCCCTAATTGGCAAAAACCATAAATTTACCTAGTCCTAGTTGAAAAAGAAAAAAAATTAACTTATCCCTAATTGGCAAAAACCAAAAATTAACCTAGTCCTAGTTGAAAAAAAAAATTAACTTAGCCCTAATTGGCAAAAACCAAAAATTAACCTAGTCCTAGTTGAAAAAGAAAAAAAATTAACTTAGCCCTAATTGGCAAAAACCAAAAATTAACCTAGTCCTAGTTGAAAAAGAAAAAAAATTAACTCTGCCCTAATTGGCAAAAACCAAAAATTAACCTAGTCCTAGTTGGAAAAGAAAAAAAATTAACTTATCCCTAATTGGCAAAAACCAAAAATTAACCTAGTCCTAGTTGAAAAAGAAAAAAAATTAACTTAGCCCTAATTGGCAATAACCAAAAATTAACCTAGTCCTAGTTGAAAAAGAAAAAAATTACCTCTGCCCTAATTGGCAAAAACCAAAAATTAACCTAGTCCTAGTTGAAAAAGAAAAAAATTAACTTAGCCCTAATTGGCAAAAACCAAAAATTAACCTAGTCCTAGTTGAAAAAGAAAAAAAACTCTGCCCTAATTGGCAAAAACCACAAATTAACCTCGAGTTGAGGACACGTTTATGAGGCCCTATTTAAATATACACACGTTCATAAAGTATAGAATATATAAAAAAAAAATCTTCAAATCATTTGAACATAAAAAGATCGTTTTTGGTATATGTGTATAAGATGTGGTTTTAAGAAATGATAAACAACATCCTATACTAATGTATTGAAAATTTATTTATTTGTAGCCCCGATACTGTTTAGCAATATTCCAGAATATAATCACAAATGTAACAATTCTAAAACATTTTGAGGTTATTCGTTTTGGAGGATGCAACGCGCATTTTGAATATTTTAACTTGATTTCTTTTTGTGCGTTTTTTAAATTTTTTTTTTATTTTCATTTAAAAGCAATGTTAAACATATTTTGTGGTAATCCTATTTGTATTTTTTTACTAACTATCTCTGCTTTAATAGACTCCACTATTGTGCTATATTTTCTATTGTTAATATTTTTTTGTTATACGTTTTCACAACCCGTGTCTGTTTTCTAATCTGGGGGTTTGATTATATTATGTATGTTCTTTTTATAAGTGAGGGTAGCTCCAAAACAGGTCACGTAAAGCCTAATTGAAGTGCCTACGTTTTCTTTGTACCTTTGTATTAGAACTGCTTTAGTTGTGTAATGTATTATCTATTGTTATTCTTATTTAATCTTATTATAACCTAGAAATTATGTTTTTAATGTTTATGATAAATAGGGGAAAAAATAACATTTACTACCAGTTTTGATAGTTTTAAATTTCGGTGGACATCTTGGATTCGTCACTTGAAATTTGATTCGATTTTTTAAATAGGAATATAGTCTTGTTTTTTATTCTGAGTTAAAAGGTGGATCCGTTTTTTTTTATACCTCATTTCTTTAAAACGTTATCAACTCACACACCTACAGAACATTTAAAATTTTAATTTACAGGTGGACATAATTTACCTTTAAAAACCTACGCTGTAGTTTTGAACTTGTAATTTTTGAAGATGCTCAAATTGTTGAACTGTTATATAAATATAACAAAAAAATATTTGAAACCAATATTACAATCAGATTCTAAACATCTGATTCGTATTACAGTACAAAGTTAACATATGATCAACACTAAAATCAGATAATATTTATAAGTCTAACTTATCTTGTCAGAAACAAACAACACGTTCAGGTATCTCAATTTGAGCGGTTAATATTAACATACTGTACCGTTTCAACAAAAAATGGTAAACACCAAACTGTATCTGTGCACTTTTAAAAGCATTATATTTATGTTAAATTTCATCAAAATCTAAGCGGTAGTTTTTAAATAGAAGAATGTCAAAATTTTACTGGAAGCTGAGTACAAGAAGGCTACGCTTTGCTTCGCCCAATAAATCTATTTAATTTACAAATACAAATTAATTTTTAAACCACATAAATAATTTGTGAAAGTAACAACAATTTAAGAAACGTTTTATTGTGGTGTTAAATTACCGCTAATTTTAATATTCCATTATAGCGTGGGATGGGAGAATAATTAAAACAATATTTTTATTGTTGTTTCTATTTAAATTACGGTTCTGTTCGTATGCTGAACACGATCGTAATTAAAATTAATTTAATTACCTCCACCAGTCAACTTTATATCATTTCTTTAATCATTGTATTCGCATATTTACTTCAGTCTAAAAATGATAAATGTACAAAGTTTTTCATAGAGCAATCTACACAGTATGATAAACTGTGTATACATTTTTCCATAGAGTAATCCACAAAAAATGATAAATTGTGTACAACCTTGTTCATAGAGGAATCCACAAAAAAAGATAAACTGTGTAGAAAAATTTTCATAGAGGAATCCACAAAAAAAGATAAACTGTGTAGAAACTTTTTTCATAGAGTAATCCACAAAAATAAATAAATTGTGTACAAACTTGTTCATAGAGGAATCCACAAAAATAAAAGATAAATTGTGTAGAAACTTGTTAATAGTACAATCCACAAAAAAATAATAATTGTGTACAACCTTATTCATAGAGGAAACCACAAAAAAAGATAAACTGTGTAGAAACTTGTTCATAGAGTAATCCACAAAAAATAATAAATTGTGTACAAGCTTGTTCATAGAGGAATCCACACAAAAAAGATAAACTGTGTAGAAACTTTTTTCATAGGGTAATCCACAAAAAATGATAAATTGTGTACAAGCTTGTTCATAGAGGAATCCACACAAATAAAAGATAAACTGTGTAGAAACTTGTTGATAGTGCAATCCACAAAAAAAAATAATAATAATAAATAAATTGTGTACAACCTTATTCATAGAGGAATCCACAAAAAAGATAAACTGTGTAGAAACTTTTTTCATAGAGTAATCCACAAAAAATGATAAATTGTGTACAAGCTTGTTCATAGAGGAATCCACATAAAAAAAAGATAAACTGTGTAGAAACTTTTTTCATATGATAATCCACAAAAAATGATAAATTGTGTACAAACTTGTTCATAGAGGAATCCACAAAAAAATGATACTATATTAACAACAAAATATTTGCCTACATCTTCCCAAGTTTCTGTATAAACACGCCTCTGGTGAACTACATTTTCTTGTTGTTTACCTCTCTTGAAAAACCTCTCGATCATTACACGTTTTAAAAAAGAAAAAGAGAACTGGAAATAAAGCGCTCAAAAATAGTGTCAGTATTGGAAGGAAATAAAAGTTTACCCCTGATAGTATAGATGAAAGAGAGGGATCTAACTCAAGGCTATGTGAAAAATAGTGTAGATACAGCAACGGTCACTCGGGATTGTCTTCAACATAATTACCGTAACCTTCAAAGCTCCTTAAATTTTGTTTGCTAGAAAGTGTAGGTTTTGGTGTTATGAATAAAACAAAAAAAATACATTTGTTACAGTTGTTGACAAAGTGGTATTTTGTTCATTTAAATTAGTTTGCAAAACAGCTGATTTCTCAACAGTTTCACTTTGCCCACTATTTTGCTCACTCCGAATGGCAACCGAACAAAACGAAATTTAGATTAAGTTTATTTGAATTGATTTATAACATACAGGAAATGTCCCGTATGTGGGTTAGATTAATTCTTACATGTAAAATAACATAAATAAACAACAAAACAACATTTTAAAGTTGAAAAAGGAAGTAATTTTTCATGAAGATGAATAACAGTGTATGTACACGGAGAGTATTTTTCGTTTGTCTAGTTTTGAAGTTGACAATCCTGTTTCCTCAACAATACACCTAAGTTATTTGTAATATTCATAAATAACCTCAGTTTTGACGTGAGGTTGAACACTATTGTATTAAATTAATGTTTTATTAAATTTTGTTACTGCTGAAGTATGTTTTTTATTTGTCACAAAATAACAACTGTAGATAAAGTATAATGTTCAATTCGTGAGCAAAGTGTCTTTTTTAAACTCGATAAAATTGACGCACTCGGCAAGCCTCGTGGGTCAACATTTTTCTCTCGTTTAAAAAAGTGCCACTTTGCTCACTACAGTCTGTATTAAGTAACCTGTCTCCTGACCCTTCGACTACCTGGGACAGGCCCGGGCCATTCACGTCGCCCGCAGTTGTTTACCTAATTAGTCGCCTATAAGCTTCCCCACTAGCTTAAGTAACTTTTTTACCTAAATCATAATTTCCGAAATGTTATCAAATATTTGAAAAGTACATAAAAAAATAAGATCAACGATACTAAACAAGGGCAAATTTGTAATTTCTTTGTCATATTGTTACATAAAACCAACTTTATTATTACAAGATTTAAACAGACTACTTCTATATTTCTTATTACCTCTATATTGTTAGTTTTTATCAAATTTGCCCTTGTTTAGTATCGTTGATCTTATTTTTTTATGTACTTTTCAAATATTTGATAACATTTCGGAAATTATGATTTAGGTAAAAAAGTTACTTAAGCTAGTGGGGAAGCTTATAGGCGACTAATTAGGTAAACAACTGCGGGCGACGTGAATGGCCCGGGCCTGTCCCAGGTAGTCGAAGGGTCAGGAGACAGGTTACTTCATACAGACTGTAGTTGCACAAATAACTAATTCACATTGATAAAATTTTACACTTTTCATCGCGTCAATTTCCAAAAATCGTGTTATTTTTATAACAACTCAATAAATATTAAAAATACTTGGACACAGTAATAATTGGAAGAAAGACTATACAAATCTACACAAAAATGTCCTGTTCGAATAGTCTAGTAATTTTTAATGTGGCAGCTCAAAAATAGACAACTCCGTGAAAATTATCAGATTTGTGTAGGCCTATATAAAATATAAAATTAAAGAATAAAAGTTTAAAATTATAAATTAACTAACGGTTTTTATAGTTTTAAGATACTTTAAAATGATGTTTAATAATTTTATTATTATTTTTATAATCCGCAACTCTTTTTGTATTCTTTGAAATTAAAAATCGTTTTAGTTTTTGCATCTTTAACATTAATATTTCAACTATATATGTTTAAACATCTTTCATTATTATTAGCAGAAAATGGGATCAGTTTATGTATTAAATGTTTTATAATCCGTAGCTCTTTATACATTTTTGAAATTTATAAAATCGTTTTAGCTTCTGCAACTTTAAACATTAATATTTCAACAATATATATTTAAACATATTGCATTATTATTAGCAGAAAATGGGACCAGTTTATGTATTAAATGTTTTATAATCCGCAACTCTTTATACATTTTTGAAATTATAAAATCGTTTTAGCTTCTGCATCTTTAAATATTAATATTTCAACAATATATGTTTAAACATCTTGCATTATTATTAGCATAAAATGGGATCAGTATTAAATGTTTTATAATCCGCAACTCTTTATACATTTTTGAAATTTATAAAATCGTTTTAGCTTCTGCAACTTTAAATATTAATATTTCAACAATATATATTTAAACATATTGCATTATTATTAGCAGAAAATGGGACCAGTTTATGTATTTATTTTTTATAATCCGCAACTCTTTATACATTTTTGAAATTATAAAATCGTTTTAGTTTTTGCATCTTTAAACATTAATATTACAACAATATATATTTAAACATCTTGCATTATTATTAGCATAAAATGGGATCAGTTTATGTATTTAATTTTTTTAAATATCAAGATGGAAGTACCTTACAAATTTTAGACTTTTTAAATACTAATTAATGTTTTGGAAGTAAACACCCTAAAAAAAATTGTAGTTGCACAAATAACTAATTCACATTGATAAAATTTTACACTTTTCATCGCGTCAATTTCCAAAAATCGTGTTATTTTTATAACAACTCAATAAATATTAAAAATACTTGGACACAGTAATAATTGGAAGAAAGACTATACAAATCTACACAAAAATGTCCTGTTCGAATAGTCTAGTAATTTTTAATGTGGCAGCTCAAAAATAGACAACTCCGTGAAAATTATCAGATTTGTGTAGGCCTATATAAAATATAAAATTAAAGAATAAAAGTTTAAAATTATAAATTAACTAACGGTTTTTATAGTTTTAAGATACTTTAAAATGATGTTTAATAATTTTATTATTATTTTTATAATCCGCAACTCTTTTTGTATTCTTTGAAATTAAAAATCGTTTTAGTTTTTGCATCTTTAACATTAATATTTCAACTATATATGTTTAAACATCTTTCATTATTATTAGCAGAAAATGGGATCAGTTTATGTATTAAATGTTTTATAATCCGTAGCTCTTTATACATTTTTGAAATTTATAAAATCGTTTTAGCTTCTGCAACTTTAAACATTAATATTTCAACAATATATATTTAAACATATTGCATTATTATTAGCAGAAAATGGGACCAGTTTATGTATTAAATGTTTTATAATCCGCAACTCTTTATACATTTTTGAAATTATAAAATCGTTTTAGCTTCTGCATCTTTAAATATTAATATTTCAACAATATATGTTTAAACATCTTGCATTATTATTAGCATAAAATGGGATCAGTATTAAATGTTTTATAATCCGCAACTCTTTATACATTTTTGAAATTTATAAAATCGTTTTAGCTTCTGCAACTTTAAATATTAATATTTCAACAATATATATTTAAACATATTGCATTATTATTAGCAGAAAATGGGACCAGTTTATGTATTTATTTTTTATAATCCGCAACTCTTTATACATTTTTGAAATTATAAAATCGTTTTAGTTTTTGCATCTTTAAACATTAATATTACAACAATATATATTTAAACATCTTGCATTATTATTAGCATAAAATGGGATCAGTTTATGTATTTAATTTTTTTAAATATCAAGATGGAAGTACCTTACAAATTTTAGACTTTTTAAATACTAATTAATGTTTTGGAAGTAAACACCCTAAAAAAAATTCATATGTGAATTATAATCCTTAGATTTATGGTGGCAGTCAATACATCGAACTTTCACTGTACCGACAGATATATCCCCTTTTCGAATATTATTCAAATAAACTACACACAGTAGAAATTTTTTTAATTAATTTACCTTTTTTATTAATAAACTGTAGAAAAAACGGAGGGGGACGTGTAAAATCAACAACCGTACTTGAACGTTTGACGGCTAACTAGTTCGAACTGCTGCAAGCGTGAGCCTCTATCAACCAAGACAAACCGCTCCTCTAGAGTAATGAAATTTATATTTCCTGTTGAACTGGAATTCAAGTAATTTACAACAAAATATTTCCTTAATATTTAGTAAATAAAACTACCAATTAATTACAAACGCGCATGCACCCATCGTTAAACTAGTTGAAGAATGTAGACTTCTCTCACACCCAGCGTTGAAGTCACTTTTAAAACAAGACAGTATAAGGATATCTTTTGATGTTTAAAAGTAGACTGTAGATGTTTTTCTAAGCGAGCTATTTGATTAAGCCTTGATCGTGATATTTTCACAACGGTACTGTAATTAATTATCTGTAATTAAACAGTTTTTAATTGGCCTTAAATAGACTTGAGTAAGTTTTGAACAAGTGGTTGTGGAGATGGGAGAGGATTGTTCGTAAATTATTTCCAGGATATAAAACGTCCAGACTGGTATTTTATTTATCGTTTCATTATGTTTGCCTTTATTGCTAATTAGTTTTTTCTCAATTGCTTACAGATTTAGTTAAACGTAGGCTACGTATTAATATAGGCTATTATCTTGTAGATGGCTTAGAAATCGTTTCACCGGCGTTTAAAAGATCTTCCCCGCCCTGTAAAACATTTAAAAAACGTCTTATGGTTTTATGAGTTACATTTCATAACTTCAAGACTGCTTGTAGTGAAGGTGATAAATGACGTTACCAATTCTCATTAAAATCTGTTTAATAGTTTTTAAGAGCTGAAAAGACAAACATAGACCTCCCTCCCTAGAGATTTATTAGTATAGATTGGGTTACTTTTACTGACGGTCTTCTCAGGTACTTGGGGCTACTTCAAGCCCTAATTTTGAGATTTTGACTCTTCAAAAGTTGAACTACTACTACGATAACAAGCGCTAAATGATAGCTAGATTAGGAACGCGGAAGCGTTCCGCTGTACCAAGTATCATAATACCTGATATTGTTTTGGCTGTTTCTGGCTATACAATTTGAGCAATAATTACACAACCAATCAAGACTGTCTCTTAATAAGAACAACTACTAGGACCACAAGCGCTGAATGATGGCTAGATTAGGAACATGTTTTGACTTTCAGATAGTTTGTCGTTGTGTTCCCACTTACAGGATTCTCAAGAAGTACAAAACCTTCGCACAGATGAAGCAAGACAATCTGTCGTGATGCGAGGCTTTTTTCGCAACACTAATACTAGGCTGCGACTCTTGGATCGTGTCGTAGTTAGGCTGTAGAGAATTTACGCGGTGCGGCTTGCTGAAGAATGAACAAAATATGCAATAAGATTCTCACTGTCGAACGAAAAATATTAGCGAGAACATTGCACAAACTTTGTCACTCTACCATCCTCAAAACCAACGAACACTATTCGTCATCAAAAATGTCATTTCGATGATTTATAGTTCAAAAGTGGAAACTACGCCGGTAGTTGAGATTTATTTTATATTTTTTTACAAAATTATTCTTGCACCGTAAATTTTTTACTTGAAATTCTCAATCTGGGTCTTTACTTTTATTTATATTATAAATATTCCATTTCAAATAAGAATACAAATAGTCGTAACCTTGATTACAATACTATTATCAACTATCCAGTTCGATACTATCGATCTCTCGATTAAGTTGTTCAAGGTGTACGTATAACGTGTAACCGACTTTTTGTTTGTAATTGTTTGACACTGCCAACTTAACATGAAACAGAGTATAGCCTTCCCTTTAAAAAATGGCAATATCGTAACCTCGATTACAATACTATTATCAACTATCCAGTTCGATACTATCGATCTCTCGATTAAGTTGTTCAAGGTGTACGTATAACGTGTAACCGACTTTTTGTTTGTAATTGTTTGACACTGCCAACTTAATATGAAACACAGTATAGCCTTCCCTTTAAACAAAGGCAATATCGTAACCTAGATTACAATACTAATACCAACTATCCACTTCGATACTATCGATCTCTCGATTAAGTTGTTCAAGGTGTACGTATAACGTGTAACCGACTTTTAATTTGTAATTGTTTGACACTGCCAACTTAATATGAAACACAGTATAGCCTTCCCTTTAAACAAAGGCAATATCGTAACCTAGATTACAATACTAATACTAACTATCCAGTTCGATACTATCGATCTCTCGATTAAGTTGTTCAAGGTGTACGTATAACGTGTAATCGACTTTTTGTTTGTAATTGAACACGTTTTGTGTTTCACCTGTAAACCAGTTTTAACTATTTAATTACATTGGCAAACAATCTATAGATGATTGGAGTGGGAAAAACTACAGAGCAATTCTAATGGTGAGTTTGGTTTAATTGGGTAGTTGGTCGACTGGAACTGTAGATGTCGTGCTTGTATGGAGTTTCCACGATTTATTAGCGGATATCCTTTGGAAGAATAGAAGATAATGATGTCCTGGCAGAGTTGAGACAGCAAATAAGCAACGATCATGACCTACCGGAATAATGAAATTCATACAATTATAGAGAAAGCATGTAACGTGCTTTTTTCTTCTCAATGTGTAGCAGATTTGAAGATGCGGTTTTCCCAAAATGAACATTTTCTAAACCGACTTAATTTTAGTTTTTTGATTATTTATTTATCTTAGGCCGGTATTACACTGTAATAGCTCTATGTCATATATCTATTATCAAATATATGATGATATAGGTATGATGAAAAAATATTATGTAAAACATTATAAAAATGTTTTGCCATTTACTCTGTCATATTAATTTGATCACATTATTGTCTCAAAATGGATGAACAACAGTTTTTTGCTTTTGGTGCTTGTTTAAGCTCTATAATGACTATTTGTTTATTGTTACGTAAAAATCAGCTAAATCAAAGAAATAAGTGGAAAAGATTGTGGGTTAGAAAGATTTTATAGTCCCTATTTTTTACATTATAGCCTACAGCATTTCATTTGCCTCGTATTCCGAAATTAAAAATTTTGTAGCTGTTACCGTCCACTGAAAATTATTAGACGCCATTTTGATTGGAAATATTATAATATGTTCTCTCTAGGAGAACAGATGATCATAGACATATGATCATAGTTCAACTATTATAATAGTTGGTCCATTACACTGTAATATCTTTCATCACAGATATTTGATAATAGATATATGACATAGTAGTGTAATACCGGCCTTAGTTTTGTTTTACACATATTATTTGTGTAACAAGAGTCACAATAACCTAATATGATAAATTAAAATTTAATGAATTAAAACAATCAAGTTCTTTCCAGTTAAGAATTTTCCATAATTTTATAACTTATCAAAGGTTGGGAGAACACTAGGACGCGCTCCTAAAGGCCTTTTCACACCGGCGTACTGAACGTCCTGGACGTTTGGTACGTTTGGGACGTTCGGTACGCGCCCATTCCACACCGCCCAACAACGTACCAAACGTCCAGGACGTTCGCTCGATCAGTGCTCTTGTATTATTTTATTTTTTTACCACATTTTCCCTTTTATTATTAGTGCACACTATATTAATGTAATCCACAATGCCTAGATGCAATGCAGTATATTACATGTAGGCCTACTTTTTAGGTATTTGACATGTACATTTTATAGATTACTGTACCTAGTATTATATATCAATTTCTATTTCTAAGAATAACATAACATAACATGATTTCTATTTTAAATAATATTTGTTTTGCCTGTGAAAGTTAATACGACTGTTATTCTTTTTTTTTAAATTGAGCCTTTAGTAAAACTAATATAAAATGAGGTAATTAATAATTATACTATAATGACTTCCATTAAATAACAATATAAATATATAATCGTTGCTCTAATGTTATTACATTACAGTAAATGACAACTTACTATCTTTCTGAAGATTTGCAGCAATCTCCTCCCACGCTGCGTTCTTCATAACCAGGTCCCTGTATATTTCTAGGGTTGTGTCCCAGATTACAGGATGATCACGTACTTCTTCCAACAACGCTTCCATGGTACAAATGCACAAAACACCAGCAACAACAAACACACTGCAGATGACGCGGGGTTTTGCAGAAATGACAGGAGCGGAGCACGTGGTTCCGAAGTGTTCATTACGCATGCGCTAGGCCGTGGACGTTCTGGACGTTTGTGAAAAATCACTCTCCGAGCGATCCTCCGAAAAACGTACCAAACGTCCAGGACGTTCGGTACGTTCTGTACGCGCGGTGTGAAATGGCTCATTTGATAGCATGGGAAGCGATTTATTTTGACAAAAACGTACCAAACGTCCAGGACGTTTAGTACGCCGGTGTGAAATGGCCTTAAGGAACTTAATTTATAGTAGACGATAACCTTGTATTCTAAAACGGTAAGGACACACACCAGGAGGCATTTAAACGTCGGCTACAAATGAAGCGAAAGCCAGTGCGTTGTTGCAACTCCTGATGTTTTTCAGATAATGACGTGATAGTGTTGTATCACTTGTAATTAGATTTTGTAAGTCTGGATCGAGCTGGGGAATATCTGTGACAACAGTGACGTTCTGTCAATCTCACAATGAAAAATCAAAGCACTGCCAAAATCTACATTCATTAGAAAGATTACCTACATCAAAATATGGATTGTTAATATGAAATTTTGAAACATTATCAAAGTCAGACTTTGATGTTGGCATCAAAAAGTTTAACCTATTGGTTTAGGTTACGAATTCGATCCTTAGATTTCTCTTATTGGCATTTCCTCGTCGACAAGTAAGTATTTGACGATTTACAAGAGCTCTTCCTGCGCCCTGCGTTTAGAATATCTAAGCTCCCACGCAGTTGTAACACATTAACAATAAGCCATATAATCCGTTACCTTTTGCGAGATAACTCAATGGGTCTCAAATTAACAATAAATCGTTTAGTTTTGCGGAATGTAATCAATCGATCGCAATACAACATGAATATCCACAAATCAAGTAAGGAAATAAGTTGACCTAAAAATAATAAAACAAGTTATATTGTGTTCTCACACAAAATAAAACGTAATTGAAAATTTAAACGGTTGAATTTTGCAAGATCAATCAATCACAACACAACGTGAATCAACACAAATAAAGTAAGCACTATATAAGTTAACCTAAAAATAATTTAACAGCTGCTATAAATTCTCAAACAACAGTATAAACTAAACCTTATTTGAGAATTTAAACTCTTTAATTTCGCAAAATGTAAGCAATCAATCACAACACAACGTGAATCAACAAATAAAGTAACCACTATATAAGTTAACCTAAAAATCATTCTCAAAATCGGCTGTACTGTTTTTGTTCAACTTTTAGTTAAATTTAAAGATTAATGACCCAAACTTGTGTGGAAAATTGCAAGTAAAAAATTATAACAGTTCAGTAACAAAAAACAAAACTCAACCTTGACTCCCGCCATTAGGAATCGTTTATGTCACAAGTGAAGCAAATTTACGTCCGATTTAAACATTTTTTCGAAGACTGCGTTCATGATTAACTTTAACTGACTTTTTTTTCTTTTTTTTTGACGAATAGTTTCTATTTGGTTTTAGGAATTGGTCAGGGAGAAAGTTTGTGCAAATATTTGAGCGATAAACGTTGTTTAGTTATTTTCAGGACTACAAACCTCCACACTTAAGAAAGCCTTAAAACAGGTTTTAGTTACTAGAAGAAATAAATACTGAAGCCACTGAAGATAAATAAAATGAGAGATAATTTAGGATGAAGGATCGTAAAGACAGGATCAATAAATGTTTATTTAGCTGAGAAATAAAATCTTTTATTGCTGCGTAGAGTAATCCTTTTCTAGTAGGATTTAATTACGATTGCTTAAGCAGTAATTGGTATACGAAGTGTTTAGCAAGTATATAATTCAGAAATTTTGTTGCGATCATAATTGAACCGCCATCGATATGAAATGCGTTTTGATCCTATTCACACAATTATGAGAGTGGAATACATTTGGATAAGTTCACAGTGTGATGATAAAGTCTGAGGCACCCTCAGTGTTTTTTTGGTTGAATAAAATCAAAATTTAGAAATCTAAGTTTCAGTTCACACTATATTTTTTACGTTATTACGCTATTACCATGAAATGTGGTTCTATACTACCATAAGAGTAACATTGGAAAATGTTTGGATAAGTCCACAGTTCGTGTTAAAGTCTCTGGTATAGTGTAACAGGCCTAAGAAGGCACTTTGCAGATCGGGTGAAAACGCTGTACTATTCTCGAAGTAAACGTTAAGGGGTGCGAGGAGGGCAAGTCTCAGGTAGCTGGCGATTCGGAGGCAAAGTCAATGTTTGTGGAACGGTGTTATTTTCCGACATAATCCACCTCTTCCTCTACCGCTCCGCAACGGGCACAAGTGCCTTCTTAGGGCTGTTCCACTATACACTCAGTAGTTTGCTATTATTGGGAGAACCAAATTCAAAATTTCAGTTTAGAATCTTTTACTTCTTCAGATATACTTAGTATAGAGAATGTTATATGATGGGTCAAAAAATCGATGACAAGTTTGTGTGTGGACATATACGTTTTGAAGTTCCTTTAATAAAAAGAGAGGTTTTAGGGGATGATCTTAGTGTAGCATTTGTCATCATGTAACATGCTGTAAACGCAGGGACACCGATTAATCAAATTTGTTTAGTAGTTTAAAAAAATATTATATGCAATAATTTTACAAAACCTAACCTAACCTAATTTAGTCTAACCTAACTTAACCTTAGTTAACCTAACCTAGCCTAGCCTAACCTAACCTTACCTAACTTAACCAGTTAAAATAATTATATTATTAAATGCAATAATATCACAAAACCTAACCTAATTTAGTCTATCCTAACCTAACCTAACCTTAGCTAACGTAACCTAACCTAACTTTAGCTATCCTAATCTAACCTAACCTAACTTAACCAGTTAAAAAATATGAAATGCAATAATTTCACAAAGAAAACAACAATAATGACGGAAACACTTTATTTATTCTTTCTATAACTCAAAATTTAAGGGTGACTGTTTTAATTTTTTTTAAACACAAAATTATTTTTTCTAAATCATTACTGACCGTTTTGATCTAATCTTGTTGCAGCGTAGGCTCTAAGAACACCAACAAAATATATTGATTGTAATTTCTCATAAAATGGCGGATCGATTTGTGAGTTATCTGAAATAAAATCGGTCAATTTATCTATTTTAAAGGACCATTTGTCTAAGGATCATTTTGACAATATTCACAATAAATAAAACAAGCATTCGTCAAAACAAAACAAAAACAAGAAACAAAACTAATGAATCTAGTATGTTTCAACCAATCGTTAACTAAGTAGCACCCCCTTCCACTTTTAACTGACCAATCATAAAGAAGTCGGTTAAGAGTAGGAGGAGGCGCTACTTGGCACTTAGCTTTATATTTAGTTTAACTGTAAACCTCTGAAGACGATGACAATGTCATCGAAACGTACATGAAGGTACATAAACATACTAAATTAATTACACTCTTAGATTTATTTCTTGTTTTTGCGATTCGGGTAGTTTTCCTTTTTCTTATAAAGAACATAATTTCTCAAAACCTACTTTACCGGTTTCGTTCAAACTGTAGTGAACTACGAAGATTAATGATCCAAAGCTGTGTTCAAAATGTATTAAATGAATATTACGATTGGGAAAGAATTCACGAAAATAAAAATGAATCTATGACCGCTCCTTTTTAATGAAGAAAGCTTAAGGTGATGACAGGTTTATGGCAAGAGCGAAGCAATTTTTTTTCTTTTCATAAAGTGCGTACGTGATTAGTTTTCACTTTTGACGACTATTTTTGAATAGTTTAGGTTGATTTTTATTTTGTTTTTTTCGGATGGGTTAGTCAGAAAGTTTGTGCAATGATTTACACTCTGTTTTTTATCAAGTATCGAATATTTCTACAAAGTTTTACATTTCAGTTTCGTGCTTTTCTATATTAGTTAGAATCGTTTGTGTTATAAAATTGTAAATTTGTTTTGTGTGATAACCTTCACATACAAAAAATCGTTTATACAAAATAAGCTGTTCGACCATCATCATTATTTAATTGATGTTGATCAAAAACTTCCCAACATCTATTTTTTTAAGACGAGGAACACATTTGTTAACCACAAGTTCTAAGAAAGTTAGCGCAAAATTAACTCTCCAAGGTCGTCAAGTTACGTAACAACAAACCACAATCAGATATTCAGAACCCAAAAACTCACTCATCTGCACTAATTCCGCACTTGTTCAGCTCAACAAAGAAGTCGCTTTTAAAATTTCACTTTACCCAAAGAAGGTCTTACTGGAACAATACGTCAGTAGATGATGTACAGACACATCTTTGGACAATACACAATCAAGCTGTGCGAGTTAACAAGTCAAGTTAAATGAGAAGGAAAGCCAGAGAGAGAGCGAGAATGGTCACGTTTCTATTCTTTTAATCTCTTATCATGCTAATGTGAGTATGAATACACTTTTTGGAACGTGTGGTTTCCCACACAAGATACTTCACACGTTTGTGCGCCTTGTGAAATATGTATCCGAGCTTCCGACTGTATTTGTTGAGGAAATATTTGAACAGGTAAATTTGTTTGAAACTTATAACAAGTAGTTCTGTTCAAATATTTATAAAGTTTTAGTTCTTGATATTTATCTGTGCAGATTGGCAAACGGCACGATAGATATTAGAAGATCCTTTTTATTTTTTCCTATAAAAAGAATGTTTTGTGATTGGTCGAACATATCCGTTTTGAGGCCACCTCTACACAAATCATGTTGATGAAAGCCTTTATAGTAGGCCTACTTACTCAATTCGTCATAAAAGTACATCCTTTAATTTTTTTTTTATTAATTCAATATTACAACTGAGTATGTACCCATCTAGCAATTTACACTTCATACATTTTTACACTTGTAAGGGATATGACCCAATGGTTATTCCCTATCACTCTAGTCCATCAGATCTGAAGGCTTGGTCCTCTTCAGTCTTCTCTCCACCCGAGTGACATCCAACAGTCCCTGTACCTCATGGTGTTCGTGTTGAATGATGCGTTGTTTGTGTTTCCTTGCCTGTTTTTTGGTTTCATCACTGACTAGATCTATCTGCAGGTCCCTGTGTAGATTATCGTTCCTGATGTACCAGGGTGCATCCTCTATACATCTAAGCACTTTATTTTGGAAAACTTGGATGATATTTACATTTGTCTTGTTAGTGCAGCCCCATAGCTGAATTCCGTAGATCCAAAAATGGCAGTCATTTTAAACAGTTTTTTTTTTTTTTTTTTTTTTTTTTCCATATCTCGTACGATATTCAAGTTATAATAAATTAGAAAAGATTTTGTAGATTTCAATTCCGCATGTAATGAAACCAACATGACTTCTCTACGATGACAAAGAGCGAAGTTATGATCACAAAATTTTAACTTTCAAAGATAATGTGATATAGGTACAAGATCCGAAAAGACGAGACACCGACACGAACGTAGCGAGTGGATATTTTTATATGCACGGTTTCGAGGCCCGCGAGGGCGATACACTGACCCAACGAAGCGAGTGAAGAACTTTTGAATATATATATATATATATATATATATTACTACCAGTCCCGGTGCCGAAAACCTATGTAACAACTGACCTACTGGGTAAGACCCCATTTCATCAACCAATACAATGCCCAAAAGATCAACCATTGAGCATTCCCACTACTTTGAGTAAATATTTTGTGGAATAACACAAGTTATTTTGAAATTATCCGCTGTGAAACAATATGTAGTGTTGAAATTTACATCATTACTATTATTACAGAACGTAAATTACATTCCCAGAGATAACCTGTCAACTCCTTACAGACATGTCTAGTTATACCATTATAAACACGCACTCACGAGCTCGCACGCGCAAATTACCCCCCCCCCCCCACATAGATTAGATAGAAATACTCCAGTCCTTGAATCCCAGGTTGTATAATTCTAGACGAAGTTGTAAGTTTCTTAGTAAAAAAATACGTTGTTTGATAGTTATACGACTTGGAATATACGACATGAAACTTATTTATAGTGTGGTTAGGTTAGGTTAGGTTAGGTTGGGTTAGTCCATGGATCCGAGGTTAAATTAAATTCTACACAAAGCTGGATAGTTTCTTAATAAAAAATACGTTGTTTGATAGTTATACGATATGGAATATACGACATGAAACTTATTTAAGGTTAGGTTAGGTTAGGTTAGGTTGGGTTAGTCCATGTATCCGAGGTTAAATTAAATTCTACACAAAGCTGGATAGTTTCTTAATAAAAAATACGTTGTTTGATAGTTATACGACTTGGAATATACGATATGAAACTTATTTATGGTTTGGTTATGTTAGGTTAGGTTGGGTCAGTCCATGGATCCCAGGTTAAATTAAATTCTACACAAAGCTGGATAGTTTCTTAATAAAAAATACGTTGTTTGATAGTTATACGACTTGGAATATACGACATGAAACTTATTTATGGTTAGGTTAGGTTAGGTTAGGTTGGGTCAGTCCATGGATCCCAGGTTAAATTAAATTCTACACAAAGCTGGATAGTTTCTTAATAAAAAATACGTTGTTTGATAGTTATACGATATGGAATATACGACATGAAACTTATTTATGGTTAGGTTAGGTTAGGTTAGGTTAGGTTAGGTTGGGTTAGTCCATGGATCCGAGGTTAAATTAAATTCTACACAAAGCTGGATAGTTTCTTAATAAAAAAAAAACGTTGATTGGATAACTCTAGAATATAAAAACTATTTTATTGTATTTTTAACACGAACCAGCATTTCTATAGAGATGACCACTAATGCGTTTTATTTGGGTTCTTAAAGGCTACACTTTTACCAAATTCGATAGTCGTTAAGGGGTTAGAAGTAATTCCAGACTCTACTTAGGCTACTTTATATTTTTTTCGGATGAGACGTCATGGCTCATTTTTGGTATCGAATGATTTTGCAACGCTATTCCTTGGACTCCAACAGGATAGGTTTGCTTCAGAGTAAATACTGACATAATACCGAAGGTTAACGTGGAATTAAAGAAACGTAATCGACCATACCAAATGAGGTCTTAGTTCCCTTACCCTGATCTGACCAAACACTACTCTTAATAAATTGATTATAATAAAATAATTTGGTTGACTTAACATTCAATTTTTAAAAGTATCTGTACACAAGATCAACGTTAAACGGGTGGTCTAATTTTTAGATATAATGGAACTATGTCCACGTTTTAATTTTATTAAAATCGGTCCATGAGTTTGCATTGTAAAACACTGATAAAATAAATAGAAGACAATCAGATGTCATTTTAAACTACTTTTATGGACACAGAGGCCCTCAAAAATGGAAATATCCTTAAAGAAATTGTACTTTTTTTTACCAATCTCATATCTTGATTTGTAATAAAAGAAGTAGTTTGAGGTTGAGCGGTAGAGAGACCTTGCGGTCCTAAATTTGCTTCTAAAAATAAAAAAAAAACTATAAATAAAAAAAAATACAGTAAAAATGTGAGTTTTAAAGAATTACTTTTTGTTTTCATTTTTCTCAGTAAAATTCCTACCTTGAGGATACTGTACATTATAGTCCTCTACCAAATTTCACATTCCTATCTTAATTTTTGTGGCCGCTGTCGTACTTACGTACGACGGCAAAGGACGCCATATGTCCAAAATCACTTTTGTGGTTTGTTGAGAACTATCTGAATTGAAGGTCAGTTAAAAAATGGAGTTTGAAATTTTTTTACGGCTACCAAAGTCCTCCACATTTCGTAGGTTAACATATTCATCAAAGTATGGGGGATTCGGAATTATTTTAATTTGTAACTTTTTATTCTAAATAAATTTATCTCTGGGCACTCTCTATAATGGGTGCCTATATAAAGCTGACAAGTAGATGTCACGAAGCTGCCGCTATCGTGCTAAGTACAGACGACAACAACGACGGACGGGCAGGATGTGTAATGTAACTTTTTTTAGTTTCCTGAGGCCAAGTAATTATAACTTCAAAACTATCATCTATGAACGCATAAAACCTCAAAAGTTTTCGATGAATTTTCTTGACGATAAATTCTTTTTTTTATCTTTAGAAGCTAACTCATAGTTAGTAAAGGTGTGGCAAACCAGAGGGACCCTAGCTGGATCTACGGCTTTTTCATGTTTCCTATCAGGTCTCTCTCTTGACAAACTCTTGTCCTTCTCCAACCCTGACGTTATTACAATATTCAAGTCTCTCTTTTGTGCTCATTTCTTCATTTTCTATAAAAGGATGGTGAGGTTTTTCACCTTTAAACAACAAGAAAAATCACTCCAAACAACATCCCTACAAGTTGTGCACCAATCAAAACTTTACAACTGTAACCAACCCAACTGTCAAACAACTTGCTAGCAGTTACCAAGAGAGAATAAAATAAAATCATATTACAACACACTCCACTTGTCGGCAAGTCAACTTTATCTAGCATATCGGAAGGTTTATCGTGCTCTCATAGAACCAGCCTTAAGCTATCCTGCAGATCCACAACGTAAGGCCGTATTACATTTCATATAGCTTACTTGCTACAACTAATCCTATAATTGTACGCATATAAACTCTACAGTCCTACTCCGAGTCATTGAAATATAAAGTTTATAACATTTAACGTCCTAACAATTCATAAAGTTATTGTACCAAGACAGTGTTGTTTGGCGTCGACCCAAGATCGAGTAATGCGGCTGCAACATTCCCAGCAACAAATTGTTGGATATTCAGGTGTTACTGTTGCATTGCGTTAAGAAGTTTTATTTTTTACTGCAGGTACTTTCACTTTTCCTTTAAAGTTTATGAAGGTTTGTAGGATTCTGTTTAAATTAAATATGGAATTTTTTTTATTCATATTTAACATGTGTTTTAATTAAGGGATTAAATACTGGAGAAATCGAGATAATACTCGTATGTTACAGTGCTACTAGGGTTTCCGCAGATATGGATTATTTCACTACACAGTTCCTTATTGGATATAGGGAGTCCCACAAATACATATTCATATTTGAGTTGAGAACCGATTCAAAATGAGGTTATTAGGTGACAACGACAGCCTAGGGTACAATTTGTACCAAGTGACAGCCGGATAGGGAAGTCTACAAGCAGAAGCAAAACACAGTATGTGAGCTGATAGTGTAAGGTTTTAACGGATCTGTTCTATCTCAAAAAGAAAAAGAGAAGGGAAAGCAAGACGAGGATAATGATATACCACTTGTACCACTGTCCAAAGTGACAGCTGGATAGGGAAGTCTACAAGCAGAAGCAAAACACAGTATGTGAGCTGATAGTGTAAGGTTTTAACGGATCTGTTCTATCTCAAAAAGAAAAAGAGAAGGGAAAGCAAGACGAGGATAATGATATACCACTTGTACCACTGTCCAAAGTGACAGCTGGATAGGGAAGTCTACAAGCAGAAGCAAAACACAGTATGTGAGCTGATAGTGTAAGGTTTTAACGGATCTGTTCTATCTCAAAAAGAAAAAGAGAAGGGAAAGCAAGACGAGGAGAATGATATACCACTTGTACACTGTCCAAAGTGACAGCTGGATAGGGATGTCTACAAGCAGAAGCAAAACACAGTATGTGAGCTGATAGTGTAAGGTTTTAACGGATCTGTTCTATCTTAAAAAGAAAAAGAGATGGAAAGCAAGCCAAGGGGAATAATATACTACTTGTACCACTGTTTGAAGTGACAGCCGGATAGGGAAGTCTTCAAGCAGAAGCACAACACTAATTGGAAGGCTGATAGTGTAAGGTTTAACGGATCTGTTCTATCTCAAAAAGAAAAAGAGAAGGGAAAGCAAGACGAGGATAATGATATACCACTTGTACCACTGTCCAAAGTGACAGCGTGTCGGTGACGCCCCCCTACCTGTTCTCGTACCTATACGAATATTATAGTTTTTTGTGAATTTTTTGAATCACCAAACTTACCCTATACTTCGTATTTTGGGTAAAAGAGGTATTCAAAATAGTAGTTTAGGTTAGGTTAGGTTAAAAGAAGTATTCTACAAACGTAGGTTATGTTAGGTTAAATGAAAAATTCAACATAAGTAGGGAAAATTCGCAATCAATTTTTAATTCATTTATCTTTAGACACCTTTTATAATGTGTAACTAATAAAGTTGACGAGATGTTATGAAGCTCCCGCATTTGAGTTACTATTGATAGTCAAAATAGAGTAGGTTAGTGATACAAGCAAACCCTAGCTGGATCTAAATATATTTCACGTAGTATTGGATTAGATCCCTCCCTTACACCTTTCCTATCAGGTCTCTCTTGACCAACTCTTGTTGTCTTCTGAACCTGACGCTATTAAAGTAGTCCCGGACTAGGGGGTTTTTCATTAAGACGATGGTGATCGAGAGGGTTTCCTTTAAAAAAAAAAACAAAATAAAAACATCAAAAAACATATCTCGTTCTCATCGTAAATGGTATTAACTAGGTTTATAGATAGCAGTCAAAGTTCATTTTTGTTTCCAAATTATTCTTGAATCGTAATATTCTTCCAACTGTAATTTTGCACGAGGATGCGGGTCATTCATCCTCACATTGGACTAAAATTTGAATGAAATCTGTTATTCCACGTTGAGATATTACGTCTTTTACCGATAACTCACAAACCGGAATTATTGAAAAGACGACGATCAATTATTAGTGGTTTACTTGAGAAAAGTTTGATCAAAATCGTTAGCGCCGATGTTGAAAAAAAATTCTCGTGAAAATTAATCCCCCACATCAAATTTGACTAAAATCTCAAAACAAAGGTGGTGTAATTTCTTTCATTGATTAGATTTATTAAATTGTCTTATTTTACTTTGTTTCAGGTAAGCTTACATTTACTTCTTTACAAATACTCTCGGAAGAATGTACAGTTCTGGATTTAAGGTACAGAACAATGTTTGTTATATTTATTATAACAGATTTAAGTTTAGTTTTAGTGAATGTCAAATGGTTCAGAAACACTGCACAAACTTTCTCAGTCGCTCATCCCCCGAAACCAATGAAATCTAATCGTCAACAAATATGTAAGTTTGGTAGGTTTTAATGGAAACATGTAATTAACCGTGGACAATTATTACTAAAACATACTATTTAAATAAGGCTCTAAACTAGCTTCGCTTCTGTCTTAAACACATTCTCAGATGTAAATTGCATTCGATTAAAATCGAGCTTTCAATAACGTCTGTCAACGTTGAATTAAGCTTTTTTGTCGATTATTCTTGAACCGTAATATTTTTTTTATTTGCTATTTTGCACAAAAGATTTTGTCATTAAAATTTGAACGAAATCGCTTTAGTAGATGTTGAGAAATTACGTTTTTGGGTTTTTACGAACATCCATTTTTCTAGAACATTAAATTTTATTTGGGTTCTGCCACTTGACAAAAATTTGGTCAAAATCGTTATAGCAGATTATGAAAAAATCGTAAGTTTTTTTTATGAAAATTACTCCAATTTTGAGTTATAAAAAAAAATTTAAAAAGTCCAGAAATAGAGCTATAAAATCCTCACATTGCAAATTCTTGGAGGACAGTCCTTGAAGTTGCTGCTACGACCTATCCAACGATTGGGAGATCTGCTTTTACCATAATGAGCAGGACCTCCATTCTTTTGATAAAAACTTCCTTATTATCGGTTGAGTAAGATGAGGAACTATGTGATAAGTTGATATTGATGCGTATCTGTTTCCAGTCTTTGTCTGATTGGATATGTCATAAGATAAAAACACCATCCCTAGTGACGCCAGCCCAAACAGTTATCCTTTAATTTCAAGCTCTCTTCGTGTAAGATATCTAAATTTTGTCTGTTATAATAATTACAGTTATGTCGGTTTACAGATCCTGTTCTGTAAAATGTAGCTTAATCTGAAAATACAATTCCTTCAAATCTTCGGCGAGCTTTTTAATTACCTTCGAACAAAATTCCACTCGTCTGTCTGTGTCATCTTCCAGTAGTCCGTGAACCAAATGTGTTTCATAAAAATTTTTGAGCTGACGACTTTGGTATCCTAGTAGTGGGTGCAACTTTTCTAAGCGAATTAGGCCTGTTTGGAAATTTCACAGCAGCACATGCAATCTGCTATATTTAGAAAAACTATGGTATTTCTTTCAAACTGATCCAGTCTCTTAGTTTTCCATTTGTGAATTGATTTTCTTGATCTAGGAACCATATTTGGATAGGTTTTTTTTAAAACCTTATCGCTTAATATTCATTTTCAAAAAAACATTAGCCCCAAAAACAAAATTTCACTTTTCGTTCAGTTAAAAATGAATTGTTTCGATGTTAGATATCACACATAAACTGACTGAACACAACTACCAAATTGTTTCATTGTTGTGTGTTAACAAAACAACAGCTGTTCGAGATTCAACAGATGGTAATGAACATTGCATTATAGGAGGAAGTGGTTCTATGTACAAAATTAACGTTTTTTTTGTTAGTCCTCCATTGGTTTCATTGACCATTAAAAAAATGGAACTCGGTGGTACAATTTTAAATATTAATGTAACATAACTGTAAAGTTTGAGAGTAATTCCATTTGAATTCAAAAATAGTGACCTCTTCGTTGGTCACCCAATACACGATTTCTCAGGCATTATATTTCTTTAATTCTCTACATGCACTAAATACTCTATACAGTTCAAACTAGTATATGTTTATTATTATTATTAGTATATTATTGTTTGGCAAACATTAACCTGAATTACCTGTAGCTCGAGGGACGAAAAAACCAATAGGGTCGTCCAATTGATTAATTTCCCCTCCATAATGAAATTATGCAAAGATCAAATCGTGATCCAGGGAGTAAAAGAAACTTCTAGGAGAAAGGAAGGACGCTGAAGACAAATGATAGGATGCTGTCAACACGCGTTGGTACTGCGGCGATAAACCTTAGGTTCTGTCCTTAGGCTAAGCAGGATAGAATAGTTTATTGGTGCGTTTTAATCTCTCCTGCCGTATATTCTGGAATACGTCAAAATACGCTCAGATTACATGGTGTAAATATATGTTAGTGATTTGTAGAGGAATATCATTAGTCGATGGGTATGTAGCGGGTGGAGTACGGTTATGTAAACTTCAGCGGAGAGCTTATTAATTTTAGCATTTTTATTTCTCCAGTATACAAAGTATAGGGTAGCCTACTTTGTTGTCTGTAGGTAAGTATGATAGCGTCGAAAATAATTAAGATATACACAAAGAAATATTTTATAAAACTACAGTGTGCTTATATAGAACTTCAATGAAATTTAGAAAATGTAAATTGTCAATACGGGCGGCCATTTAAAACAAAAATTGTTTTTATTTCTTGTGTTATTGAATTTACATCACGCTAATATAGATTTCGATATTTCCATTCTGCGTGTAATGATATCAACCCCACATCTCTACGATGACAAATAGCGAAGTTATTTTAAAATGAATTTTCGAATGTTGACCTCTCTACCGTAAATTCTGCAATTCATCAAAACACGATCGGATTACTTGGTGTAAATGTATGAGGGGTAGTTTTGTTAAAACTTACAACTTCTATTATTTAAAAGGCGGGACGAGATATTAATAATCTGTTCTTGGGACAGTTATTCACCGTTAAGGGGAACCTTAGAATATCTATTTAAAAAATTTAAAAAAACACCACCAACCCACCACCCCATCTCAAATGTTTGTAATAGACGTATATGACTTGTTATACGTGAAATTAAAGCACTTTAAAAACCGTGAATTTCTATTGTGAGAAAATAAAATTTGGACAACTCATTCGTTCACTACGCTCATAAATATTATTATGAAAGTTATTTTTTTGATTTTTTTTTAAATAGGTTATGGCTCTATGAAAACAGTACTTATTAGAAAGTTCAATATTTAAAGTTGGACAAAGTTGATTGCGATGGACAAGTTTCATGATACTATAAATCACTAGAGTTCTCTGGTGAATATACAATGAAACAAAATTCTCCAAAATCACAATGAAACACTAACAACACAAACTGTATAGACTGTTTATTCTACATATTCCTCGCTGCAGTAGTAATTGTAGTTATTAAGGTTAGTGTGTATTGTACTTCTGAAGATTATAGCAGTGCTATTGAAATGTAAATCAGGTAGAATATACATAACTTTACAGTCTTTGTGTTTTTAGTGTTTTATTGTGGTTTTGGGGAATTTTCTTTCATTACTGATTGTAGTTATTAAGCTTAGCATTTATTGTACTTCTGAAGATGATAGTGGTATTGAAATGTACATAAGGTAGAATATTGTACTTCTGAAGATGATAGCAGTGCTATTGAAATGTAAATAAGGTAGAATATACATAACTTTACAGTCTTTGTGTTTTTAGTGTTTTATTGTGGTTTTGAGGAATTTTCTTTCATTACTAATTGTAGTTATTAAGGTTAGTGTGTATTGTACTTCTGAAGATTATAGCAGTGCTACTGAAATGTAAATAAGGTAGAATAAACATAACTATACAGTCTTTGTGTTGTTATTGTTTTATTGTGGTTTTGGGGAATTTTCTTTCATTACTAATTGTAGTTATTAAGGTTAGCGCTTATTGTACTTCTGAAGATGATAGCACTGCTATTGAAATGTACATAAGGTAGAATATACATAACTTTACAGTCTTTGTGTTTTTAGTGTTTTATTGTGGTTTTGGGGAATTTTCTTTCATTACTGATTGTAGTTATTAAGCTTAGCATTTATTGTACTTCTGAAGATGATAGTGGTATTGAAATGTACATAAGGTAGAATATTGTACTTCTGAAGATGATAGCAGTGCTATTGAAATGTAAATAAGGTAGAATATACATAACTTTACAGTCTTTGTGTTTTTAGTGTTTTATTGTGGTTTTGAGGAATTTTCTTTCATTACTAATTGTAGTTATTAAGGTTAGTGTGTATTGTACTTCTGAAGATTATAGCAGTGCTACTGAAATGTAAATAAGGTAGAATAAACATAACTATACAGTCTTTGTGTTGTTATTGTTTTATTGTGGTTTTGGGGAATTTTCTTTCATTACTAATTGTAGTTATTAAGGTTAGCGCTTATTGTACTTCTGAAGATGATAGCACTGCTATTGAAATGTACATAAGGTAGAATATTGTACTTCTGAAGATGATAGCACTGCTATTGAAATGTACATAAGGTAGAATAAACATAACTATACGGTCTTTCTGTTGTTAGTGTTTTATTGTGGTTTTGGGGAATTTTCTTTCATTTTAATTGTAGTTATTAAGGTTAGCGCTTATTGTACTTCTGAAGATGATAGCACTGCTATTGAAATGTACAAAGGGTAGAATATTGTACTTCTGAAGATGATAGCACTGCTATTGAAATGTACATAAGGTAGAATAAACATAACTATACAGTCTTTGTGTTGTTAATGTTTTATTGTGGTTTTGGGGAATTTTCTTTCATTAGTAATTGTAGTTATTAAGGTTACTGAGTATTGTACTTCTGAAGATGATAGCACTGCTATTGAAATGTACATAAGGTAGAATAAACATAACTATACAGTCTTTGTGTTGTTATTGTTTTATTGTGGTTTTGGGGAATTCTCTTTCATTGTTTTCATGATAGTAAAACTGGAACATCAAAGTTTATAGTATTTTTTTGTCTCACATTTTCTTGATTGTTATGTAGTCTGAAGTTCCATTTTTAACAATCAATCTAAATATTATTTTTTGTATTATCTCCAACAGTAATATATTAATATTATCAGAACAGGTAGAGCAATTTTATTTCCAGAGATATTTTCATTACAATTAGTTAATGATATGAAGTCAGTTTTCCTTAGTCATCAACTAAGCTATTTTCATAGTGTGATTGTAGAAAGTAAGTTACAAAATAACATTTTTGAACGTAGCGAACGAATGTGTTGACCAATTTTTATTTTCTTACAACGTAACCTCGTGGTTTTTAAAGTGCTTTAATTTGAAGTGTCACAAACCATACATAGTCATAACACATTTTTGAGATAGGATGGTGGGAAGAGAAACGCTTTTTTCGATTTTGTAAATAGGTTTTTTAAACTCTCCTCTAAAGGTGAATAACTGTCACGAGAACGGATTATGTCTATTTTCGTCTTTTGAAAAATATAAGTAGTAATTTATCGAAAAATCACTGTATAATTGAATTATAGTTTACAATCATTAGTAGAGGGTGAAGGATAGATCGATTATGTGTATGAAACAGATTTAATCGATTAGCATAGGATCACATGACTTCTCGATTTAATACTAGTCGAAGTTCTGGTTTTGCGAATTAATTAATTTTACCTCCACGCAGGTGGAACGTTGACATGATGGAACGAGAAATAATTTTCACGTTTTTTGTAATATTTCTACCGTCTCGACATTTTTTTTAATTACCTATCCGTTATCAAATGACATTGAATCTAGTGGAGCAAGTTATGTAGTTATAATTCCAAAAGAAAAAATAATTATTCATAACTTATAAAGACGCTTAGACTAAAGATTGCATTTACAGAATTAAGTGATGAAATGTAGATTATCTTTCATACAACTAGAGTTACTAGAGTAATGTTGTCTCGCCCTTGTGGGGGTTTTTATTGTAGTTTTATCGTCTAAAAGGAAGAAAACATACCAGTTGACCCTTGTCTTAGACATATTGTGTAACAGACAGATTGAGAGAGAGAGAGAGAGAGAGAGAGAGAGAGAGAGAGAGAGAGAGAGAGAGAGAGAGAGAGAGAGAGAGAGAGAGAGAGAGAGAGAGAGAGAGAGAGAGAGAGAGAGAGAGAGAGAGAGAGAGAGAGAGAGAGAGAGAGAGAGAGAGAGAGAGAGGGGGGGGAGAGAGGGAGGGAGAGAGAGAGAGTTAGAGACATTCATATTCAAATTAAGTATTAGAATTATTCTAACTATTCAGCTGCTAATAAATTTGTAAAATTAGTTTTTATAGTCACGAATGTTGAAATGGTATAATATTTAAAGAACGAAACAGCTGATTTGTGAGTTCCTTAATGTATGTGAAATTTTTTGTCGATGAAAAAATAAAAATCCGCTTTTGACACGATCAACCCGTAATCATATTTTTATAAGTAATAAAAAATGAAAATCCCCAGAATGTGGTGCAGTAGAATTTCCAAAATCATTATCTAAGTTCGTACTTTGGATTAAAAGGATAAATCACGATGGTTATTAAATTTGTTAAAAATATGTACTCGTAAGTCTAAAATATGTCTTCAATAATTTAGTCTTTATCCATGTATCAAGTGAGTGGCTGCCGGGACACTGTTAGTTTTTAGAAAATGGGGTTGAACGAAACTATACACAGAGTATCAGGACACGTCGGGTGGTTGTTATTTATGTAAAAATAAAAATAAAAGTTCTAATAAAGTAGGTCCAAAAACGCTTTGTTTTTTGTCTGCCGCCATTTTGTGTTTAAAAAAATTATAATTTGAGAAGGGTTAAAGATACCTTTCTGAAATTTGGTACACATGTATCTAACACTGTTATTTACTGTTGAAAAAATATAATTCTAGTTTTAAAAATATCAAAATGGCAGCCATTGAAATTTTTCAATTGTTAACCTAACCTAACCTTAAGTTTTATCAAAATCCTTTTCTAGATAGAAAATGTTACGCATATTCTCACGAACAAAATATAAATCAGTCTGGTTAAATGCAACTATTTTTGGCATAAATTGCTTGCTTGTTATAGTATTTGAAAACTTAAGGTATCATTTTGTTCGTAAAAAAGGAATTTGATAATACTGAAGAATAAAAAGTTACAGGCAATTGAAAAATTACAATGGCCGCCATTTTGAAATTGTTTAAAGTAAAATTCTGTATTTTTTAACAGTAAATTACGGTGTTAGATACATGTGTACAAAATTTTAAAAAGGTATCTTTAACTGTTCTCAAGATATAATTTTTTTTTTTAATCAAAATGGCAGACAGATAGAAAACAAAGAATTTTTGGACCTATGTTTATTGTAACTTTTTATCTTATTTACCTAAGGAACATCCACCCGACGTATGTTTACGCATTTTTCTGACATTCTGTATATAGTTTTTCCTCTCAGCTATGAAGCTTTCGTCCACTCTTATTCACAGGTCATTCAGTTTCAATCCAATCTCATGTTCTTGAAAAACTGTGTCATACTTCGAATGATATTGCCCTGTTCTTCCATCTGTCCTCCACTCCAATACGTTTTTTGCTCAAAGCTTACAGTCAATATTATGTGGTGACCTGTCTCTTCAATCTGGTAGATGAAGCCCATTTTGTGATTACTACGGAATATCCAGTGACCCGTCAACAATCCAAACTCTTTCCTTAAGTGTGTAGGTGTGACCTATTGAGCGTAAGAGCGTCCTCTATATTGAGTTTCGAAGGAGCCTAGAACATCCTCTTAGACTGTATATTGCATTCAGATCTCTTCCAAGTCTTCTGGTGTTCATTCAAAACCCGTAGGGGCACACCTACTTGCCAAAGTGTCATGCAGTGCTGGTGAAGAGGTATTCAACTCCTTCATTGCTTCTTGAAGAATCCTTGAGACTTACAACCCATTTCTTAAAACCATCACATTTTACAACATTTGCATCAACAATGTTTATTTGTTATTTTTATTGCAATGATTGGTACATTCCAGTTCTGGTTTTTCCTCTTAACGAATCTAATTAATTATACACCCTCGTTCACAGGTCATTTTTAATCCAATCTCAGGATTTTGTAAACCCACAAGATACTTCGGATGTTGTTCACCTACCGTTTCTCCACTCCACAAAGAACCTACGGACACAATCCATTTCCTGCTAGAAGCTTGCAGTCAAACATCCTTTCATAAGCTGTCTCCTCAATTTCACCATTTCCTGCACAAAAATTCCAGTGGATGAAACCCCATTCCGTCTAAATCTAGTTATCCGTCAACAATCCAACCCTCCGTAGGTCAATCCTATTCAGTCTAATGCTTTCTTTCATATTGAGTCGCGAAGGACGGCTAAGCATCCTATTAAACTGTATATTGCCTTCGGTTCTCTCCCAAGTCGTCCAACGATCCTACAAGACCCAATGATATGCTACACGCAGGTTCTGGGCCGATGAAAGGACATCCATGCTCCTGTTTTAGCGCACCTGTCTCCATCCACATCGCCATAAATACTGTTATGTCCCGGAACGCTTTATCTGTTTACAATGTTGATTTTTGTCAGGGTTTTGAGGGAGATATAACAAACTCACACTATTTCTAAAATATTTGCCTTTCTGTCGGTGTTTACCTTTCCTTTCTATTCCCAGAGGATTACTTTTTTGTTGATGAATAGATATGATTGGAAGCGGTAGTATCAGGAAGTCTGTGATTTTTTAATATAAATTATCCCGATCAATGGACTGTTTCAATTTACTGTTTTTTAAGATATCGCACTTTTTTCAAAAAAAATTGAAAGTACAAAAAACCTCGCTCGCTGCGGCAGGAGAAAATAAACCACTAATGAAGATATAACTGTGAACATCTTACAGTTATTTATTGAGAATCCACACACTTCACTGAGATTAGCTGCTACATATGAGATCAGCAGTTTATTTTACAACAATTCTTACAGGGACTAAATTTTCTCCACTTGGAAATCCTCATAGTGAGTACAGTTATGGCAATCCGGAGACCCCTAGCTGGATCTACGCATTTTTTCATGTACTCTTTAAGTTAGATTATCCTTTTTTTCTTTACGATCCATTGTTCTCTTCCAACGCTAGAATGTTCGAGAGCTAGAGATATCTTTTTAATGCTCTTTTGTTTTTTATAAGGACTAGAGGTTTTCTCCTTAAAACAAGAATAATTTTTTAAAATTATAAGATAATACAATACTCTTTTATGAACTATCTGAAAAGTTCTTGTAAATACTTCCTCCGGATCCGTAAGATGAAGGGCGAAATGGCCCAAGAGTGTAAATATACGTACCATAATAACCTTTACCTAACTGGTACAGACACATGCTGAACTCAACAATAGAGAGAATGGATAACAATTGGATCAAGGTCTTAATAATAACCTTAGTTGACCTTGGTGTAAGTAATACAATCAATAACAAAATGAATACAAAGACTACAACTGATATTAAGTGTACATTAATATTGGGAAGTATAACAAGGACGATGCTTTGAATGTCAAAGCTTTTCTGCAAGACGAAGGTTGGAGGGAATTTTGTATTATGAAAGATGTCAGAGTGGGTTAATGGAGGGAAATTATAGTGTCGTTGAGTTCTGTTGGAAGAGAGGTAAATGAGTTGGTTGATGTGGAATGTGTCGACAGAGGTACTGCTTCATAGAATAAACAGTGCTAACGGATTGCACAAACTTCTAGAAAACTAAATAAAACAATCCAAAATTAATCGACGTCAAAAATATCACTTGTCAGAGGAAATAAACCGTGGTTGCTGTTAAAAAATAAATAAATAAAAAAATATTTTTTTAAATAAAAAAATTATATAGTCAGCTTATTTCTCAGCTAAATGCGTTCTCAGCTGATATTGTATTTAGATAAAATCAAGCTTTTAATGGTGGTAAACAATGTTCATTTTTTTGTAATGAATCGTAATATTGTTTACGATATTGTACCTCCTGTATCCGTCACCTTTCTGAAAGAAAAAAAAATGATATAAGTAAGTTTTCAATAATATTAGTATTTTTTTGTGTTTTTCTAAATACAAATAACTTTTGAGCGAATTTCAACTTTTTACGTAAAAATTTATTTTGACTAATGACAATTTTATAAATTGATTTTTGTTTTTACCAACTTTTATCGACAGCTATATTACAAATCTCTTGTAATACTTGGAAATTTTTTTTTTAATTTTGATTTTCAGGAAATTTACATTTTTATGTGGAATATTGGTTTCGGTTTTGTGAGAATTTTTGACTCCTGACGTACTCCGAATTGTTTACGTATATATCTTTTTTAATTACCCAGATACATTCTATGCACCTTTCTGAGAAAACTGATATAAAGAAATTGTGTTTTCATAATATTTCTATTTTTGTTAAATTAGGCCTAACTTTTGAGCTCATTTTGTAATAAAAAAATTCATATGAAAATTTAAAAAAGATTTTTTAATCAAAATTTATTCACAATTACGTTGAAAATTTTTGTATATGTTGAAAAAAATGTGCCAACAAATGTATTTTGGTTTATATAGGGTCTTCTGTAAAATGTTAACTTCATTTTTTCATTTCTAACATAATTACTACAAAACCGTTACATATACAATTTTTTTCATTACACAGATAAATTCTATACGTCTTCCTGTGAATAATAATATCTTATTAGTTGGGGGTTTGTATTACTATTTTCTTGTTATTTTTTTAAACAAAAAGAAACCTTTTACATGCGCCAGTTTAAGGTTAATGTACATATTTCGTTTTAACTAAATCTATAGATCCTATTTTGAGAAATTTGCATCTTTTTATAACACAATAAAGGCAGATTCCAGCTGTTTATCGGAATTACACGAACCACATTTTTTGTAAAGAGAAATTATATTAAAAATTGTTATAGCAGATTTAAAAAAAAATCGTAATTTTAGATTTCCCCTATAAAAGCTACACGAAAATTTTAAGTTATCGGACAAATTGGGGGGGGGACAGTTCCGAGGCATTCTCAAAATATGCCCACACATTAAATTTGATAAAAATTTGTTTTTGCGTTTGGGCTGTATCCTGCACAGACGACAAACGCAGAACAGACAGTCATTATTTAAAAATCCACTATTTTGTACTCAATAGGCTATACCCTCAACAAACTATACTACGTATATGTGAAAAAATAAAAACAAACATCTCGGTATTAGTGAAGACTTTAACAGTTTACAAAAAAACAAGAGTGGACGCGATATTGTATAAATATTGCAAATTATCTTGACCTTTACAATCTTGCCAAGTTCCACGAAATGACGGAATATTACGTTACAAAAACATAATGCCACTTTAATCATTAATTCCCTTAATCTTCCATAATTCAAAGCAAAATCCATCCAAATGCGATTAAAATACAGTAGAACTTCTGTGCTAACCACCCATTCAAGTCTCTCGCTATGGTAAGTTTATAAGAACTTGATTTGCTTAACACTATATAGGGTCCCTATACTTATGTCACGTTTCGCTGGGCATTAAAGTCAATTGCTTCACTAATCCAGTTCGCAGAAGACTGATAGTTGGATTCAAAATGGAGGATTTATTTAATTCAGACACTATATAAATCTTCACGTCCATCAGGACATGTTCTCAGATAGAAAGGAGAATGTTTTCCTTAGGTTTCGCTGTAATTAGTTCTGGTCGGTAGAGTTATAAGTCTGAAACTAGATAATATGTCATAGTTGAAGTTATTTTTAAGGTTTCTTTGAAATCATTGTTTTCACGGCAGTGTATATTTGGCGGAAATTGTAGTCACGTTGTATAATGTAGAATATTAAATTTAGTGTATTTTTGAAAGTTTTGTCCCACATGCTGATAAATAGTAATAATTGGAAGTTTATATAGATCCATATTATGCAGTATAACAAACACACGAACACAATTCTCATAAAAAATACGCCTAAGTATCAGACGTGTTTCAACGACAAGGTCGTCCTCTTCAGTGATACACCAGCTACACCAATCAAACCACAACTACCAACCAGTTGGTGTATCACTGAAGAGGACCACCTTGTCGTTGAAACGCGTCTGATACTTAGGCGTATTTTTTATGAGAATTGTGTTCTGTGTGTTTGTTATACTGTATAGTTTTTCTCATAAGTCAAGCTCAACATTTAATATCCATATTATGATTACTAAAATTGCTTTTTCGATAAAAATAATGTTTTAAAATTTTAATGTTGTTCCTAATAATTAAAGATGTAGACCTTTCAAGAGCCGAAAAAGTTTTGTATTATTAAATCGTGAAACAATTAAACCATGGTACTTAACTAGCTCCTACATACAATCCAATACTGTACGTGCAGATGCTCTAAATTTAATGCCCAAAATTGGTTGCTTGGTTTTTGAGAATTATTAATTTTATTGATTCGTAAAGCGGTTATTTCCAGCACTGTAAATTTGTTTAAAACAATTGATGTAGGTTTTCCGAACTTTGTAGTTTCGTACATCACTACTCACTTGAGGCACTAATGAACGCTGTAATCTCCCCTCGCTTCGCTCCTATCAATGTCTCGGTCCTAGCATGTCTCAAAGCTTTGCGTGACGAAAGCGTATCCACTCGCTACGCTTGTGTCGGTGACTCGGCCATGCCGGATTCTATAAATACGAATATCACATTTCTTTGGAAGTCAGGTTTCGTAGTTACATTTTTGACTATAACTTCGGTATTTGTCATCGTAGAGAAGTGAAGTTGGTACCATTGCATGCAGAATTGAAATCTGTATTTTGTTTTATCGAATTTAGTGTGTTAATAAGTTGAGTAATACACGAAAATTGAACAAAAAACTGTTTAAATATTTTCCAAGATTTCTGAATTCTTTTATATATATTAAACTAGTAGTTGTAGTAGTGATTTGCCGAGGCATGCATTGTGACCTTTAGAAATCTGTTGTGCCCCATACTGAGATAGGGAACTCCCGTCTATAGACGTGCAGCACATAAAACGAGTAAGTATTCTTTTTATGGGTGAAATCTTATGCCTTACAGTTGTGTACTCTTTGGCATCTTTCGCTCCTTTGGCTTCCTGACGAATTGTCCTGAAAGGATAATAATCGCAGGTACCATCTTACCTCCGTCCCACTCGAACCTCTTCTCAGTGGGTCCTTACAATTTTGTCCTAGTGAAAACGGGATGTTCTCTCTTCCATGTTTCTGAAGCAGTCTGTCTACCCCTCTCTTCTTCTAGCAGGAGTTTGCGTGGCTTGTTTCACCTTTCTCTACCACTTTTATTACCTCCACTTTGTCGCAGAATCTTTATAAAACAGACGACTCGTCATTTTGATAGTCATCACCGAGAGCATCCTCGATTTTATAAACACATTGAGTTGCGATGAGATTCCCACTAGATTGTTAGTTTTTATTTCCCTCACCACTATTTCGCCAGGAGCAGTTAAGGAATGGATGGTTTACTGGGCATTTTTAAAATGTTTTACGCCTTTTGACAGGCGTTATTCACCTAGCGGCACAAGTTGATTTACACCACTTTTTGGTTGGGCTGAAAAGAGAAGAACAAGGGGGATAGTAAAGGTGCAAAGGGCCCCACAGATTGGTGTCTTCCTATTTGCGGTCAGTCCTGTTTGCGGTCAGTTCTATTTGCGGTCAAGTGTAGTTTTATGAGGGGACGATCAAGGTCCTGGGGGTGGAAGGGTTTCCAGTTTGCGGTCACGCCTTGAGATGTAGTTAACTTCTTCCCGTCCTTTGCATACCTATCGACTAAATACATAACAGAATGATTTGACTCTAATCACAAATCATGTCTAGTGATATAGGTTAGGTTATATATATGGCCGCAAATTGGAAAAATATAATTAGGGTAGACCAAGATATTTTTAAGGTGACGACCGCAAACTGGACGATTTTACCCTCGACCGCTAATAGGACTGACCGCAGATTTAGTAAGATACACCTGGACTGGAATGAGAAGTAGTGCACGTTAGAGAAAAGACCTCTGAACAAAGTGTAATGTTCAGGGATCTGAGGTTAGTTTAGGTTAAGTTAGGTTGGATCTAAGAAGGCTGTTTTCAATGGATGCCCACTGGGCGATGGCTCGGTAACTAATACGCCAAAAAATAAACAAGATTGTATCAAATCACGTGGACAGGAGGGAAGCAACTTTCTTGGATATTGATAAGAAGTAAACAGATAGTTTTATTTCAAACATACAAATCTTTAAGAACTGTAGTTGTCTTTTTCAGAATGATGTAATAACATTCAGCTGGAGTAATCTGTTAAAAATCTTTTTTTTTTTTTTAACAATTTATGTAAAATCGTTTTCTCTTTAGTTTTGTCATCTAAGAGACTAAAAACATAACAATAAACCTCTACTTGTCACAAATGTTAACCTTTTGTGGATCTAGTTGGTTAACCTAACTCCAAATGTTTGATTATATTAGTAAATCAGCTGTTATAAAATTTGTAAATTTTTTATTGTGTTTCACTTTGTTGGTTAAAAGGGGAAAAAACATCTCGGTCTTCATCATATTATAAAAATGTAGAAATGAACAAAATAAAGACTCCTAGCCCTCGGATATTTTACCAGCGTCAGGGGTTGGAATAGAAGGGTTGGTTAAGAGAGATCTGATAGGAAAGCTGAAATGATGTAACTCAAGACTGCACGAAAAGAGTTATAAATACTATTTTCGTTTACTTTGCTCCAATTGTGTTTAAAAAAATATATTTACTTTGCTGTCAATATTTTTTTCTATAAATTCCAAAATGTTCATGTTCAAAAGAGTCAGTTCCATATGATACAAGTAAAAATTCATTACTAAGATTTACAGCTCCTTAATAAACAATCTATCTGACCATGGTGCACTTTAAAGTCGACATAGTGTGTTGTTAAATTCTTAGAGATGAACAGAAATCATTTGGACGTGTTACCGTAACGATCCGTTAATTCCGATCATCGTTCACTATTACGTTTAACAGCGTGGGCGTTTCAAATCGTTACACTACAAATTTAATGTAAAGATTTTTTTTTTCATTTCATTTTTACACTGAACATGTAAAATACGTTATGCTTTTCATCCTACACTAACAATTTTAAATATTACATAAACGATACGCAGTTTACAAATTTTTTCACTCACTCATTCCATCACCAAAACCAAAATTAAAACCATCCAAAACAGTCTGTAACAAGTGAAATTCTACATGGATGCCTTCTTTAAACAAATTGTAATTGGGCTTAAATGTTCTACGCTTACCATCACCGTGTCATCTGCATAAAATCTAAATTTAAATGGCGCTTTCTATATTATTTTTGTTTTCTGCCACTTTTAATGAATATTTACATACAATTTTAAATACTGATTTTGGTATATAAGTTTCAACTAAATTTGTATAGAGGATTAAATTTTGAAAAATAGTCTTTTATAACAGTTCCACGGTAGGTCTTTTTAGTTTTTACCGATCACTTAACCTACATTTCTGGAGAGTTGACGACTAATGGGCAATTTAGTAAAATTTGATTGATTATGTGCTAACAATTTTAAATACTGATTTTGGTATATAAGTTTCAACTAAATTTGTATAGCGGATTTTGAAAAATAGTCTTTTATAACAGTTCCACGGCAGATCTTTTTAGTTTTGACCGATAATTCACTCAACCTACATTTCTGGAGCGTTGGCGACTAATGGGCAATTTACCAAAATTTAATTAAAATCGTTTCAAAAGATTTTGAGAAAACGTGTATTTATGTTTCCTAGTTATGGTAGGAAGCTCCAAATTTTAAGTTATAGAAAATAATTCACGAGATATGGCGACAGTTTTGGGGTGTGGATCACTGTACAGCTCCTAAATTGACAGAACCACCACCATTACAACTTTTTGGACTCAAAAGTAATAAATTCACAAAATACTTTACTTTGTAAGCTATCACATATATAACCTTTCTCATTCGAGAAAGTTAAATTAAGTTGAATATACATTAAAAAAAAAAAACACGATCATTTCGTTTTCAGTGGGGCCACTCGGTTGCACAACACCGAACTGCTAGATTTGCACCGCCGATCTACACAAGTCCTTAAAACCTCTCAGCGACATCGTGTAGAAATTCATATCATATCGTTACATGAAAGTCAGAATAGATTTATATTCACCCGTTCTCATTGAATAGACGGATTAACCGTGGATGTAAAATCACGCCAAACTCGTGACGGCGTTTCAAAGATTAATGTCATATCCAAGAGACTTTAACACTTGTAAGAGTTTATGACTTTATGGGTGTGTGCGTTGTGATTATCCCGGCCGTCTTTTGTACGTAAGAAGTCATAAAACACATGTGAGTTGTGAACTTGTAATTGGATTATCAGTGTAACCAATTAATTTCAAGTTGTGTTGTTTAATGAAAATAAAACTAGACGTTTGATAAGCTAGCGTGTCTGGACTAATTAATTTTATAGTATTTGTAAATTAGCTTATTTGACGACAGCTAAATTGGTGTATTTTGGTTTTAAAACTATTGGCTTCACTTAGCCTTTTCCTCTTCTATCCTGAGGTGTTAAGGATATGCAAATAGATTTCCACTGTTCCATCTTGTGAGAAAATACTCTTCCCTGGTTCCAGGTAATGATTCTGCCCCTCAGAATTCCTCGCACATTATCTTTCCACTTGTTCGAACGCTCCTTCAGTTTCCTTGGACGTTTATTGCGACGCTCTGTACACATCCAAGTCTTTTCTCTTGGGATTTCTTAGTCAGCTTTAATACCAGTCTTACTTTTAGTCCTGAAATAAATGTGAGCAGGTTAGGTCAATGTGAGTTTTACCTTACACTCGTCATTTCCTGGCTTCAAGTCACTTGTATTTATTGTCCAAGTTTAGGATTGGGAAATAAATGTTCTAGTTTTTTTTTCTACACTGGGGATGTCAAACTTACAGATGTACCCCACTTCTTGTTTAGTTTTGCTGTAATAACTTTTTTAATTTATTTCTACCAATATTTTCTCATTAGCAGTAAAAAGAGATTCGGGATACTTTAAATAATTGACAAAAAACATAACCTAAATTTAAAAAGAGACATTTGACTCTTTAAGTTATCGATTTTAAACAAAACTCAAAATGTAGGTAAAAAATGTAATATAATTAGTCTATGTAAACAGCAAAGCTAAGATATTGTTGAAAATTAAAGGGTCTTACTTCAACATACAGAGTGGAGTTAAGCAAAGGGATACACTCTGTAATTATTAAATTAAAAAAGTAATTAAAATTGGTAGAACAACGTCATTATTATCATTTAAGATTTGCAAAACTGTTACGATGTTTCTTATTTAAAGGTGAAAACCCTGACGATGATCACCTTATAAAAACAATGGAAGTGATAAACATAAAATAAAGGCCTCAAGCCCTCGAATTCTCTAATTAATAAAAATTTCATTTCGGACCGCAACTTCCGATGAAAGTATAGTCAAAGATTCGGTAAATTTAAACAACCGACTTGGGTGGAGGTTCCTTCCCATGTATAGCTTCGAGGCAAGTCATGGCCGAGACAGCTACACGACCGAAGTGCGTGGAGGCTAATTAATTTACGAGTTTTTTTCACTGATATTTTTGTTATGAATAGATTTGTTTGGTTACTATTTCGGTTATGAATAGGCTAGAAGAAAGTTTATGCAATGTTTTTGCACTTATACTTCAATAAATTACATTTTCGTGTTTTTTTTAACATCTTTTATGAACGACCGCGATTTCGTCACGTTTACTGACAGCTATTTTTAAAAACTTTCCACCCCCAAGATTTCACAATTAAAGGATTGGCAATCTCAAGGGTGTATTCGTTAAACACCTCTCTTTTATTTTTCCTGTCAGATATCTCTCTTTTACTGAACCTGACGATTCGAGAGCTGGGGGTCTTTACAAGGCGATGACGACCCAAAGGTTTTTCGCAATTAAACAAGAAAGAGAAACAAACTTTTCAACGCAGTGTCGAACATCTCACGTCATATTGATGTCAAGATATATACGATACTTCATGTAACCTTCTCCCTTGTGACAGGATCCAGTTTCCGTTCTCCAGTAAATCATCTGCATGTTCTGTTATGTTAAGTTAGTGTTAGTATTTGCATTACTAGTTTGACATCTTAAAAACGCTACCTTACTGTAAACTGTCAGCATATCAGAACTTCTATTCTAACCACCTGTTAAAGTCACTGTAATGGAAATATACTGTATATCTTTTATATTTCTGTATTAGTTTACATGGTGGAAATGTTATTTACCTTGTTTTGTTAAGCAAAAAATTACCAATTATCATTGCCATAAAAATGAAAAAGAACATAAAATTAAGACCCCTAGCCCTTGAATACTCTAATCGTCAAGGTCGGAAAAAAGTAGAGTTGGTCAATAGAGAGAGAAAGACTGTAATCTAACACTAATATTTTATTACCTTAAAGATAAACTTTACTAGTACTGCTGTTACTCAATTAGGGATCATAATAAACGATGCGAAACCATGCACAAACTTTCTCTCTCATCCATCCGCAAAAACAAATATGGACCATTTTTGAAATTATTCGTGATAGGTGAAATGAACCAAAATTATTCAACACCAAAAAAGTCATCTCTGTAGTTATCGTAAGTCAAAAATGAATATGGACAATATGGACAGTTTTTGAAAATACTTATGTAGGAACTAAATTTTCTTCGCTTGTGCATTATCAGAATAAATCTTATTTGATAAATATTAAGATTTAATTTCTGCAGTCAAGATTCACTGTTTTTTTTTTTTTCTTTTTTTTTTCAATTGTTTCTAAATCGTAGTATTTTTGTAGTTAAGATTTTGCGTTCATTAAACTTCATATTTCACTAGAGTTTGAACCATGTCAGTGCAGCCGTATTGAAGGAATCTTTTATAGCATCATTTTGCTGATTTTATGACTTTTTATCGATAATTCAGAATCCGGAATTTTTGAAGAGATTACAATACATTTTGTTTGAGTACTTTGGCGCTACACTTGAGGAAAATTGGATCAACATTGTTAATTCTGACTGAAAAAAGTATTTTTTTTTTCTATTTTTCAGCTAATTTCAAATTTTAAAAAAATGTAAAAAACTTCCTGTGACATGACCAAAATATGTCCACATACCAAATTTGATGAAAATCGGCATATATATCATTCCTAAAACCATTTTTTTATCTCAGGGAACAGTGAAAATCGGAATATCCTCAAAAACCTGACATCGATTTTTTGACCCAACACTACTTTC
The DNA here is from genome assembly GCA_963513935.1 of Aphrophora alni. Classification (NCBI taxonomy): domain Eukaryota; kingdom Metazoa; phylum Arthropoda; class Insecta; order Hemiptera; family Aphrophoridae; genus Aphrophora; species Aphrophora alni. Next base: position 16,217,197 of record OY740776.1, on the reverse strand, counting down.
ACTATACTATATATATAAAGTAGAAAGTAGAGGAAGGTTAAATATAATTATTTTACGTCTTTGAAAAGTCCCTTATAATTTTCATCTTTAGTTGTTGCACTTAATTTCTTTTATTGACAAGAACTTAAAATTTGTATAAATACAATCCCCTCCCCCCACTCTTACAATTTTCTTCTTCTTTTTTTCATTTTAAACCAAAAATAAGACATTTAAATGAGACGTTAGGTTAGGAATAGAATCAACTTTTTAATTTTTAGTACAAAGTGGGACATGAAACACACCATTAGAACCGATCTTTCACCCTAAAACATTGTAACTCAAGAATATTTTATCGTGTCAAAAATAATTGCACTTTAATTTTTTACTTTATCGAATTTAAGTAGATCAGGTATTGAAAGTATTGTGGAATAATAAATCTCGAATGTTGAAAAAGTAGATTTTGTCTGTCTTTAGAGCAATGCTTTATGTTCAAAACTGGTGAACAGATTATAAAATGTGTTTTTTGTATATATCTCGGGCCTTTTTAATCATCATTTATAATTCAATTAAACCGGAAATTGTGAAATCAGGAGCTGTTCCGTCTCATCAGTTCGGACTTAGAGAGAAACATTCCACAATCGATCAAATCCATAGAATAACAGATATAATGTAGAAATCCTTAGAGGAAAAAAAGATTTGTTCAGCCATATTTTTCTGGACATAGCGAAGACGTTTGCAGGGTCTGACTGGATGGTTTGATATTTAAATTTGAAAAAAAAAAACTCTGCCATTCGAGTACTGCGAACTATTAGCGTCGTACTTGAAAGGAAGATACTTTAAAGTTAAGCAAGAAGGAGTTTACTCCAGCATAAAAGAAGCTAAAGCAGGAGTCCTGCAGGGGAGTGTCTTAGGACCGTTCCTTTTCATACTGTTTACAAGCGACCTACCGCAAACGAACAACACAATTAATTACTGCCACGTTTGCAGATGATACTGCGATTGTGACTGTTGCTGACACAATCAGTGAAGCCACACTCAAACTACAAATAGGCATGAATAATATACAAGACTGGCTAGATAGGTGGAGAATTAAAGTGAATGAATCGAAGTCTACTCACATTAACTTTACCAATAGATCAATAGAACCATTACCGGTCACTCCTAATAATATTTTTGTACCACATTCAAATCGAGCAAAATACCTGGGTATGAACCTTGATGCAAAGTTAAAGTGGAAAGTACACGTGAAAAAGAAAGCGGAAAAACTTCAATTAAAATACAGAAAAATGTAGCCTACTGGCTAATTAGGAGAAACTCTCAGTTGCCAATTCATAATAAACTTGCGCTTTATAAACAAGTGCTCAAGCCGGTCTGGACATATGGCATTCAGCTTTGGGGCTGCACCAAAACCAGTAATCAACAGATTGTTCAACGATTTCAAAATAAAGTTCTCAGAGGGATTGTAAACGCCCCCTGGTATACTCGCAATTGTGACCTTCATAGAGATCTCGGGATTAGACACAGTCGCAACCGAAATAAAGAAGTGTACTCAAAAACATCACGAGAGACTCCATCAACACCCTAACATCGAAGCTGCAAGACTACTTCATCAAGAGAGTATCATAAGAAGAATCAAAAGACTGAAAACTTTTGAGTTACCTGAATAGTCCGCATAATGCAAATCAATCAAAACAACAATTCATAGAAGGAATACATAGGAGTGTTTTATTGTTATGTTGTCAGAGTCAAACGCCGTTAGTGAAAAATGACTAGTTACTTTGTTAAAAGTTTTACTGTTACAATACGTAAAATTAAGAAAAAAGAAAAAACACAAAATTACGAGTCTCTCATGATTGGCTTTACCGATTTTGATCAAATTTTACTCAAGTGTAGCCTCAAAGGATTCAAATCAAATGTATTGGTTGCCATCTCTCCAAACATACTGATTCTTGAATTATCGGTTAAAAAATAAAGCTGTAATTTATCGAAAGGGGCTTTACTGATTGAGTTCAAATTTTATAACCGTCTAAGCTTAGTTTTGTTCTTTATTTTAAATATATAAATATCTTTTCAAAGGGGGCATCAAAGGTTTATTTTACTTTTTGAATGACTACTACAGAACTGACAATTTTTGCAGCAATTAGTTTGGGTTAATTTTTATTTGGTTGTGGAGATGGTTAAGTGAGAAAGTTCATGCAAAGTTTTTGCTCCAATTATTAGGTTTAGTTTCAAGATATGTTGACCACACTCTGGTGTATTATTTTTATATATACAAAATGGTGACAAATATTTATATAAATTATAACTCAAAACGCGTTCTGACATCTTCATCAGATTCCTTTAATGATCCCGGGCTTTAAATTTCCCACTAGATTAATAAAATCTTTCCAAAGGAACTTCTCTATCAAGGTAATTAGTTCTACACGTAGGACATTAACACGAATTCAGTAGTTTAGCATCCGAGTAGCATCTACCTCATGTTAGCCTATATCCTGCTTAACTCAGTACTTCGTTTCTAACCACCAATTGAAGTCTCTATATATGGTATGTTTTAAAACTACCTCATATTATTATGAATCAAGTAATAGTTTTCAGTCTTTCTCTTCGGTAATTATAAGCCACAGAATATCGGTGCAAGTAATTATCAATATAATAGGTAACCGTCGTAACTGTACTTCATTGTTAACCACCTGTTCAAGTCTCTAAACTAATATATTATTTGAGATCGTAAATATTATTGTTAACTAATTTCTTCCTGTAATCTCTCCCTTCAGGGGCTCACTTATATTGAATAATAGTGGCAATCCCGATGTATAATTTACAGTGAGTATGGGAGTGCTAATCCGGAGGTATTCCAGATGGATCTACTTAATTTTTATGTAGCCTTGGGTTTTATCCCAATATATCATCATTTCTATCAACAGGTTTCTCTTGACTGACGTTTGTTCTCTTCCGACCCTGGTGTTATTATAGTATTCAAGGATTAGGGGTCTCTATTTTAAACTCCTTTTTTTCATTTTGTTTTTGTTTTTTGGGTGATCTTCCTCATAAAAACATAGACATAGAAGATTATGAAATCTATCCTGACCCCACAAACAGGTATAATTTTTAGATCACTATAAATGAACGATGTACTCATAGATTCTCTTTATTTCTGATAATTTTAATATAATCCCGTTATATTTATTTTAACCATCTCATATATATATATAGAAAGAGAGAGAGAGAGAGAGAGAGAGAGAGAGAGAGAGAGAGAGAGAGAGAGAGAGAGAGAGAGAGAGAGAGAGAGAGAGAGAGAGAGAGAGAGAGAGAGAGAGAGAGAGAGAGAGAGAGAGAGAGAGAGAGAGAGAGAGAGAGAGAGAGAGAGAGAGAGAGAGAGAGAGAGAGAGAGAGAGAGAGAGAGAGAGTTATGTGATTCGTTAAGAAAATTGATGTCGAAATTTTGCCGATATAACCTTTATGAGATCCCCTATTCAAATAAATTTGGTGTATCTCGGATTTTTCGATAACTCAATATTTGGGGATATCTGTCATAAGATGAAAACACAGAAAAGTTGGTAAAATTTGTTTAAATGTAACCTTTAAGGACCCAAACAAAATCCATTACTCGCCATATCTTCAAACATCGACTATTTTGACTTTACAAAACAATAATTTCGCAAAACCGACTCTGACGATTTAGTTCAAATTTTAGCGAAATTTGAAACTTAACGATCCAAATACGTTGATAAAATTGAAAATCGTAAAACAAAATGTCCTCTTCAGGAAGAGGCAAAAAATAACCTTAAGAGGAGTCATTAAAAGAAATACGATTTACGCTGAGAACGCATTATGGGACATGCGAAGCGAGTTTTGCAGTAAATGGTTTCACTATAAGTGAACCTCTGGTGGTATGAATTACAATAGGAAGGAATTTGCTAAACGTAATATTTACAATGTTTAATAATCAATTAGAGAATTGTACAGGTGGTTAGAACAGAAGTTCAGTTACGACCGTTAGCTATGATAATTAATTAGAAGGTGTAGATCCATATAAGGAATCGGGGTTGCCACAATCGAACGTATTACAAGTGAGCCTCTAATGGTATAAATCACAATAGGAAGAAATTTGCTAAACTTAATATTTACAATGTTAAATAATCTATTATTTAGAGACTTGTACAGGTGGTTAGAACAGAAGTTCAGTTACGACTGTTAGCTGTGATAATTAGAAGGTGTAGATCCATCTAAGGAATCGGGGTTGCCACAATCGAACTCATTACAAGTGAGCCTCTAATGGTATAAATCACAATAGGAAGAAATTTGCTAAACCTAATATTTACAATGGGTAATAATCTATTAGAGACTTATACAGGTGGTTAGAACAGAAGTTCAGTTACGACAGTTAACTATTATTCTGATGATAATTAGAACGTGTAGATCCAGCTAAGGTAATCGGGATTACCAAAATCGTACTCACTATACGTAATTCCCTTAAGATCACTGTACTATTATTTCAAATAACATCTGATTCAGTACGTGGATTACATTAAAAAAGACTATTTTAATTTTTTTTACAGTGACATATTTGTTCTTGTCTGAATTGAGTTTATCCAGTGTACAAGCTCTTTAGTGCTTACCTACTTTGTACCTAACGTAATGACATGTTTTATTGAGCCCTAGTATCAACTAGTGACTAGTTGGCCCCAATAACTTGTTTTGTTACTTTGCCAAATAGGCCTCCATTACACGTGCTGTGATACAGTTTTTATTCCACAAATCATGAGCGTGGGCGAAGTGACTGGACTTGTGTACCGCTCCCTAAACAGAAATATTGATAAATGTTCTGTTAATCATAGGCCTATATGGAAGCAGAGAGTGGAAATGTGACTTTAAGACTATTAATTTGCAGGTGTCCGAAAAATCCCACAACTTGAATTTGTAAACTAATGGAAGTTATAAATATCACTCAGATGTTGGTAACGTTTCGTCATTTCGTCATTTTTACTTTCTTGTAAAGGGAAGTTGTGTTATAGGTCAAAAAATCGATCTATCGTGTTTTAAGTATATCTTGAGATTTGAGGTCTTCAGTGTCTAAAAAAAGTGGTTTTTGAATGTATAATGATGCCTATTTCAGGTTGTAAATAAACTATTAACCCAGGATACCATCTCATCAACCACAAAGCCCTGCCTGCCTCTAATATTTGGTCATGAACAACAAACTTCCCATCACGTAGGCCATTTTAACTCATGTCCCATTTCATTCATCAAACCTAACTATATATATATAACCACCAGAATTGTAAACCGTACAATTTTAAAATACCCAGTGCATATAAAGTGTAGTCCAAATTAGTATATTATCAAAAGGAAGTGAAGAAAAGAAATAAGGAAAGAGGTTTCTACAGGCAGGGAAGAAAAAGGTGAGGAGGATTATTGGTATTATTGTTGGAGAGGACATCAAACTATACACATCTTTAACAAGGGCTCTGAAAATAATTAATAATATATTATATAATTCAAAAGGAGACATAAGTTTATCACTTCAGATAAAAAAGAACATTTCTTGTAAAAACATTTGGTAACTATAAATATCAGCAATCTTGTAAGTGGCCAGCATCAGTTAAACATTTATCATTTTAAACAATACCATCGTGTGTTCATAAACTATAAACCTTAAAAAAAAAAAAAATACATACTGATCAGCTGACACTTAATCCATAATTGATTCTTTCTATATTCAGAATATTGTAAAATCATCATCCATCATCTCATACATTTATCCAAAGCCTATCACCCATATAGATATAAGTATCACCAAATAATTTCGTTAGTATTAAGTTGTCCTTTAAACGTTTATTTGAAACAATTAATTATTTTATTGTCATCACTTGAACATTTTAGCCATATACATACAAAGTGGCTTGCCTAGGCAATTTAAAAAATAATAGCTGAGTAAAACTAAATGTATTTATATGAATTAGAGCAGTAAAATACAGCAGCTCATACATTTATTATGATCTTGTAAAATCATAATAAACAACAGTCATTTATATTATCCATCTCCATCTAGCGTTCATTTATAAATTATATCTATCGTATGTACAACACAAACAGGTGGACCGATTTTAATAAAATTAGCTATGTGTGCATATTTTGACTGATTTTGATATTATTTTTTCTGTAACTCAAAATTACATTTTATGAAAAACGGTTTAGGTCGAGTGTACCGAATCCAAACAAAACTTATTTGTCACAATTTCTTCAAAAATAACGGTTTCTAAAATTATCGATTAAAAAACAAAAATCCCCCATAAGCCTGCTGTAAAAGACTTAATTTAAACTCGGCGTTGAAGATTTCAAAATTTAGTGAAATACGTAGATTAAATATTAGAGTGCAAGAATAAATAATTGGCAATGAACCTGAACTTATGTCGTTAAAAGGTCGATTTTAATATAATACGGTAAGGAAGCGATTTTAATCACAAGATAAACAAGTTTAAGTCTTTTTTAAATATAGCTCATGACAGCTACCAAACTGACATTTTTGGTTGGTTGTTATTTGGTTTTGAGGATGGAAGAATGAGAGAGTTTATACAATGTTTTTGGAATGTTTATTTTCAAATAAATCCGTTTTTAATTGTCATTGATTTTTCCCTATTTTATTTTTCAAAATGAAATCTGTAAAAATTTTTTTTAACTTTTGTTGAAACTGTAATATTTGCAGAAAACACATTCAAAGTTGTTGGTGGTATAAATCAAATTTTTTTACTGAAAAATATTGTATTCTCCTAACAGAGATCTTTAATATGATGTCGACTTATGCTCGCATTTAAGATTTCCTTCTGACTCCCCCATAAGGTGATGAAAAATTGATATTTGCTTCAAAAAGTAGATTTTAATGTATAATATTGATGTGCAAAGTTTTATTACTAAATCTACAATGGTTTAAAAATTATAGACACTGTTCTGATACTTTTTGGACACTCTGTATTTTTTTTCTACCAATAACTTTGTAGCGTTTTTATATGTCCTTAAAGGTTTATGTTCAAATCTAAAATAAATTAAGTGTCTTTTACTATAATATTATATTAACATTGTTATTTACAAAATAACAACAACAAAAATAACATTCATTTATTGTTTGGGCCAAATAATATTGTTATTCATTGATCGATATGTTTACATTGTACGTGTGCTATTAAAGTATTCCAGGGTTAGAGATCTCTTTTTTAAGTTGTTTTCTTTTTTTCAACTGCAATTTTTTTTTCTAATTACAGCTACCTCAAAATTTGTAGTTATAAAAAAAGATGAAGAAGGCTCGAGGGAGTACGGGCTTTGCAATCCCAAGTTACCCCAGCTGGACCTACATATTTTTTCATATAGTCTTGAGTTAGATCCCTTTCTTTCATCTTTCCTACTAGGTCGTGTTTTTTTACGACCCTGAAGCTATGAGAGTATTCTAGCGAAACTCGTTATTATGTTTTGTTATTTTCTTCTTTTTTTAAATTTTATATAAAGTGATGATCACCGAAATCGTTTTTACCTTTTAACAACAAAAGGAAAAACCTTTCGATATATCCACAAAATATGCCTACAAATTTGATTGAAATCGATCCAACATTTTGGGCTGTAAAGCACTGCACGTACCACAGACATATTTTAAAGGTTTTTGACACAGGGGACCTTAAAACATAACCTAAAAAAACTGAACATGATTTGTTTTTATTCAACCGTTTCAACGTACAAGTAGTAAAGTCAGAATGGCAGTATTTCTGCTACTGGGACATTTCAGTCTCGGGTGTAGATTTTTATCGGAGAAATCTCAACAGCTAAAGTTACTATATTAGAAATTAACCATAAAAAAACTAGTTCTATAACCACTACTACAGTACAGCAAATACCCACCGGCATTATTTAGACCTAGGTACATTCATTTCATAACCATACCAATTAAAACAGCTTTATGACAGCCCGTTCTAATCTTCTCGCGGATTTGCTAAGCCAATGTGTTTACGATTATTTTACTACCATAGGAACCTCGACCTTCGGGGCGTTTTAAGCTTGTTAAAATAGACAAATGTGCTGAACCTTACGACAGCAGGGACGTTCAGACACGGCACATTGCATGTTTACACATAGACTAAGAATGCTGGCGTTTAGAGTCAATTATAATATGTGAAAAGAGGTTTTTATACGAAAAATTTAATGAATAGTATTAGTTTTGGGGTTTTTTTTTAAAGGGAAGTAATTCTCCTCATATTTCATAATGTTAACAAGTCTACCTCTTTCTCAGGAACTATAAAAATATCTCCCCTATGACTTTTTAAATTTGAAAATCATGCTTTTCTGGTGGTGTAGAAACTCCAATATTTAAACTTCTCAAAATAGTATATTTCATCACTAGTACCAAAGTGAAGCTTTTCAATACAAGCTCAAGTTTAATGGCCGAGGCCGGAAAATGAACGAGGATCGAAAAGCTTCTTTTTGTCCAAGTGATGAACTATATTTTTCGTTATACTGCAAACAATTGTCTATAAGAATACAATTTCACAAAAACTAAAATGTTACAACCTATTTAACTTCAAAACGATGGTAGCAGCTGTTTTAAAGGTTATTTACAATCGAGAGTATCGGTTGTTTTTATAGATGCTTTACAATCGTTAATTAATTCGTATGAACGAAGTAACAGCTGATGACCTCGACCTCAGTTGATGTTTTCATCTAAAGTAATATTTCTTTGCTTTCCTACAAAATAAAGGGCATGCATCATTAAAAAGAGGAGATTTAAAGCTCTAAAATTTCGTAAAAAAATAGTTTTTGACCGAAGTGGTCCATTTAAAGGCGAGAAATATCTTTGTTTATCATAGTATTATACAAAAAGAAGAGAGTGTAAAGTAAAGATTTGTAGCAGTAGAATATATGAATAGGTCAGGGTCGGAAAAGAACAATTTTTGGTCATAAACGTGATAGGAAAAATAAAAGAGAGGGATCTAACCCAAAACTACTTGAGAATGGTGTAGATCCCTTTAGCGTCCCTCGGTGTAATTCTGTAGAGACATTGTATGAACACCTTTAACAACCCACGATCCATCCTGCCAGAGGATAGGGAAAAAATCCCATTTATGTAATACTTTTGTAGAAATTCAAGATGTTCAAAATGTATAGAAGATATGGAATTTTCACAACGTAAAATTATTTATAATTTTTTTAATTACGAAAGTCGATTTATAAAAAAAAAAAAAAAAAAAAAAAAAAAAAAAAAAAAAAAAAAATCCCAAAATAGGAATTTTAAAAAAATATATACAAATATTGAAAACTGAGAAATTCACATACTGCCAACAGTCTTTCTATAATTACACGAACAATACTAATATAATTAGTAATTAAACCAAAATTTCCCCTCAAATGCTCATTTATAGTGAGTACATAAGAAAGACAATCCCGTGGTACCGCAGCTGGAGCTTCACTTGTCTTATTGATCAAATTCCTATTCTCTTCTCCAGGCGCTATTTATAGTACTGGAGGTCATATGTTCTTTTCTTTGCTTTCTTTATCATTCCACAAGAGAAAAATAAGACTTTATTTTTATTTTTGTATACAGGATGATTCAGGAAGAAACGGAGAAATTTCAGGTCTATGATTAAAAAATAAAGACAAAATTTCATATAAGCCCCTAAACATATGTCTGGAAATGCTACGTTTTCCAGTTATCCACCATTTTGTTTTTTTTACAAAATACCTAATATCTTTGGATCTAGGAAATATATTGAACTCGAATTTTGTATACATATTTGGTATAACATCTTTTACTCATGTATAAAAAACACAGTCCTTTCATTTTTTTTTTGAAATGGCAGTCGTTTAAATTTTTTTAATGTCAAATATCTCGAAAACCGCTAACTTTAGAAAATATTTCTAAGGAACAAAAACTTTCCTTTTTTAACGGCAAATAAAACTTTTTCGTTTATTTGTTCTGTAACTTAAAATATAACCGAGTTTTGGCTAAAAACAAAAAATTTACTTCCTCAAAAACTTTAAAATACTATAAGTTAACCATACCTCCAATAAATGACATAATTTTTATAAAACATAACATTGCGTACAACTTTTCCTTTTAATTTTTTTAAACATCTAAATTTTGCCGGTAAAATTGAAAACAAAATTTGTCAACATTAATTTCAAGTTGCTCGGAAATTGTAAGGGTTTTTTTTCTTTGAGTCGGTATGAAAGCCTATTTTGATGTAAAATTTATTTCACTTTCAAAATTAGCCGCTTTAAAGGTATTTGAAGAAAAACTGTCTAAAATCGCGTTTTTAAGGAGTAGGTTTTTTGCTGATCAATAGGAAACGTTTATCAATTAAAATTTGTAAAAACTTCGTTTTATGTCGTTTTACAAATATCCCCGTTCAATTTGTCAAGTATTTCTTTTCATCTTCTGTGATGTGATAAATCTCTTATGCTACACGTTATCTTTTTTTTTTTTCTTTTTTTTTTTTTAATAAATCATTTTGTTACAGTTAAGAATAAATTATAATAAAAGATTTTTTAATAACTTTTTTAAGCTTTATCAAGTTTTGTTTTTCACAATTTTGTTCTAATGAAAGTTAATAGAACAGCAAATATTTTGTTAAATATCTTGAAAAATTAAGATCGGGTAGAAAATGTTACAGATAAAAGATTGTTATTTTATCGTAGAATGAAAATATACAGAAAAGTTTATATTAAAAAAAAGAGAGAGAGAGAGAGAGAGTTTATCTTACACAAAAAAATAAGAAAACAACATAAATAAAGAACCCCCCCCCCCAAGAGTTAGAAATGAACAAAAATTGGTCAAGTGAGATCTAATACGAAAGATGAGATGAATCTACCTTAAGACTTCACGAGAAAATGTGTAGATCCAGCTAGGATCCTACGGGATTACCGCACCCGTACTCACGATAATGAGCCCCTGAGGGTCTCTTTGTGTGTGTTTATCTAGGTGTGTGGATATTACAAAAATGTGAAAAATTATGGAAATTGTTAATTTTACCCCTATGGTTTAGACGAAAAATCTTTCGTTTAAATCGTCTTATAAAAAAAGGAAAAAGAACAAAATAATGTCCTTTAGCCCTCGAATACTCTAATAGCGTCAGAGTCTAAAATGAACAAAAGTTGATCAAGAAAGATCTGATACGTAAGATGAGAGGAATCTACACTAAGACTGCATGAGAAAATGTGTAGATAAAGCTAGGTTACCACGGGTTACCAAGGTTTTACTTACTATTGTACGACCCTGATGGTAAATTATCTTGAAACGGGCTAAACAAAGAATTAATAATTTTATTTCCCTTCTTTGATATAAAATAACTATCTCTAAGACACTTTTCTTTAATTTTTTTTTGAGATATCATCTAGCCAGTTCGGTTGTTAATTTCATGTTTCCTACTTCACCATAACGCCAACTGCAATTAAGATGTCTCCAAAGGAAATTCCCTAAATATACATTTTCAATATTCACTTTAGTCTTACCAAAAACACGAATGGTTAATTATATAACAATAATTTATTTTAACTCAGTCGACATATTTAACATATGAATAGTTTATTCATTACAGGTCAATTCACGAATGCATAAATTAGCCTATTAGTTTAACTCATTATTGTGTCACTCACTGGCCGTCTTCAGTCCACCCACTGTACTGCCCAGCTGTGACCTTGAAGCGAATGACAGGCGGATGGATGATGATTTATGATAAAGTTGTTCGTGGAAGTGAATAATTAATCGAGCGTAGTAAGCTTCGTTTAAGTCGACCTTTATATTTATTTACGTATATTTTACGCAGTTACGCTCACCAATCATTTTACAATTTAGTTATTTTATTTATTTACTCAGTGAAGGATAAATTTGGTAATTCCGTTTTTTGAGTAATCAAGTTTTATCGCCTCAGGAAACCGAAAAAGTAATTTACGACATGTCGTCCGTCCGCTGTCGTTGTCGTCTTGTGCGTCGTCGCGACAGCGACGATAAAAAATAGGAACTTTAAATTTGTTATAGTGGAATTTAGTATAGAAGCCTACATTTATGCTCATATAGAAAACTCTGTTGAAGTTTTAAAGTCGAATTTAAAATTTCAAAATGGCGGACATTTAAACAGTTTCGTGTTTATATATCGCGTGTTATTCAACCTATAAGACATTAAATTAGATACAATTTTCAAAATTCAATTAATTGTGCATGTCTAATTGTCAATATTATGCATTGTCTTGGGTCAGTATTTTACCTCACGATGCTGACCCCTAAAACCGGGTGTTGACTACCCTATCATATATAGATGGGTAATGGGCGTCGCCCTCGAAATAGACGTGAGGTAAGGTTCGCGTGAGCGACCTGACGGCGACTCATCAAACGTTGCTTGGGGAACCTTGAACATGAGTATAGGAGAAAATGGGAAGCCTCCTAAAATCGGGTCGTGCACTATACGCCACTGTGTCGTCTCAGGAAAACTGGGAGAAAGCTTTTTAGCTTCCAGGATCGTCGGTGGGCTACCCAATCCCATGTAGGTGGGCAACGGGCGCCGCCCCTGGTAGGTGATTTCATGGGGGAGGGTATCGCGCAAGCGACCCGGCGGTGACTCATCAAACGTAGCTAGAGAAATCTTGCCGACATGAGTACCATGGAAGCATGCTCAGCTTGTCCAGAGGTCTCGACTTCTGGGAGCGTGCGTTTGAGGAATGGTTTCGTAGTGGTAGTGGTGTGCTAGTAGTGAGATTGCTCCCTGTTACTCTTTCTGCCGGAGTGAGAGTATGGTGGCGTGCCGTAAGGGCTCTAAATACGCCTACCCTTCCAGTTTCTCGGAACTGGTTAAGTCTCGTACTTAAACTCTACAAGAACCTGTGCATGTAATGGTTGGGTACGGAAATCCAGGTAACCTGAAGTGTACCGTTAAGTCCCAGGCGGAACATAAAGGGACACCGAAACCGTAGTGGTCGTAAATGGTGATCTGATTACGATCACGGGCCCGCGACCATTCTGGGCATCGGGGCGAAGTTGATAAATCAGTTATAGCTAAAAATGGTACCACTGGGCATGGAAGCCCTAACGGAGCTTCAATCCGTCACCCATGCAGTTGCGGTTGGACTCGTGGGGGTAGTGGTGCTGCTGATACTGGATATTCTCCTTCCTCCTTCTTTTCTTGGGGTGGGTGTCGGTGTTGTGCCGAAAGGCTCTACATACATCGGCTCTCCTAGTTCTAGTAATGAAACTCTTTAAGTACATGTGCATGTAATAGTATCATACTTGCTTCTATCCTCAGTAGTACAGCCGCTAGGAGATTGAACCTTACATTAAATTAATTGATTGCATTTTTGGTCAGAAAGATTCATGAAGAGTTGCATAATGTGTTTAGAAAAGTTTACCACTATCGGGGCATTACCGGATAAAAAATGGGCCAGAAAGGGCCTCATTTTAGGTTTTAAGAAAATATCTCTAAAAGTATGCATAATTTGTTAAAGTATTAAATAGCAAAAATGAAGGACAAATAATTCTACACAAAAAAAGGTCTCTTAATATTTTCACGTAAAATCTGCAATTTTAGAAAACAATATGATCCAAAACGTACTGCTTTGCTCGGATATTCAAAAGCACGCCAAGCGAAACTATGAAATTTTGACGTCGTGCCCGGAAAACTGCTAAAAGTTCCTTAAAAATAGTCATATTAAAAAAGAAAGTATTTTGAAGGGAAACGTTACATCTTTCTAATACACTCATAATACCCTTTTTCAAATTAAAAAGAGAAATCCATTTGAAAAGTTTTTTTTTTTTAACGCTTGCACTTTTATGTATTAATATCTTAACTAAAACTAAATCTAAATAAAAAACACCCTTAAGAGATTTTTCTTTTTGTATATCTCTTTTTCATTTAAGAACATATCTTTCTCTTCCTGATAATTTTTAATGTATTGAGAATAAAGGAATATGTTTTTTTTTTGTTATTTTTTAAGGTCAGATAATTTTTGTATTCAATCTTAGAAAAATTGAAAATTCTACCTCTACTCTACATTTTTTTATCTTAAACCTTAAATAGTTTTTTTTCAAGGAATAACTTTAGAAATACGCTTTTTTCAAATTTTTAATTTTTGTTTAAATTTTCGAATTGGTGTGTTCTTTTTACTATAAGATATTTATTAATTGGCAATTTTGAGATCAAGTGAAAGATGGAGAAGAAAATAAAAGTTTTGAGCTAATAATTACACTTAGTGGGACCTTTCTCAGGGCCTTTCGGTCCCCATTTTGTATCCGACGTTGCCCCGATAGAGGTAAACTTTCTACAAATATTATATAACTGGTAATGAACCTCTGGATGAAAACCCTAACCAATTGAATTTAATTATAGTTTTTACTACATTTTTGTCTCTGGGGACTGGGCTACAGTGGCTTACTCCAAGGGGACATAGTTGGATCTATAGTTTTCTTTCTCTTGGGTTAGATCGCTCTCTTTCATCTTTCCTACCAGGTCTCTCTTGACCAAATCTTGTTCTTTTTTTACCCTGACGCTATTAAAGTAATCAAGGGTCTTTATTTTATGTTCTTTTCTTCCTTTTTTTTATTATACGTTGATGATCACCGAAAGGTTTTTTGTCTTTAAACAACAAGGGGTGAAATATAAACAGGTTTCGATCACACCAAAAATGCATCCTCAACGTAAAACATTTTTGTTTTATTAGGACGATCAAGGATTGTTATTTGACAATTATTCCTGAATTTAAATATTTATAATTGTGATTTTGCACACAGATTTGAGTAATTAATTTTCACATTTTACTAAAATTCGAACAAAATCCGCAGCGTCGATTATGAAATATTACTCTTTTACGGAAAGACCGATGTTTTACTTAGTTTACCAACAATGCACGAAGATTTATTTTGAGTGAGTAAACAACCAATAGTCTTAGTTTTGGCAATGACTACATAAATACTATAAGACACGACATGGCCATGTTAAATATTCTACGCTTATTCTTGAGTTGTCCAATACCCGCTAGGTCGCTCTGCTAGAGAATCTGAAGTTGATGTGACTGGCGCTAGGTGGCTCTACGGTCAAACAATGTTTCAGGCGGGTAAGAGAAGACGCACTGATGCCACATATGGGACCAGAGATGCGAGGGAAGGTCGAGAATCGCTTATCTCAGCGCACGAACTGACAACACTGACTATGCTGACGGAAGTAAGTGAGAAGGTTTGTGAGAGAGAGGTCAACAGTTGTACAGTCTCAACCAAGTGGGATGCGTACAGTCAAGCACCTCCTGCTAGCGCTTTCTGATAGCTGTGTGTCAAACTTGTGACGAACAGCACCCGTAAAGCGTAGACTATTTCCCTATCCTATGTCGTGTCTTATAGTATTTATGTAGTCATTGGTTTTGGTCCTTAGAAACCTACGCTTTAACAAAGTTTGATTATAATCGGAGGAGACAATTTTAAGAAAATTTTAATTTTGTATTTTATTTCTTATGTTAACTACCCTCGTATTTTGAGTTACCTACTTTCATAAATCAACTTTTAGTTACATAATGAAAAGATATTTTCAAGATATATCCAAAATATGCCAAATTTGATAAATTCGTAGTTACAACTGTAAACATTTCACATACGACACACTCCATCATCCAAAAACCACTTTTGAGGACTCTAAGGGCCTCAAAACGGATATTATCTAAAATTCAATATAGATTTTATTACCTATCCTATAACTTTCTCTATTCTACCAAATATAAATGGATAAAATAATGATTGTTTATTTACACAATTCTGTTTTGTTTTTTTTTGCAGGTAAGTTTGGAAAGAACTATTTTAAACAAATCTACAATTTTAGACGTAAACTTTGGACGAAAGTGAAATACAAGTAAGTACAATGATTTTGGGGAACTGGTGGACTTTTGGCAAGCCTATCTTAGCCACCGCGCTATGTAATTCAGGTCCACGGATCTCTCTACTCGTAATATTACACCCTAGATCCTTTATCCCTACCATACCAACCACCACACCAACTTAAGAATTTTACCGACACATACGGGACTATCAGTTTTATCAAAATATTTTTACGTTTTCATATTGAAGCTGTATAATTACCAGAACCGTCCAAACCTAACCTAATCTAACCTTAAGAAAAAATTATTTTCTTTATACATTTTCATTTACAAATCAAACAATTTGTAATGATTATCCAAATAAAATCATTTTAGTGTAAACCTACCATTATTTTGTTATTCCACCATTTTGTTTTGATTGCCCTTTTAAAATTGAATTTCGTGGGTGTTTTTTACATCTATGTAACATAACTGTAAAGTGTCAAGTTTGTAGAGTGTTCCATATGTCCGGCATATTAATTCAACAATAGCGATCTCTTGGTGGGTCAACCCGTATATAAACACTAGAAAAAATACTAGAGAAGTCACTTTGCTCTGACTATACAGGTGTCTTTTATTATGGCACCAAACACGGGGGTGGCAATGCCAAGGTTACCTAGCTGGATCTACAATTTTTGTAAGTAAAGACCTTCATTTTCTTTCTCTTTCTTCTTTCATATCAGATCTCTCTTGAGCAACGCTTGTATTTATCAAACCCTGTAGCGTATTCGACAGCTAAGGGTCTTTATTTTATCTTCATTTTTTTTTATTCCATAATAACTTTGGGTCACTGGTGGGTGACTTATTGGATATGATACAATTTAGAGATTTATTGGATATAAGATACAATTTAGAGGCAAATTGATGGTTAGTCTGTAAGACTAGTTTTAATGTATAATTTGAAATGAAATAAATAAATATAAAAAAAAAAAATTTTATTCTAAGGCTCATGTCCCATTTCAATTATCAAACCTAACTATATATATAACCACCAGAATTGTAAACTATACAATTTTGAAACACCCATTGCATTTAAAGTGCAGTCCAAATTAGTATATTATCAAAAGGAAGTGAAGAAAAGAAATAAGGAAAGAATTTTCTACAGGCAGGGAAGAAAAGGGTAAGGAGGATTATTGGTATTATTGTTGGAGGGGACATCAAACTATCCCCTTTAACGATGGCTCTGAAAATAATTAATAATATATTATATAATTCAAAAGGAGACATAAGTTTATCACTTCAGATAAAAAAGAACAGTTACATTTCTTGTAAAAAACATTTGGTAACTATAAATATCAGCAATCTTGTAAGTGGCCAGCATCAGTTAAACATTTATCATTTTATACAATACCATCTTGTGTTCATAAACTATAGCCTAAACCTTAAAAAAAAAAAAAAATACATACTGATCAGCTGACTCCTAATCGATAATTTATTCTTTCTATTTTCAGAATATTGTAATTCTTTTTCTTATTTTATCAAAAATCGAACAAAACTGCAATGAATGATTCTAAGGAAAACAAGGCCAGCCTTGAATCAATGCATTGTACTTAAATAACCTAGTTTTACGTTTCAGGATTATAGGGAAGTTGAGGTTAGGATCTAGTAACCACTCCCCCCCCACCCACTCAGTCGTGTAATTAGGTTTCAATCGAAGCTAGATGAAGGCGATAACGAGGGGATTTCATTTTGTGGTCACGAAACTCCGTCCGGCCTCGGAATGATATTTCATATTCGTAATTTTACGCTCCATAAATCGCAACTGAAACCGCGGTGTAATTGGAGGCGTAAATTCCGCTCTGTTGCGTTTCATTCGCTTGAGGATTAGCCGACTGAACTTTAGAGGATTAATGTTAGACCTTGTGAAGTTCGCCTGCGTCCAGGAAGGAGTCGTAACGAGTTAGTCAAGCTATTTATAAAGTTTTCTTGTTGTTTAAAGGTGTAAAACCTTTCGGTCATCATCGTCTTAAGCGACAGCGCGCAATCATGGTACTTACCCAGCCCTATCGTACAGAATGTAATGACCGAAAGTTGGTTTCTTGAGACTTGTAGGACATGTTACATTTTAATTGGTCGCTTCCCTCATGTCCATGACGGACCTAGAAGCTGTATATAGAGTGTTAGTAAACCTCCCCCCCCACCTTAACATTTATATGAATTTAAATAGAGCCAAACCCTTTTAGGACTGTTAACTAGTTCACGTGTAGTTTCCTTTTGATAGTTTGGAGTTTTACTCAAAACTTTTAAATGGAAACTGCATCTTGTAACATATCAAGTTAAAGGGCATAAAAAGACAAAACTAATGGACGTCACGAAATATTTTTTGGATGACCTTAACCAAAATGGCGCTATAAAATGTGTTTGAGATTTTTTAATTACAATCGCTAAATATGTCAAATAAGAACACTAAACCGTTTTTGTAAAGTTGGCTAAGCTAATCTGAGGGAAGCATTCAACGTTCAACTGAATTTTACCTGTCCCTCAAAAGTGAGGTATTTTTAGACATACTGAAAATACAAAAGAAACACATCAAGTGACAAATTAAATTAAATTGATTTTTATAGTAAAACTAATGGCACAAACAAATTTCATTTTTAACTTTATTAAAGATGTTATATCAAAATGTGGATGTCATATTCAAAAGTTAAACCTAACCTAACCTAACCTATCCAAAACTAACCTAACCTAACACTAAACCGTTTTAACAAAGTTGGCTAGACTAATCTGAGAGAAGCATATAACTTTCAACTGAATTTTACCTGTCCCCCAAAAATGTGGTATTTTTAGACATACCCAAAATACAAAAGAACCACATCAAGTGACAAATTTAATTAAATTGTTTTTATAGTAAAACTAATGGCACAAACAAATTTCATTTTTAACTTTATTAAAGATGTTAGGCCTATATCAAAATGTGGATGTCGTTTTCAAAAATTAAACCTAACCTAACCTAACCTATCCACCCTGACCTAACCTAACCTAACCTAACCTAACCTAACCTAACCTAACCTAACCTAACCTAACCTAACCTAACCTAACCTAACCTAACCTAACCTAACCTAACCTAAGCTATCCAAACCTAACCTAACCTAACACTAAACCGTTTTTACAAAGTTGGCTAGACTAATCTGAGAGAAGCATATAACTTTCAACTGAATTTTACCTGTCCCCCAAAAATGTGGTATTTTTAGACATACCCAAAATACAAAAGAACCACATCAAGTGACAAATTAAATTAAATTGATTTTTATAGTAAAACTAATGGCACAAACAAATTTCATTTTTAACTTTATTAAAGATGTAACATCAAAATGTGGATGTCGTTTTCAAAAATTAAACCTAACCTAACCTAACCTAACCTAACCTAACCTAACCTAACCTAAGCTATCCAAACCTAACCTAACCTAACACTAAACCGTTTTTACAAAGTTGGCTAGACTAATCTGAGAGAAGCATATAACTTTCAACTGAATTTTACCTGTCCCCCAAAAATGTGGTATTTTTAGACATACTGAAAATACAAAAGAACCACATCAAGTGACTAATTTAATTAAATTGTTTTTTATAGTAAAACTAATGGCACAAACAAATTTCATTTTTAACTTTATTAAAGATGTTATATCAAAATGTGGATGTCATATTCAAAAGTTAAACCTAACCTAACCTAACCTATCCAAACCTAACCTAACCTAACACTAAACCGTTTTTACAAAGTTGGCTAGACTAATCTGAGGGAAGCATTCAACTTTCAACTGAATTTTACCTGTCCCCCAAAAATGTGGTATTTTTAGACATACTGAAAATACAAAAGAACCACATCAAGTGACTAATTTAATTAAATTGTTTTTTATAGTAAAACTAATGGCACAAACAAATTTCATTTTTAACTTTATTAAAGATGTTATATCAAAATGTGGATGTCATATTCAAAAGTTAAACCTAACCTAACCTAACCAAACCAAACCTAACCTAACCTAACCTAAACCGTTTTTACATAGTTGACTAGTCTAATCTGAGAGAAGCATACAACGTTCAACTGGATTTTACCTGTCCCCCAAAAATGTGGTATTTTTAGACATACTGAAAATACAAAAGAACCACATCAAGTGACTAATTTAATTAAATAGCTTTTTATAGTAAAACTAATGGCACAAACAAATTTCATTTTAAACTTTATTAAAGATATTATTTCAAAATGTGGATGTCATTTTCAAAAATTAAACCTAACCTAACCTAACCAAACCCGCTGTAAATACAAAATATAACTCTCATTTTTTTAAAACCAATTGTAATGTGATAAGTGTTGTACATGTTCTGATGATGCCTAACAAATAGACGAAACATCTTTAAACTTTAATGGTTTATATAAGATTTCGCAGGCAAGTAAATTATCTATAAATATACCATTTTATAGTAACAATCAGTAAGGTTAAATTAATATAAATGTCTCGTACTAATTCTACAAATACAATTTTTTTTTAATGTCATCAACATTTTGAAATCATTTTTTTATAAAGTTAAAAGTGAAATTTATTGGTGCCATTAGTTTTGAATTAATTTTGCATCAATTTAATTTGATGTCACATGATGTGGTTCTTTTTTGTATTTTGAGCGTCCCCAAAAGTACCACACGTTGGGGGAGGGACAGGTTAAATTCAGTTCAACGTTGAATGCTTCTCTCAGATTAGTCTTGTGAACATTTTTAAAAACTGTTCAGTGTTATTTCACATATTTAGGGAGTTTTATAATTTTAAAATATCAAATATTTTGTGCCGCCATTTTGGTTATGTTCATCCAAAGAATATTTCGTGAGCACCATTAATTTTATCTTTTTATGCCCTTTAATTTGACATGTCACAAGATGCAGTTTCCCGTTTGAAAATTCAGAGTGCCCTAAAATTCTCTCTTTTGGGAGGAGGTGCGAAATTCCAAACGACCATAAAAGAAACTTATGTGACCTTTTTAACAGTTCCAAAAGGGTTTGGCTGTATTTAAGTTCATACACAACTTAAGACGGGGGGGGGGGTGATTACTAACACAATGTATGTGATGAATCCCCCAGCCTTGGATAGGAATGTAACATTTTCATGGGAGGTCATTACATTTTTGACAACATCTTCGCTATGTATTTGTCATCAGATAGAGGTGTACCAATACATGCAGATTTTGCAAATTTGCTAATTTAATGTTTTACACTCGAGATATGAACAAAAAACTGTGTAAAATGGTGACCATTTTGTACATTTTCAATTTGGTTATTGTGAACTACAATAGGGATTTACAAGAGCACCCTACAACCCCCCTGAACCACATTTTATGTTTCTATCTTAATTTTTGTGCGACTAGCGTACTTACGTACAAACGACATCAATGGACGCTGTAAAACGTGAAAAACAGTTCAAAAATGAAGGTCGAAATTTGTTTGATTACCCTATACTAAATAAGAATCTTCCTTGTCAATATGTTATACACCTACAAATAATACATAAAATCAACTTTTTTATAATTTTCATCATCGAAACATCAAAATAACAAAACAATTATACTTTAATAGTAATTTGTGAAATACCCTGTACCGCAAAAAAGATGCAAGTAAAACAATGCAAGACACAAGGTTAGTCTCGATCCGGAATCTTCACTTTGAAGAAGATTCGACCTTGTCCATGGAAGACTTTCTTCCTCAGATCGACCTTGAGGCGATGCACGGCCTTCTTCATCGGCTGGGAATTCACGTTTTTAATTCTTTTTTGAAACTTTGAATAAAACAAAACTTGTACGTTAAGGTTAGTTGGTTGTTTAACCTTTATTGTTTGTAGAAATGGTCAGGTGAATGTGTGTGTAGTGAGTTGTAGGATAAACACTTTGTTCACTGTTAATACTTGTTGGGCGATTTTACTTTCAAATAAACCTAGTATAGAGAAATTATGTGCCGGGTATAAAAATATATGTCGACTTTTTTGGGGGATATTTAAGTTTTTAGCATCTCTGCGTACAATAAAGTGATTTTTGGGATATGATTTTTTAATTTTTTTGATAGGCCTACCCGAAAATATGGGGGTTACCAGCATAAGAAAACTCAAAATTAACTCTCAAGATATGGATCAAATTTTGTTCAAATGTAACTTCTAAAAATATTTTTTCGCCATCTATAAAAAAAAGTTCAATAAAATTTGATCAAAAACATTCGAACCTATTTTGAGAAAATTAGTTTTTTTATTATTTTTTTTATGGTAATCCAAATTTAAGTTACGAAAATATATAAATTGTCCCGAAATATGACTACAAATAATTTTACAAAACTTAATACATTTCGGTACCTAAAATGTTAACTTTTTGAAATCATTCAAATAGAAAATTTAATTTTTTTTAATGAAGATCGTGGTCATATATTTGTGTTGTGTGTACGTGGATGATAGCCAAGATATCGATATTAAAACTAATCCTTGGAGTTGAATAGAAGAGCTTTTCTGTGTTGTCCGGTGTTTTCACATCTTCAACCAAACTAATAAATAAACAGTCAAAATTTAAAATACAAGGTTTCTCAAATTTATGCCTCGGAACATGTTTGTTTACACCTACGCCATTTTTTCTTGTTATTTCAAGGCTAAAGATTTGTCGCTCATCATCGTCTTCTATACAGTGTGAGTCAAAAGTATGGATACACCCTGTTAAATTTTAAATGGATAAAGATAGAAAAATGAAACTCAGAACACCTTTCTAGGAAATAAAAGTGAACTTTTTAGTCACTATTACAACTTTGCCCATATCCCCAAAATGGGATTTATGGGATGGCAGCTCAAAATTTTTAAATATAAAGACCCATTAAGTGACACCTCATTTTAAAGTCCTTGATTAAAGAAGAATAACAGTGAAAACCAGAGCTTTCTATCTCAACCCAGTACAAAATGGCAGCTCATTGAAATTAAGTAAAACTTCATTTAGGCAAAATATGAACATCCACATTCAGGTGGTAAATAACAACAATAGACAACCAATGAGCTGCCATTTTGTACTGGGTTGAGATAGAAAGCTCTAGTTTCCACTGTTCTTCTTCTTTAATCAAGGACATTAAAATGAGGTGTCACTTAATGGGTCTTTACATAATTTTGAGCTGCCCCCCAAAAATCCCATTTTGGGGAAATGGACAAAATTGTAATAGTGACTAAAACGTTCATTTTTGTTTCCTAGAAATGTGCCCTGACTTTCATTTTTCTATCTTTATCCATTTAAAATTTAACAGGGTGTATCCATACTTTTGACTCACACTGTATAAGAAAATGAAGAACAGAACTAAAATTAAGATGGCGAGAGGTTAGAAACTGTTCTTATAATTTTTTTTTTGTTAAATGGTTAGTTTTATAGTTATTTCAATTTAAAATATTCGAATGGCCGCCATTTTGAAACAAGTTGTGTTACATTAATGAAAGTTAACATATTAACTGAAACTAACAACAGCAATAATTCACCACAATTTGTTTCATATCTGTAGATTTTTTTTTTCTAAAAAGCACATTGACAGACAGACAATAAAAACAAAATAGACCCCTGGTTGTATTAAATTTTTGACTTCTTTTTACTCAAGAAACAATACCTCAAAGTTTGTAAGAATAATTTGGAAACACCCTGCATATTATTAACACTATAAGGAGAAAGTTTATGCAAAAATTTTAGATTTTTTAATTTATTTTTTATTTATAGAAATAATTATATATGATGTTTTGTTGAATCCTGTTATTCCAAAGTTATTCCAAAATTATGCTGTTATTTCAGATTATTTTGAGTACATTATCTATCGTTTTATTATGGAAAAAACCCTGACTTCCGCCAGATCATTGCCCTCGAATTAAACAGAAGGGCAGTATTAAAATCGTAAATAATTTATTTCGAACCTAAGGCAATATATAACAAGACTGCGCTATCTTACGGTGAGATCTACAACTCGTGCATTTCGCTGTCTGCACGACCTAGTCCTAACCATATTTGTGGAATGCCTAAAAAATAAACATTACGGCGAGACCGTATTTGGTGTGACATTAATAATATTATAAGAAAAACAAATGTCCATTAAGGGTATATACACCACTAGGGAGATTGTTGGGCTACTGGTTTCTTTTCTTCTTAACGGTCGTTATAATTTGGCACTGCAGCAAGACACCAGTTGTGGCAGAATTTTCAATTTATATAGATAAAAATAAATAACGAGAAATTGTTTTCATTGGATTGTTTTTATTTTGGCGTTGTCAGTTTGTTTGTGAGAAACTTACGAGTGTAGAAGTCAACTAACTATGAAAACATTTGTATCAATAGATTAATTATTTTAAGATAAAATTTTAAGATATTTTTTATATATATCAGCTTGTTTCATTAAAAGAATAAAATATTTGTACATTTTTCGTCAATCGTCAATTTATATTTTCCGGATATTCCTAATTTAGTTTTTAAATATACGCCATGTGGCTTTACTTAGATTTGTCCCTTCAACAAACCGGGGAGTTCTAACTGAATCATTGGATCAATGTTGTAGAACTTGATAAGTTCCAGACATTATTCAATTTTCGACACACTTAAAGGACGTCTAGAGTCATCAAATTTGTCAGGGTTACTAACACATCCAACAGCTAGAACTGTGCCAAATTTGATTATTCTAGCTACCCTATAAGTATCTCAAAAGATTTAATAACTTCTGGAAAAGGTACAAAATTTATTAAAATCAAAAAATCTACCTCTATCTACGGTGTAAACAATTGAGATACGAAAGAGTCTTAGGAACAAACTTCTAGATCAGGTTAAATCCGCGACTGCTACTGCAATCGACGAAAACCCTCAAAAAAGGACTACACTCACTTTAAAGTTGCGTCCACCATGTTTAATTTTTTCGGTGTAAAACATTAAAAAATTTAACCTTATGGAATTTATCTATACGTGTTCCGAAATTCAAGTTTCTAGCTCATCTGGAAGTATGTTAAAATTTGTATAGTGCATGAGTAGCACAAAGGGTTGTATTAGATAACCTTACCTGAACACATTGGAAACAAGTAGATAATGTGAATCATCATAGTACTTAACATCATTCAATGTAATGCAAGCAGATACTTTAAATGTAATTTAACTTTAATTTGACCCTAAAAATATTAGTTGTAAAACTATCCTTTATGTTGTGACGTCACAACGGCAATTCTCAATGACATGATACTCTTATTCTACTTTCTTATTGGTTTGCTGTGAATGGTCTGAAATTGGGCAAGAAAAACACCCAAATAATACATTTAAAAATCATACACCTATTACAAATCAAAATATATCTGAAATATTGTCATTTTGGTGTGATAAGCAAATTGTACAATCACGTGCAAGATATTTAGGAACTTTAATAGAAAAGAATCTCTCTTGGAGGTCATTCAAACCAAAATTAACAAATAAACTTTACTCTCTCTATTATCAAACATATGCTTAGAGATGTTGTCAGTGTTGAAATAAGGAGACTTGTTTATTATCCTTTGTTTTTCAATAAAACTCAATAAGTTATAGAAGTTTGGTGTGTGGCATTAGACATTGCAGATATTATTAAGGTACAAAAATGATATATTCGGCTTAAGATCTTTAGTTCAAAAATTCTTGTAAGAATTTATTCATCGATTTAAAATTGATAATACTCCCAAGCCCTTTCATATACCGCGTGTTAAAAAAGTCCTAATATTTTTTTTTTTACAATTACAAATAGAGCTGTAATTACAATGTGCAAAGCCTTTGTAGCTCTATCTGTAATGGTTCAAAAAATAATAAACCGATAGGGGACTTATTTAACACACGGTAGAAATGTCTGTTGCTAGTAAAAAAAAGCAAATACAATATTTCCTTAAAAAGCAGAGCTTTAATTTCATATTCAACTCGAAATAAGGAAGTCCTTAGTTATTTAAACTACCCAAAACATCGGCCTTATATCTTTGAAAAACATTTTATTACATCTGTATTATATTGAAATATTAAATTGTTTAATAAACTGTCAATAGATGTAAAAAATTCAAATGAAAAAGAATTGAAAACGAACATTAAAAGACTTTAAAAAAATGAGCGTTTTAGTCGGTTCAAAAATATTTAGGTGACAATTTCTAGCTCCTAGGAGTTTGGAATTTGTTAACCAATGGGATCTTGGAGAAAATAAATGTTTAATTATTTTTCCATAGTTTACATACTGACATGTTTGTTTCAGATTGGAATAGATATTATATTTTCTTTTGCTTGTAAGTTTGTGATTAGTGTAATAAGTAATGAAAAAGATTTGTGATTGTTAATGTAATTTGGTTTGATAAAATCGCCCCCAACTATTTTCCACCGGTACCATTTAAAATATTTTTATATAAATAAATTATTTCTATTTATGTTCAAAAAAATTAATTAAAAACATCAAAATGGCGGACAATGTAAACAGGTTTTTGTTCATATCTCGTGTGTTATTCAACTTATAACACACTAACTTAGATACATTTTTTAAGATATCAATTCTGCATGCAATGGTGCCAACCCCACCTCTCTACGATGACAAATAGCGAATTTATTATAAAAAATGTAATGTTGAAAAATGTCCTGAAGAAAATGTAAAGGCTCCTTCACATATACGAGTATAAAGGATGAAAAATGTCAAAATGGCTGTCATTTTGAATCATTTTTTATTCATTCTCGTGTGTTATTCAGCTTATAACACACTAAATTAGATACATTTTTTTAAAGAATTCAATTCTGCATGCAATGGTGCCAACCCCACCTCTCTACGATGACAAATAGCGAATTTATTATAAAAAATGTAATGTTGAAAAATGTCCTGAAGAAAATGTAAAGGCTCCTTCACATATACGAGTATAAAGGATGAAAAATGTCAAAATGGCTGTCATTTTGAATAATTTTTTATTCATTCTCGTCTGTTATTCAGCTTATAACACACTAAATTAGATACATTTTTTTTAAGAATTCAATTCTGCATGCAATGGTGCCAACCCCACATCTCTACGATGACAAATAGCGAAGTTATAATAAAAAATGTAATGTTGAATCTTGTCCTGATGGAAATCAGAAGGCTTCTTCACTTATATAATGGATGAAAAATGTCAAAATGGCTGTCATTTTAAATCATTTTTTGTTCACATCAAATTTGTTATTCAACATTTTTTTAAATAAAAAAATGCATTTTTCTATTCTTAGAGTAATTGTATCAACCTAATCTTTGTTATTTATAAACGTGTAGATACAAGAAACCTACTCAAGCGAAACGAGTGTATACTGTTTATTATACACACTTCTACGAAACCCGTTAGGGTCTAGTCATCGTCAAGAAAGTAGTGATACACACGATTTCAATCTGTATAACAAATATTTAAAACAAACTTTCCCTACTGAGTACGACCGCTTGTCTTAACATATCCTTGAATTCCCGAGTAACCAACTTCTGTGCAGTACATTTAGATGATCTGTTTGTATTACATTGTTCGATGGGGATGGGTAAGTAGCATGTTCAAAAACGTCAAAACCTCTCGGTCATCATCACCTTATACAAGTGATAACTCTTAAAACTCTCAGTCGTAAGAGAACAAATTTTGGTCAAGAGAAGTGTGATAGGGAGAATGAACCAAAGATTACTGTACTAACTATAGAAAACCCTTAAGGTATGGAGTATTTAAACGACACTTTAGGACCAATACACTCGCAGGGAACCTGCTTCAACAAAATCTACCAATCTGTCATAATGAAAGCCACTTTATATAATTGTCATTGCTCATGTTTGTTTTATCTGCTCCCAATTAAATCAACTTTAACCAGTTGACATCGAACATTGATCGATTGTTGATTCGTTCACTTTCATTTAGGGCGGGGTTTAAACTAGAAAATCACCTTTAATCAGACATCAGTCTTAGACTAGCGTGTATGCAAAGCCCAGGTGATTGTGGAGGTCCTGTCGCAATCCTAACCTGAAATACTTGATTTGTCTTGGCAACACTGGCTGATTCGTTTTAATCAAGATGGACGGAAATATAAATTTTTACTTTCGTGTGAATATATTTAAGTCTGAGTAAACAATGGATCCGTTTATTGCGTATCGATTATCCAAGATCAATTTTATCGTCTTGTTGTTTTAAAGGTGAAAACCGCTCGGTTATCATCGCTTTAAAAATGGAAGAAAAGAACATAAAATAAAGTCCTCTAGCACTCGAATACTTGATTAGCATCAGAGTCGAAAAATAACAAGAGTTGGTCAAGAGAGACATGATAGGAATGATAATAGAGATGAATTGAACCCAAGGCTACGCAAAAAAATGTGTAAATTCAGCTAGTCTCCCTCGGAATTGCCAAAAGCGTACTTACTAAATTGAGCCACTGAGGGTATATTCAAGGTCGAAAAGAAGTAAACACAAAATATAAAGAGTGTTCCAAAAGTTTGTAAACGGTTCAGTAATTTTTGAACGATCAGCAACAAATTTTATTAAATTAAACTATTTTGTATACAGTCAAATTTTACGAGTCCAATAAATGATGTAAAAACGTTTCAGAAACTTTTCTTTAGCTTAAACCAAATAAAAACAAACAAAAACTAAAACTATCAGTTCGGTATTTTGTGTCAAAAATTGAAAATAAATCAAAAATCAAAGAGCTAATAATATTTTAATAGAGCTTAATTGCGTCGCTTAATCCAACCTAACATATGACAACCTCTCCTAACTTAACATAACTAACCTAACCTAACCTAATCTAACACAACCTAACCTAACATATACTAACCTACCTAACCTAACCTAACCATAAACGCGTTCTTAGTGTAAATCGTTGTTGATTAATTTTAGATTTTAATGACAAACTCAAAGGTTTATGAAATGAAATTATTTTGAATCCATATAATTAATCTTATTTTCTAGTATACAAAAACACATGTAATAAATAAAAACATAATTTACGTATAAAAAGATTTTTTCTACATATATATATATATTATGTAGATATTTCAAAAACCGTAATATTTTGTACCAGGATTTGTCACACGGGTTTCCTACTCTTCACTAAAATTTGAACTAAATCTGTTGAGACAATTTTGAGAAATTGCGTATTTTATAACAGACCCATGCTGTTTTTTTTTTTTTTTTTTTTTTTTTTTACCGATAACTCGTGAATCTGTATTTTTTGTAGAGACGTTGACCTGTTCATTTAGTTTGTGTGACGCGTGTGAAAGATGCCTTTAAGGGGAATTCTATGTTTGTAATGCGCTGTGATTGATCTACCTGTCACGACTTTCGACAAGGAAATGGTAAAAGTTGATTGGCGCCGTCAAAGTACTTTCCCAGCCCCATTGTAATACAACCAGATTCTTTACATGTAACGCCTAAAAGTTGGTCTTTTGAACCTTGTAGGAAATGTTAAATTATATTGGTAGAGTAAGGGGTCTTATCAGGTAGGGTAAATTTGTTTAAAACATTTGTTTACGCGGATTTCCTGGCAATGCAATGACGGGTCTCGTATTAAAAAGTCTCGCCTCGCTTCGCTCGGGTCAGTGTCTCAGCCATACCGGGTCTTGTAAAAGTAGATATATGAAGCAGGATCCACTCGGTGACTTGGTAATGCTGGATCTCGTTTACGAATATTATATTTTCTAGGAGGCAAAATTCGAAATTACATATCAGAAAATAACGTAGCAGTTTGTCATCGTAGAGATTTGTGTTTGGTGTCATTAGGCCTACATGCAATCGTTATCTACAGTATCCTCAAGGTGGGAATGTGTCTGGGATGGAGAGGAAAAGAGGGGCCCCCACACTTTGTTGCGTTTACTTTCAGCTGTACAACCCCAATAAAAAAAATATAGACCTCAAATGCTTCTGTATAAACGCCTAAACTACTTTCGTTCCTTTTATCGGTGTAAATAAGAATAAAACGTTTACAAAAGTCTGTCACGAAGTTGTAACTTTAGGAATTAAATGTAGCTGAGCAGTAATTTGTGTACCTAGTTTTCTTGGAATGGGTTATACCAATGACTACATAAATACTATAAGACACGACATAGGATAGGGAAATAGTCTACGCTTTACGGGTGCTGTTCGTCACAAGTTTGACACACAGCTATCAGAAAGCGCTAGCAGCAGGTGCTTGACTGTACGCATCCCACTTGGTTGAGACTGTACAACTGTTGACCTCTCTCTCACAAACCTTCTCACTTACTTCCGTCAGCATAGTCAGTGTTGTCAGTTCGTGCGCTGAGATAAGCGATTCTCGACCTTCCCTCGCATCTCTGGTCCCATATGTGGCATCAGTGCGTTTTCTCTTACTCGCCTGAAACATTGTTTGACCGTAGAGCCACCTAGCGCCAGTCTCATCAACTTAAGATTCTCTAGCAGAGCGACCGAGCGGGTAATGGTCAACTCAAGAATAAGCGTAGAATATTTAACATGGCCATGTCGTGTCTTATAGTATTTATGTAGTCATTGGTTATACCGTCAAGTCAGGTTAGGGAAACAAGTAGAAGGGAGGACACGCCCCTTACACCAGACGCACTCCTAGTCTGAGGCTACTGTAACTGTAGTTAGTGAAAGCATACAAATACAGTGTGAAAATACTGTATATACTTTTTACTTATTAAAAAAGTTATATTTTCCCACAAAATTAAATCTTAAATATTTCTTCTCTAAGCAATACTTTCTATCGCCCTGTTAAATTTACAAACCACATATTTTATTTGTGTCTTAAAAGTGTTTCTTTTATTATTGCCAAGTAAAATTTTAAAGAATGACTTAACTTATAACAGCATCATTGTGTAATTCAAGCGGAAATGTTTTCTATCTGGTAACTAATTACAGGTATGTTTGTTGTTATATGAGCTCTGTCAAATGTATGTGTGTTTAAATCGGTTTTGAAAGTCCCTGAGCCTAAACAGTAGTTTTTTGAAATTATGAAAATATTGTTTTAAAAAATGTTTTGAAAATATTCTTTTAAAAAATATTTTGAAAATATTGTTTTAAAAAATATTTTGAAAATATTGTTTGTTGTTAAAAAAATTAACTCAGAAACTGTTCTATCAATTTTCACACTTCTTAGCAGTTTACGTTTAACAATAAAACTTTTACAAAAGTCTGTCACGCAGTTGTAACCTTCGGAATTAAATATAGTTAATCAGTAATTTGTGTACCTAGTTTTCTTGGAATGGGTTGTACCGTCAAGTCAGGCTAGAAAATGAAGTAGAAGGGAGGACACTCCCATTACACCAGACACAATCCTAGTCTGAGGCTACTGTACATTTAGTATGTTATAAGTTGAATAATAAGTTGTTTTATCCGCCATTTTTAATACGATTTTTTGAATTTCAATAGCGTTCCATATGATCACACTTTAGTCCTATATATCAGATTTCATTTTCTTTTCTTTTTTCGCCTCTATCGCGCTTACGTACAAACATCGAATCGATAACGGACTGACGGCATGTCGGAAATCACCTTTCGGTTTCCTGAATCAAAACGGAAGTCAGAATGTTATACTTCGTATGATGTGAAAGTAAAAAGAAAATAAAGAACGTCGCTTAGCCTTCTAATATTCAAATAAAGTCAGAGTTGGAAAAAAAGACGATTTAATGAAGTTTACCTGATAAGAAAAGATGAAAGAGAGGGATCTACCCCAAGACGACACGTAAAAGTGTAGATCCAATAGGTTCCCTCGGTATTGCGGAATCATTTCCAACTACTGAGGAAAACTTCAAACGGAATCCATTTTTAAATAAACTAAATATAAAAACTTGTTATTAACGGTAAAATTAAATAATTATCTTCTTCACTTTCTGTTCGTATTTTCCACATTAAATTTAATCTTTAAAAGTTTGTTTTCTTACGACTGGTGGCCGCGAGTCGCTGAGATGAAGAATTTCTCCTCGAGGCAAGAGACACGGGGTAATGACGATTGAATAGATAACACCGATACCGGATCTGCAGAAGTGACTCAGAACCAAATCAGAGCAAGGTCATCGAGTTAGTACCTTGTAATTTAACAATTGTCTGTTGCATGTCTTCTGAAAAATGAGTTTTGATGATAAGGGCGTGCAACACCATTGCAACTGACTACCTAAGCAATCTTACGATTTTTTATACAATCTTCAGTGAGAATTGTGGTGAAATTTTAATTGATAGTTCGTCTAAAGACAATTATTATAGAAGGAAAAACATTCTCAATCCTGTTTTATCGCGAAATGTGCGAAATGTGATACACAATAGGAAGTACGTACTCCTAAAAGTGGTTCTTACTCACTAAAAATCACCTTCTTTGTTTAAAGCTGAAAATCATCGCCTTATAAAATACGTTAATGGGCGCCATTATGGTACTTACCTAGCCCCATCATATAATATAGATCCTCTAAATGTAACGACCATAAGTTGGTCTGTTGGGCTTTGTAGGAAATGTTAAATTGTATTGGTAGATTAAGGGGTCTTATCCAGTAGGGTGTGTTTAGAAAAATTGTTACACAAGTTTTCTGAATTTTATAATTTTGTGACACTACTTTCTTAAGGTCAGCTTGGCCCTAACGGGATACGTACGTATTAATTAGTCTCCATTCATTTCGTTCGTGTAATTGTTTCGGCCCTTTACTGTCTCGGTCCAAACTCAACGACTGATCACTAAATCTCTGGATCCACGAAACCTAGAGCTATGAATTTTTTAACATGGTTTGGGGTCGGCCTGTTGACGCGTACTAAGAAAGGATTTAGAACATGTTTCACTCCAAGGGTGTTTTTTACCACTAAAGCATATCTTTGGATCCAAGAAGCCTAGAACCATACATTTTTTTAACATGGTTTGGGGTAGGTCTGTAGACGTGTACTAAGAAAGGATTTAGAACATGTTTCACTCCAAGGGTGTTTTTTACCACTAAAGCATATCTTTGGATCCAAGAAGCCTAAAACCATACATTTTTTTAACATGGTTTGTGGTAGGTCTGTAGACGAGTGCTAAGAAAGGATTTAGAACATGTTTCACTCCAAGGGTGTTTTTTACCACTAAAGCATATCTTTGGATCCAAGAAGCCTAAAACCATACATTTTTTTAACATGGTTTGTGGTAGGTCTGTAGACGAGTGCTAAGAAAGGATTTAGAACATGTTTCACTCCAAGGGTGTTTTTTACCACTAAAGCATATCTTTGGATCCAAGAAGCCTAAAACCATACATTTTTTTAACATGGTTTGTGGTAGGTCTGTAGACGAGTGCTAAGAAAGGATTTAGAACATGTTTCACTCCAAGGGTGTTTTTTACCACTAAAGCATATCTTTGGATCCAAGAAGCCTAAAACCATACATTTTTTTAACATGGTTTGTGGTAGGTCTGTAGACGAGTGCTAAGAAAGGATTTAGAACATGTTTCACTCCAAGGGTGTTTTTTACCACTAAAGCATATCTTTGGATCCAAGAAGCCTAAAACCATACATTTTTTTAACATGGTTTGTGGTAGGTCTGTAGACGAGTGCTAAGAAAGGATTTAGAACATGTTTCACTCCAAGGGTGTTTTTTACCACTAAAGCATATCTTTGGATCCAAGAAGCCTAAAACCATACATTTTTTTAACATGGTTTGTGGTAGGTCTGTAGACGAGTGCTAAGAAAGGATTTAGAACATGTTTCACTCCAAGGGTGTTTTTTACCACTAAAGCATATCTTTGGATCCAAGAAGCCTAAAACCATACATTTTTTTAACATGGTTTGTGGTAGGTCTGTAGACGAGTGCTAAGAAAGGATTTAGAACATGTTTCACTCCAAGGGTGTTTTTTACCACTAAAGCATATCTTTGGATCCAAGAAGCCTAAAACCATACATTTTTTTAACATGGTTTGTGGTAGGTCTGTAGACGAGTGCTAAGAAAGGATTTAGAACATGTTTCACTCCAAGGGTGTTTTTTTACCACTAAAGCATATCTTTGGATCCAAGAAGCCTAAAACCATACATTTTTTTAACATGGTTTGTGGTAGGTCTGTAGACGAGTGCTAAGAAAGGATTTAGAACATGTTTCACTCCAAGGGTGTTTTTTACCACTAAAGCATATCTTTGGATCCAAGAAGCCTAAAACCATACATTTTTTTAACATGGTTTGTGGTAGGTCTGTAGACGAGTGCTAAGAAAGGATTTAGAACATGTTTCACTCCAAGGGTGTTTTTTACCACTAAAGCATATCTTTGGATCCAAGAAGCCTAAAACCATACATTTTTTTAACATGGTTTGTGGTAGGTCTGTAGACGAGTGCTAAGAAAGGATTTAGAACATGTTTCACTCCAAGGGTGTTTTTTACCACTAAAGCATATCTTTGGATCCAAGAAGCCTAAAACCATACATTTTTTTAACATGGTTTGTGGTAGGTCTGTAGACGAGTGCTAAGAAAGGATTTAGAACATGTTTCACTCCAAGGGTGTTTTTTACCACTAAAGCATATCTTTGGATCCAAGAAGCCTAAAACCATACATTTTTTTAACATGGTTTGTGGTAGGTCTGTAGACGAGTGCTAAGAAAGGATTTAGAACATGTTTCACTCCAAGGGTGTTTTTTACCACTAAAGCATATCTTTGGATCCAAGAAGCCTAAAACCATACATTTTTTTAACATGGTTTGGGGTAGGTCTGTAGGAGTGCTAAGAAAGGGTTTTGAAAATTCTCTACTCCAAGGGTGTTTTTTACCCCTTAATATAAAAGTCAAATCACATTGACTGATCACGAAATCTCTGGATCCAAGAAGTTTAGAGCTATGAATTTTTTTAAACATGGATGTAGTAGATCTGTAGATGCGAACTAAGAAAGGGTTTTGAAAATGTTTCACTCCAAGGGTGTTTTTACCCCTAAAGCATATCTCTGGATCCAAGAAGCCTACAGTTATGAATGTTTTAACATGGTTTGGTTAAACTGGGGTCATCAGCTAGTTAAAAAATTTTTTTTCGTTTTTCTGAGGCCATGAAACGGTAAAAAACGTAGGTCGAATTTTTGTACGATTACGAAACTTACCCAATAGGCTAGAGAAGAAGAGTTAGTCAAGAGGCAATTGATAGGAAAGATAAAAAAGCGGATTCTAGCCCAAGACTATGTGGAGAAATTTGTAGATCGTTTATGTTTGCCACACCCTCTCTTCCTGTTAGTAAACCTAAAGCGCAAAACAAGGATTCAAGAATGATATACTATGTGCCAAGCTGAAATCTATCCATGGTTCTATCTAGAAGGTTACTAAAGATTTGCCGAACGTTGTGCGAAGGGAGACGGTTAAAGGTCTTGTCAGGAATTACCTCAGACAGATCTAGCACAGACACAGGAAGTGTAAGATGAAGGATGGGAGTTACCTTACAATTACCGTATTACATAGTTTACTATAAACTGCACTACCCTCAGGATTGTAAATTCATCTATAGTGAATACTGGACATAGCAGCCGAGAAATACTCTAACTACACCTTTCTTCATGAAGTCTTCTGTTGAACACTCTCTTTCATCTTTCCTTTCGAGTCTCTATTGTTCATCTTTGACCAACACTTGTTCTTTTCCAACTCAGACATATTGTAGTCTGGAAGCTTTAAGCAACAAGAAAAAAAGCTACCGGAAACCGAAATAAGCCTGCCAAAGTGGTATGCTGCATTCAACTGCATCTTCAACAGAATAATATTAATGAAGGTACACTGTACATTTTCTTCTCCAGCTTCTTATACAAATAGGCTACTGAGAAACGTCTCAGCAACTCCAACAGCTTCTGAAACAGAACTGATGTGTTAGTAATTTTTACAGCCTCAGGGGACTGGTATAGTGAATACGGGCGTTAAGATCCTGAAGGGATTGTTAGGAAATAGGATATTTTCAGTTAGGAATATAGTAGCCTATAAGTTCTTTTTAAGAAGCCAGAATTAAAACAATTATTGTGACAGACCTGGAAAACTGACGAAAACCCATACCTTGCAAGCAAGGCGGACCACAATGATATATAAACACCTGAGTGCGAGGAAACTTGGTCAGTGGGTCAAGATTGATCAAGGGAAGGCGCTGCAGGAATTCTTGACGATAGGCAGACGAACTTGGTGAGTAAGAGCTTCCTGAGCATCCATAAGTACCTATTGTAAACAGGGTGAGCAAACTTTGTTTATTAAAAAAATTGTAATTATCTCAGAGTTAGATAATTAAACTGTAACGTAGAATCAGATCTGTCATTTACAACGATCTGTG
This sequence comes from Aphrophora alni, assembly GCA_963513935.1. NCBI lineage: Eukaryota > Metazoa > Arthropoda > Insecta > Hemiptera > Aphrophoridae > Aphrophora > Aphrophora alni. Next base: position 16,181,164 of record OY740776.1, on the reverse strand, counting down.
AGTCATTCAAGAGCATTGTATTAAGATAGGAGATGGTTACTCTTTTAATAAGTGTTAATAAAGGTTAATAGAGTACTGAACCACTGATATAATTATATTGAAAATAAAGAACCCAGACAGTTTAAAGATCCAAACCTAACAAGATCTAGCTGGATCTATACTTTTCTTCCTTTAGTTTTGTGTTAGATCGCTCTATTTCAATTTTTCTATCCTGTTTCTCAATAGACCAACTCTTGTTCTCTTCCGACCTTGACGGTATTAGAGGATTCACAGCCTAGAGTTTTTATATTCCTGTCTTCCTTTTTTTTTAAAACGAGATGATGATTGAGAGATTTTGAGCGTTTAAGCAACAAGATGAAGGAAAAAAATAATGTTTACAAATATAATACACGAGAGTTGGATGTTGGACGTAATACAGAGTCGCCGATTGTACAGTAGCCTCAGACTAGAATTGTATCTGGTGTAAGTGGCGTGTCCTCCCTAGCCTGACTTGACGGTACAATCCATTCCAAGAAAACTAGCTGCACAAATTACTGCTTGCTACATTTAATTCCTAAAGTTACAACTTCGTGACAGACTTTTGTAAACGTTTTTATTGTTATTTACACCGATAAAAGAAACGAAAGTAGGGTAGGCGTTTATAGAGAAGCATTTTAGTTCTATATATATATATATTTTTTTTTGAGGTTGTACCTCTGAAAGTAAACGCAACAAACAAAAAGTGGGGACCCGTCTTTTCCACTTCACCCCAGACACATTCCTACCTTGAGGATGCTGTATTTAGAATTGTATCCCTAGCTAACGGGACTTTCAAAATACTTGGTGCAAGCTGTAGCTTACCTTGTGCGAAGCTATTTCGTTGCTGCCATATTGCGTGAACAGCAAACCACACGGACGTTGCCGAAACTTGTGAAAGCTCTCCCATTGGATCTTTGCACGCTTATTGTGAACAAGACACGCGACGTGACGGCGTCATCGATACGCATAAAAGAAACCTAGCATAGACCAATTCTTTTACACTTCATTGATTATGCAAGAAACTTTATTTTGAGTCTTTATTAAAACAGGTTTATTTAATTGACCATGACCTCATTCTGTTGTGGTGGACGCTGGACGGACGGGCGAACACGCCTACAAGTCTGCAGGTAGCAGGTCCGGTGTTGGGCAGAAGTTGTTTGGAAAACTTCCATGTCGAAGATGAAATCGTAAGTTTTAACAAATGGCGCGAAAACAGTCGTTTTTTAACTCTCGAATTAAATTTTATTCTAAGTTAGTTAATAGTTTATGCTACACGTTAAGTCACAATACGGAGTAAGTATTAAATAATTTAGATTAAAATCTGTTACATGGATACGATTACTCGAAATGAGTTTTAATAAGTTTGTTTTTTATTATTTTTTTGAAGTGGCCGATTTTAATTGTTACAGACCTTTTGTCTAAATTAAATTCAATTTTATAATGTTGAGATATTCTCACACCCTGAAAATTAATTATAACTCTAATTATCGTACTGAAAATTTGAGGTAAGATAACCATTTAAGATTAAAAAACCAATAAATACTATTTTAAATTTTAAATGTATTGCATTGTAAATTGTATCACCACCTTTTATTTACATGACACGTATAATTTAAAATTCTACAAACCAAATTTACATACAAACATCACGAACTCAATAAATAAAACATTGTTACATTTACCCCTAGCTTACGGTTTACATTTTAGAAACGATACTACTACTTTTGGCATACGCCCATTTAGAAGTTTAAAACATTCTCCCCAGGTCTGCACCATAGAGTACCCCGCTTTGAGTGAGTAATTTAATTAATAATAAATTACTATAATCTAAGAAATATTCACTCACACAACGGTATCCCTAATGAAGACGTGAACTTTAGTTTTGTGTTACGCGTTCTGAATTAGTCTCAGTTATATTAAGAAATAATACTTCCGGTAGGTTCCGCTTAACTATAGATTCTGAGCCTGAGTGACACCATCCAAAGTAAATTTAATAAATTAAAGTACACTATAAATTACCAAAACAAAACTGCATGTCCTGTCGACAACTGTGTGAGTACTGGAAGCGCCAAAATACTCTTCACAGAATAAAAATTGTGTCTTTCAGCTTCCACTAAATTGTAGGTTATACAAAAATGGGGGAACTCCGAGATGTAGTCAAAATAAGCCAACGTACTAAATTTTATTAATTTAATTACCATTTAAAAGGAATTAGTTAATAGGATAAGATAAAGTATAAACCCATCTGCTTTATATTGAGAGCTTATCCTTCCATGTCCTTGCATGTTCGACAAATCTTAGAGAATTTTCTTTTTTGTCGAGCCTTAAATATGGTGTTTTACTCTTTAGAGTAATTCCCAAATATAGAAATATTGGACTATCTCAAGAAAATTAAAGGTATCACCTTAACAGAAATGTCCTGTGTGTTCCTGTGAGTCCTTCATCATTTTAGACAGTTTCAATAATTTCCAGTCCTCGTCAATCATAGTACTGATGTAAGCAACAACAAAAAAACAACAGAAATAATGAATCCCGTTTGACATCTTTCCACAGACAAGCTGACGACAAGAGTGATTTATGTTAAGACCTAACAATGACAGTTCTGTTCCTCAGCAGGGGTTTTTAACTTGTTACCAGTCGACGTTACATGGACCACTGAGCATGCTCTCTACAGAGTCGTTTATCTACTGAAGTCATCTCGTCAGGATCTTATAACAAGACAGTATCACATGCTGTTGCTACTGGTCAGTGGCACAATTTGTGGCGATTGTTTATGGTCGCATTACCTGATGATGACATGAAATTGAAACACGATAATGAGGATAATAATAAGAGTGGTTTTTTTTAGAACAAAATGAAAACCTCTCACTACACAAAAATACAATATTTTAAGAAAAAAAGAAACTGAATTGCCGAATAAGTCAAAAACGTTTATCGTGGTGACATGATGGTCTGAGGACCAAAAGTATAGGGTAAATTTGTTAATCGTAAAAAATGTTGACCTTCTTTTTCCACTAATCTACAAGTTTGGGTGTTGTCAAATTGGCCCGATGGTCAAAGGAATTCGTTAATCCTCCAATTAGAGAGGTCGAACTGGTCCGAGGGTTCGCGTAGGGGTGAGGTCGAACTGGTCCGACGGCAAATAGGTTAGGTTAGGTTAGGTAAGTAACCTTTCCTGGATTTCCTGCTTCTATCTGCTTTCTAACCATCGGACCAGTTCGACCGTGACCCTTCCCTAAGCAACAAAAACATAATTGGAATATTTTTACCATCGGACCAGTTCGGTACCACCCTACAAGTTTTACGACCGCAGAAAACCAAAAGCGTGTAATTTGACTTACCGACCGTCCGTTCGTTCTTGTAGAGCGATCGCAATAATAAGGATAGGGTGGGATTTAGTACAGGGGACTACAGTGTGCTCGTTGCATTAAACAAATTAATAGAAAATGGCGGCTTTTTCGTTATATTTCTTGTGTTATTCAATTAATAATACGTTAAATTAAATACAAAAATCAAATTTCAATTATCCATGTAAGGGTACGAACAGAACAAGTGGGTCGCGGAGGATGCTACTACTGTAGTTAAGTCGCGGTCGATGTCGACATCCATGTAAAACAAACACATTGTAGTGAATGGAAGAGAACAGAGCAGGTGGAGGTTTAGCGCGATGCCATCCAGGAGGTTTACATCGATGCTTTTGAAAATCAAATGAGTATTTTTTACATGGATGCCTACTGCGCGGTCTACAAGGATGCTTCCCTGTGATTGGTGCTTTCAAGACCAAGTTGCCATTCCCCTCCACAGCAGCTCGCATAGAACACGTCTGGCGTCTGTCATTCCGTGCACAAGGGTACTCTAGTTGCTACCTATAATCTCTTTTGCGTATTACGTTCATTTTTGAATTTCAAGTGCTAAATATGAAGGAAGATCTGATAGCAATTGTGCAGCTCACTCCCGTATTGTTGGACAAGACCCAAAGACAACATCATAACCGGTAATTTTTATGTTTGAGGAAAAGATGATGGTATTCCCCTAAACGGCTTCTTTTCAAATTTATTGGATGCACTGAAAACCGTCTGTTGGGTATATTACCTATCAGCCACCACTTGGTGACAGCTGACATTTCATCACTATCATCACTTGACAACACAACATCGAAAAAGCACAATCTTTTTGTCATTCAAATTTCATCAAACCATACATTTGACAGTGGTCCTAGCTCAACTGAGCAGCGCAGGTAACCTCCTTGCTATGTGCTGTCGACATCGACCGCGACTTAACTAGTAGCATCCACCGCCACCTCCACCTCCACCGCGACCCACTTGTTCTGTTCGTACCCTAAGGATACCAATTCCTCCTCTCTACGATGACAAATAGCGACTTTATTGCCCAAAGTTCGAACCCTGACTTTCCAAAAACATGTGATACGAACGCCGCGTCGACATGAGTGTAGTGGGGAAGCTTCGAGGTCCGTATGGCTGCAACACTAAAATGAGCGAAGCGAATGGGCGCTTTTTAACATATACAAATCTACAAAAGACAGAAAACGTGTGTAAAAACAAACACAGCCTTATTAGGTAACAAACAACTTAACACTTCCTACAGTGCTCGAGAAATCTTTTGAGCATACATTTAGAAAATCTGTTTGTATTAAATGATTGGACTGAGGAAGTACCTTAATGGCCCCAATCAACTTTAATAAATACAAATTGTTTATTGAAAAATGTATTAAATTTATATTGCCACTTTGATCAGCAATATTAGCAAATATAAGTTGTCTTCAGCATTAAATATAGCTTTCACCTATAATGAACTTAAAGTAATTTTCTGGAAAATTTTCGAAGGAATTTCTTTTTAAATAAGACATAGGTATATAAAATACACTAGATCTTCGTCCTTATTTTTATTGCGCAATAAACACATCAACAAAGCAGATTTATTAGAATAATTATTCAAATAATTAAATTCAACTCTTCCTTTGATCAGAGGTTTGTCCACGATATTTCCTTTACAGTCCCCATCATAATAATTGAGCTCCCAAAAACGACTCTGACTATTTTCTGCTTCTGATTTATACTTAAGCATTAAATTGTTTTAATTTACTCGTGTCCTCACTTATAGCCACAACTCGTAGCCACATAATTTTCTATCTTACTTTTAATTGAACCACATTCATTTTTTATAACAATGGTAGGGAGTGTAAGGTGACGTGACGTAGGCCACGCCCTTTTGAATTGGTGTGTAACCTAACCTGACCACGCCCCTTTGAATTCATCTGTAACCAAACCTAACCAATGACCGTAACTTAACCAAACCACGCCACTTTGATTTCGTGTGTAACCTAACCTAACCAGAGACCGCCTAACCTGACCACGCCCCTTTGAATTTGTCTGTAACCTAACCTAACCAATTACCGTAACTTAACCAAACCACGCCACTTTGATTTCGTGTGTAACCTAACCTAACCAGAGACCGTCTAACCTGACCACGCCCCTTTGAATTGGTGTGTAATTTAGCCTAACCAGAGACTAACCTAACCTAACCACGTCCCTTTGAATTCGTGTCTAACCTAACCTAACCAGAAATCGTAACCTAATTCCATGACCCTAAGCTTAAATTTGTGACCGTAGCCTCACCTAAGGCAAAAGATAAAATATTTGGATATCTATTCTGACTCAAATGCAAGGCACAATGAATATGTTTTAGTTTCCAAGAATTAATTATTAATTGAAACAAGGTGTTTATCAAATTATTCCCATATCTAAACGTAGTGTTGATTTTACACTAAACCGACTTAAGTTTATTAATAAAAAAAATTTTTTTAATCAAATTAAGGGAAAATTGATTCACAAATATTTTATTTTTATAATATTCAAAATAGCGTTTTAAGTTAACAGTTTTGGATACATTCGACGTTAAAAGTTATAATCGGCCGCCATTTTGAAAATGATACAAATAAAGTCTTTGTGTTTGGTACACTTGTAAAACGTAACATACAAAATGCTTAAACCAAATTTGAAAACAATATCATATATTTCTGGAGTAACAGTGAGTTTATGTCAAAAAAACAAAATGGCGGATTGCAACTAAACTAACACGAATTCGAAAACGTTACTGAACTTTATTTGGATATTCAGAATATGATCCTTTATATCGCGCCAAGGTTTTCTGTGGCACCCTGTATATACAGGGTGTTCCCAAGCTACGTTCCAAAACTTCAGAATGTAGTTCCTTGGGTTAAAAATGTTAAAATAAGTAAAAAAGTTCCTGTGAACATATGTCCTAAAATTCTTAATTTTTCTTCTGTCCGCCATTTTGTTTTTTACCAAAACAACATATTTTTAAATATCAAGTCCAATTTTTTTATATACCAAAAAATAGAACATGGCTGACATTTAAAATTTCTAATGTCAAATACCATTAACTTTACAAAGCATTTTTAAACGGCTAAAAAATGTTTGGGTTTAGTAATACATAGTAAAAAATAATAAAAATTAGAGGACAGAAAGAAAACTAAGTAATTTAGGGCGTATGTTGATTGGAACTTTTTTACTTATTTTCACCTAAGGAAACATACTTTAAATTTTTGAAACGAATTTAGTAATACCCACTATATTTATTTTAAAATCAGGTAGTTTATGTTTATTTATTCTGCAAGTTTCAAAATTAGGTCTAACCAGTCAAAATAACTAAAATCAGGACATATAAACTGACGAATAAAAAGCACAAGTCAAAGAAATTCACAAAAAATCACGGCCACATTATGCTATTTTGGTGAATTTTAAGTTTGGGTATTTCTATACAACTAAATTTACCGCACAACTTTTTTTACAATAGGGTATTCGTTTAACTTATATTCGAATTATTCAAAATTTGTAAAAACTGCAAGTGATTTGAATGCGTGGTGTACTTCAAGTTAGCGATGTGGATACTCGGGTGAAATGGATAATCGAATTAATCGGTTTCAAATGATTTCAATACTCGTGTTATTATTTCGAAATCGAGTATCTGCGTAGAATGATATTGCGCATTGGATTCGAACTCAGCTTTACCAATCAGCGAATTACTAACGAATATTATATCGTCTCCTTGTTCCTAGTTACGAATATTTTATTCCGAAATCGAGGATATTAATAATCGGAACGTTCCGAGGATTTTGATACTCGGATTCACCGAATATTTTAATTCGAACTCGCAGATGACTACCTCAAGTGTAGAATCTAGTTCCAACCTTATTCCTATTTCGTTATAAAAAACAAACCACCATAATAACAATGCTTTATATTACAAAGACGTCTTCAAGGAAGGTTGTGCTCCTTTATAGGTCGCCGACTAATTGTTTTAATTCCGTTTGATTTCTAATTGTTTCTATAATAATTAGACCTGGAGACACATCGTTAATTTATTTTCTGTTATGGGGAATAACAAGTTTTAATATTTATTGTAGATGTTGGTAACAATGAAACGAGTGACGTAATTAAACCTGTGACAAGTATGAGTGAGTGACGAGTGACATGGCGGCGTGCTCTTTGTGGTATTGATTTACTACCTGGACGTAACGTGTGCGGTATTCAGCTTGCAATGCATGGGTGCACGCTTATGATTGCTTTGTCCTTTGGAATCCTTATTTCCAATGACCGGTTCAATCTAGGTTTAATGTATGTGAACTTGGATACAACAGTATAACCAACACACAGAACACAATTCTCACAAAAAATACGCCTAAGTATCAGATACACGAGCTACACCAAATATTAGTTATAGTTTGATTGGTGTAGCTCGTGTATCACTGAAGAGGACGACCTTGTCGTTGAAACGTGTCTGATACTTAGGCTTATTTTTTGTGAGAATTGTGTTCTGTGTGTTGGTTATACTGTATAATTTTTCTCATAAGTCAAGCTCAACATTTAATAAAACTTGGATACTGTTCAGTTGAATAATGGTTGATAATGTTGATAATTCTCCTCGTAAAACTGATATTGCGATGCAGTGGAGGGAAATTAGAATATAACAGTGATGTAACTGGGAATTTTTTTATTTACATGAGTGGGAAACCGAAAAAATTAGCAAATTCGGAATGGAGGTTCACTAGAAAAGTGCGTTTATGTATTTTGAGTGCATCGCTACGATATTTTTTTTTAATATCTAGGGGTCGTACAAAAATTTTAAAAAATTATAGTACTCGTAAATGAAGGGACTATCGAATTGGTAGGGTATTGTAACATAAAGAGTACTTCCTAACCTCAAAAAAATTCGAATTTCGTGATTAATTTTTTTTCTCTAATAATGCAACAAATGGGGTAAAAATCGTCAGATCTTCACGAAAATTTGATGCAATATGTATCTTTACACTAGAAATCGGTGGTCAAATTTCCAAAAAAGGCATTTTTACGACCACAGTTAGTCATTTTTGAGGTTAGGAATTACTTAATGTTACTATACCCTGCCATGTCTATAGTCCTTTCATTTTCGAGTATTTTCTGTTTTTTTTAAATTTTTCTACGACCAATAGAGCAGGAGATATCTAAAAAATAGTGTGGCGATGAACTCAAAATAAATAAAAAATGCACTTTTCTAGCGAAGCTCCGGTCCGATTTTGTTAATTTTTTCAGTTACCCACTCAGTTGCATGTACAAAAAACAAAAAAAAAGAAATTCAAATTACATAATTGCTCATCACGTTTTTGGACTAATTATAGCTATTTTGGGGTTGTTTATAATAAATATAAATAATTTTGACGAAGTGAAGTTGGTACCATTGCGTGTATAATTTAAATCTACAAATTTCGATCTAATTTAATGTGATATAAGTTGAATAATACACTAGATATGAACCAAAAATATTTTAATGGGCGCCATTTTGATATTTTTAATTCAATTTTTCTTGACTATATGAACAAACTATAGTCCCCTGTGTAAATTTCCATGTTCCTGTTTTAATTTTAATCCTTACGTACAGATGACAACGACGACGGATGGACAGGAAGTCGTAAAATTACTTTCTCGGTTACTTGAGGTCATGAAACGTGAAAAGAAAAAAACGGAGGGGATAAATTTTTTTATTACCAAACTAAACCTATACTTAAATAAGTATTGAGCTTGACTTGTGAGATAATATTAGAATAAACTTCGAACAAAAGATCTCACAACAAAACGCGTTTCAACGACAAAGTCGCCATCCTCAGAGACACATGAGCTACAATAACTAAACTATAACTTCAGTTATACTGATGGGTCCATTTGTCTGTGGGCGCGGCTTGCTATGGCGCGGCGGGGAAGAGGGGAGTGGTTATCGCTCATTTCCAAAAACATGTGGTCCCGCGCGGCGCGCCGGGCGTAGATTATTCACCTGTCTTCAATGTAGCTTCGAGTTGTTTGTAAACATCATGTTTCTATATGCACTACAAATCTTGTAAACTTTAATTATGTGTCGCAAAAAGGTAGACAAACATAGTTGGGTGAGCGATCCCTACTTTTACAGAACGGCTAGTAGCGTCAGAGCCGCGTGCACAGACAAATGGTCCCATCAGTACATTGTATAAGGGTCGCCACGGATCTTGACTGATGGTTTGGCAAGCGCTGGGTTAGGCGAGGGGAGGAGTGTGGGTACTTTCCTAAAAACATTGGTTTTCCAATGTCACAATTTTTGAGTTATTCTCAACTTCAGACGATTATTACTAAATACCTATTAAACGTATCAGCTTCAAATTTCAATGGCGTATATAAGAGTGATTTACAATAATTTTTATCAGGTTTCATAATTGGTATATTGCGGTACGCGTAGAACTGAACATAGCAGTTATTTACATCGGAGTATTGAAAAAACTAGAAGTTCTATCAAAAATATTTACGAATACATTTTTAAGATCAACTAATTTGCTACAACTTTCTCGCTGGAAGTTTGTTTCTACCGCAAAAATAAAAAAAGTTCTCGCTTACCGACTTTTTCATGTCATTTTGTTTCAACTTTCTAATAGTTTTCATTATTAAAAATTACACAAAATTTTTAAAAAACTAAAATATATTTATACCGTTGTATGCGGAAATTCATGCAGTAAAGGGATATAAAAGTTTCATTGTAGTTTTATTATTCTCAAGATGTCTAGGAACGTGTAAACGACAACGCGCTCACCGCTCTGGATTACTCCGTTTTGCCGTATTTATAGCCTGATGCGCGGACCGCTGGCGCTGGTTCGCTGTTTCAGAATGGCTAGTAGCACCGATTCATCGGTCAAGATCTGTGGCGACCCTCATAGATCATTTATCACATTTATTTTTTACTACATATAGGCCTAAATTGATGCCGGATTCGCGGAGTAATAACCGCTACCCAGCTGCAATAGTTTGGACAGGTTTCAACATACCGTCCGTAAGAATAGCAGAGATCTTTTAACCCACCGTCAACGAAGACACTGCAACATCTGATTCTTACACAATACTGGCTCTGAATATCTGATCACGTCATCTTAAGATAGGATAGGTCGACAGGAAGTTCAGATAGTTTCGTAGTCTTCTTTGGCAACTTGTGAACGCTTAGTCAGGAAGTCACGTGCCTATAGGCGCAAGTCGGTACACTTTCATTTCACGGCAGCCATCTGTAGGCCTATTGCACAACATTATTGTAACTACGATTTCATTTGTAACGGATTAAAATTATATTTAAAGCGCTCTCGTTCTGAGACGTTCAGTTTAAAGAGGCTAAATACTTTTTATACGCGTCATGTTAATTTTATCAGTTTTTTTTCCAACTTTATTTTTTTTAAATGTTAATATACAGTTAGAGATTTTACATATGATCTTGTTCTCGTAAGCGAGACTTTAACGCAGGGGTTTTCAAAAAGAGCAATAGTAAGTGTATTTACAAAAATTGTGTGCGTTAAATACAAGTATTATATTTCACACGTAATGTATTCAACAAACTGCACCGAAAGCAGCTGTTTTCTATAACAGTAGAGAGCAGCGAAAGTGATCGGTTCCCAATCTCAAATTTAGAGCAAAGGAAAAACAGCTGACGTTCTATTGCTCTAATTTAGTTTCGTATTTGCACATCAGGAGCACTAATGTTTCTTTGCAATACATTTGAAATTAACTGATCAGAAGCTAAATTTTACTTTTGTATTTACTTGCACTACACCTACTACCAGAGAAATATAAATAGTAGAGAGAGAGAGAGAGAGAGAGAGAGAGAGAGAGAGAGAGAGAGAGAGAGAGAGAGAGAGAGAGAGAGAGAGAGAGAGAGAGAGAGAGAGAGAGAGAGAGAGAGAGAGAGAGAGAGAGAGAGAGAGAGAGAGAGAGAGAGAGAGAGAGACTACATATTTCGAAAACTTATTACTATTTTTCATTTTCACTATTTTATTGACAAAAATCGATCTGATATTTTATTAACTTTTTTTTTTCCTTTATTTCTTTTTATTTAATTTTGGAGACGAGGGAATGACAAAATTGTAATATTTAAATTTTGTATTATCTTCTCTAAACATAATTAAAACTGATATCATAAAACTTCGCTCACCTCCTACCTATTGCAATTTTACAATCGATAGATAAAGATTGATCACACCTCATGAGGTCACGAAGGTCGTGTATTATTGAGGTCGCTTGTCGTGTCATTTCATTAACTTAATTTGCTCTTTTAGATCATACCTGTTGATAACGTGGGTGCGTGGTAACAAGACTACAGCTGTTGTAACATCGATAATGATAGATTAGCTTTGCCGTAGATGGAGTATTAAGCGATACAGACTACTGGTTAGTGATACCAATGACTACATAAATACTATAAGACACGACATGGCCATGTTAAATATTCTACGCTTATTCTTGAGTTGACCAATACCCGCTAGGGTGTGCTGCTAGAGAAACTGAAGTTGATGTGACTGGCGCTAGGTGGCTCTACGGTCAAACAATGTTTCAGGCGGGTAAGAGAAAACGCACTGATGCCACATATGGGACCAGAGATGCGAGGGAAGGTCGAGAATCGCTTATCTCAGCGCACGAACTGACAACACTGACTATGCTGACGGAAGTAAGTGAGAAGGTTTGTGAGAGAGAGGTCAACAGTTGTACAGTCTCAACCAAGTGGGATGCGTACAGTCAAGCACCTGCTGCTAGCGCTTTCTGATAGCTGTGTGTCAAACTTGTGACGAACAGCACCCGTAAAGCGTAGACTATTTCCCTATCCTATGTCGTGTCTTATAGTATTTATGTAGTCATTGGTGATACCAACCTACTGTATTGATTTAAATATCACTTTGTGTGTAGCCTACTCGGCGCTGAAAGATTGCCACTAGGTTCCACTAGTACACTGAGGAACTACACAGATTTGAAGTGATGATTTCGCTGACGTAATCTGTTCTAAATTTTAGTAACGCCTATTAATTGTATCTCTTCAGAGAGTATAGAGTACAATTATCATATTGGTTTAGAGACTTCAACAGGTGGTTAGCAATGAAGTTCAGCTAAGGTACCTTGAAATTATCAAATCCTTACTCACTATATTAACCCCCCTGAGAGTATTGATCCAAAACTGTGTACGAAAATATTAATAATAATAAATTACCGTTAAGGTAAACTAAATCGAATCTTGACAACCGCAATTCAACTTCATTTGATCTTATAATATTTAATGTATCGACGATTTCAAGGTGAAGCAAGTTTAGAAATTATTTTAAATACCAGTATATGAATATAATTTAAAAATAATCTTCAATATCTAAAATACCTTTCATTGTTCATTTCACAACTACCGAACTGAAATTTTTTGAGGCGATTAGATTTTTTGGTTAGTATTTCAATTGCGAAGAGTTGTATGAGAAAGTTTATGCAATGTTTTTGTACTTTTATAGAATAAATTTTAAAGAAAAAACTCAAACCAACGGAAGCGAAGCGATTTATTTCTAGACATATACGCTTATTAGAGTTAGCTGTTTATTCAGACCACACAAACATATAGGCTGTACCAATTATCACCTCTAATAATGAGTTCAGTAAATATTTGTAACTACGATGAATGTTAATATTAATTTGCGTCTACTAAATTATGTAAACACAATAATTAAATTAACGAATTTTTGACATGTCAATCTAACGATCTTGACCTTGAAATAAGAAGACCGAAAGATCACCGGGCGTTTTTTTATCGTTCATTTTTACTTGCTCATTTTATGGTAGTTTGGTAACTAAACAATGTACACCTCCGTTTTTTCAATGATCTTCACATTTCATGATCTCATGGAATTAAAAAAGTGATCTTCGACAAACCGTCCTGAATAAAGAGATTCAAAATTATGGCACCAGATGAATTCTTCTTTGAGGAAACTCAGTTCAGAATTTTAAACGAGTGTTTATCCAGTAAATGACCCTATTAGACTTATACCAGAACTAACACAGATTCAAACTGGTAAAATTGCTTTCACGAAGCTTGGAGTATACACTTGATGTATTATTATTTTTTAAATTTAAACGTAATCAAGTCCTGATAAAGGACGTTTAATTATGATACTAGATAAGCTACTAACTATTGACTAGAGACCCTAGTTGGACCTACATCTTTTTTCGTATAGTCTTGTGTTAGATCCTACTCTTACATTTTCCCTCTCGGGACTTTCTTAACCAACTCTTGCTCTCTATCGATCCTGACGCTATTAGTGTATTCGAAGGTTAGAAATATTCTCTTTTTTATTTTTATAAGACGATCTAGACGGAGAGATTTTTCCCTTTTAAACAACATGGACAAGAAAATGTAACTATCGTGTTGTTAGCACAGGTGCACTAAACTTTCTTCTCAAACAGGTACAGAATTGGCTAAGCTTCCACATAGTGTAAAAACTATACAAAATACCTTATTACACTTGTTTGTGTACAGTTTTATTTTTATTATGTATTTATTTAGTAGTGCTTCTTATAGCTTCCCATCTTTGCGGGTGTAACATAACTGTAAAGTCAAGTTTGTAGAGTGGTTCGTATGACCGGTGTATTAATTCAAAAATAGCGACCTCTTCTTGGGTCACCAAGGAAGTGTAAACACTTCAAACTCCTTCAAGCAATTTTACAAATTTAAGTTCGTTTTAGTCCTGTTGTAAGCCAAACTTTCTTTTGCAGGACGAAAACTCGTATCATAATCTGAACTGATGAGTCGACCTCCAAAAAAATCCATAGTTCATATCCCCATATACTCCAGCCAAAAGAGAGAATTGAATTATTACAAAACATTTTTAATTCTTCAATCCAAATATGCCAGACTTATTGTACCACTAATACTGTTTATGTGGTCATTCCAGGTAAACTTATTATCAATATCAAGACTCAACAACATTGCTGATTTTACTTCTGTTCAATTTTTTCATCTAGCAACACCTGATGTCTCATTAAATGTACTGGTATGTTAATATAAATTTACTTTGTCTTCCCCGAATTTAGTGATTGTTTTCTAGAAAGAACTAACCAATAATATTGTCTTGCAAGAAACGCTTTTGCTCTGAATCCTCAAAGTTTTATTATCTGATAACTGAAACTATCTATAAATATTGCTGATGATAGATTATTTAAATAAATTGAAAATAACATCGGCCCGAGAACTGATCCTTGATGAACACCATAGCCGGTTTGTTTAGCATCATTTTTGTTCGTAGGTTTTGAAGTGTAAAAGGGAAATGTTTCTATAAATGACGTTCTTCCTTTATATTTTTAACTTTCGGGCACAACACTAATGCTAAATTAAAAAAAACCAAATAACAAATATAGCTTCAAGACCTAGACTGTAATGACATCTAAGCATTTCTATTAACACTTCGCTAGTTATAAAACCGCACACCAGACTGCACTAGTCTACAATACCTTCGTGCTATACAGTAATTTGAACACCACAAATGATATACTAATCATAAAAATAGGACGTCAATTTGAAAGAGCGCGATTATAGCAAATTGGTTTGACTCTTAATAAAATGGAGTCTGTTGTTAAACGATTGACAATCGATGTAGTGTCTGATTTACTGGGAGCAGGTGAAAGTTAGAGCTACGGGTTTATCGTAGCCTAGATCTTACGGTAATAGTGGGTGCCTATGTAGAGTCGGAGTCGTGATGTGGATCGCGCCTGCGCGTGCGTATGAGTGTTGACTTAGAGTTTCGGTTTTATAACGATGTTAACTGGACTCTAATTAACTTTTAGCAACTAAATTGGGGTCTTTTCCATTATACGACCGCATGGCTCAAATTATTTTCTATACTAACAGAATGATAATAAAGTAGGTTTTCTCACCTCAATTGATAAAATCATCTATAAAATAAATGGTTTTATTGTTTTTCACAAATATACAAAATATAAAACACACTAACACAAACTAATTGCATGTGAATGTTTTTATGACTTTTACACTTCTGGTTAGGTCTGGGTTAGGTTAGGTTAGGTTAGGTTAGGTTAGGTTAAGTTTTACACTTCTGGTGGCCAAAATACTACATTATCTTTGATAATTTGATCGAACAGATCAGTTTCTTGATGGTGTTTCCGCTGTAGAAATTCACATAAGTAAGAGTCAAGCATGTCCCTGCTTGTGCCACATGTCAGACCTAACATGACATGTGAAAAAACCTACTTGAGGTGAGAAAACCTACTTTATTATCATTCTGTTAGTATAGAAAATAATAACTATATGTTGTATTTGGAGACAAATTTTGAAAAATTATTTGTTTTTGCTTTTAAGTTACATTTTAAATACATAATAAAAGTGCTGGACATGGCCGATAACCGTCTACCTAATATTTTATCAAAAGAAATAATTAGGAAAAATCTATTTTGGTTTCGAGAGTGGCAGTATTTGGCTGAAAGGCATTCTGTGCCGTTATCAGCTGATGCGGGACTATGGCGGGGGCAACTGATGACCTTATGGCAAGCGATAAGGGACGATGCTAGGCAGAAATGTATACAAGCCGCTAGGACAAGTCAGTACCATGCCTTATACAGAGAGGTAGACTATGACCTAGGCGATAAAACTTATTTTAGAGAGGAATTTAATTCAAAATTAATTGGATGGGTTTTCAAGTGTAGGGGAGATTTGCTTCATTTAAATTATAAACCTTGGGTCAGGGAACAAAATTATAATTGCTCTCTTTGTAATTTAAATCAGTTCGAGGATACATACCATTTTATCGGAAAATGTCCAATTTTAAAGGATTTCAGATTTAGGTGGTTCAAAACGCATGAACTAAGTAAGGAAGAGGTTTTAAAGTATTTAAATTGGCACGATTGGGTGCGGCTTGCAAAATTTTCTCAACAAGCTTGGCAATACAGATGGGCTTTAATTCAAGAATTTAATTTCTAATTCCCTATCGGGACGTCTATACATTTTTTAATTTTTGTTTCCACATGTTTTCCAAATTGTAAGATATTTTCCGTTTTGTAATTTAATACCGTAAATATAAATTTTTTTAAGATTTAATTTTGATGCAAATATTGGTAGTCCAGATTTGTTTTTAAATACATGTTTTCTAAAGTTATTTGTTTCTTATTAAGATCATCAAATGTGTGTAATGTGTTAATTTCTTTGATGTAATATGTTATTTCTACCCAACCAAGCAGACAGCCTAATCAGCTATGCTTTTAAAATGCAATTATAAATATTTTAAGTTTATGGTTTGGAACAAGTTTAGTAATATAAAATTTAACAAATATTGTAATGGAATATTTTTGTTGCGAAATAAAGCATTTTTTTCATTTCATTTCATTTAGAAAATAATTTGAGCCATGCGGTCGTATAATAGAAAAGACCCCTAAATTGGATGAATAAAATTGTTTTATTTAGTTTCGCTTCCTCGTTGTAAGTTAATGGGAATCGTCATGGTGCTTACTCAGCCCCATAATAAAATGTATACAAGAAGATCCTCTAAATGTAATACACAAAGTTGGATCTTCTGACCTTGTAAGAAGTGTTGAAGATGTGAATCAAGAGGTCTTACCCAAGAGGGTTAGGTTACTTTAAAACAGTTTTAACACATGTTTTCTGAACCTCGTAGATGTGTACATAATAAAAACCTGTCCACTCTCTACTCTCGTGTCATTGTCTCGCCCTACGGGCCCTCTAGCTGTACATATCCGAAGTAGCCTTCACTTGTGTCGGTAACTCGGCCCTACCGGATATCGTAACGTAAACGATGCTTGCAGAATTGAAATCTTAAATTTTTTTAATGTAATTTAGTGTTGAATAACACGAGATGTGAACATAAAACTGTTAAAGTTTATATTTTTATCTTAATTTTTGTAGTGTCTTTCATGCAGACGTACATAGGACAACTACGACGGATTGACGGCATGTCGAAAGTCTTTGTTCTGTTACAGTGAAAATCGGTCAAAAAACAGTAACTTTTGGCGATTATCAAACTCACATCAAAGGATAGGGATCAAACACAAGAGTTTTATTTTATTTTCCTGCAAAAAGAAAAAAATAATAATAATAATAAAAGATTGAATATTTGTTCAGATAGTCACAGTGAAAATTGATTTTTAAAAGAAAAATTAAAGAGTACAAAACACTTAGGAGAATTGTTTTAAAATATTTCCTTTTAACGAAATAGATAGGTGGCGAGTTCTCTGAAGATTTGCGAATTTTTAAGGGAAGGAGTGAAAGCGTTAAAATCTTTTAAATTATGAATTTGACGAAAAATGTCAGATTCAACACTTAAGTTTACAAAATCTCCTTAAGTTTGCTATTTAGATGCGTTTTATAGTGAACGAGTTTAAACGCGGTACTTATTCTTGATTTTCTTTTTCATCGTCTTCTTCTTCTTCTTCTTCTTCTTCTTCTTCTTCTTCTTCTTCATCATCTTTTCTTCTTCTCATTCTTCTTCTTCTTCTTCTTCTTCTTCTTCTTCTTCTTCTTCTTCTTCTTCTTCTTCTTCTTCTTCTTCTTCTTCTTCTTCTTCTTCTTCTTCTTCTTCTTCTTATCATTATTATTATTATTATTCCTATCCTTCTTTACATCATCCTCTTCTTCTTTTCATCATCATCTTCTTCTTCCCCTTCTTCTCCTCCTCCTCCCCACCTCTTCCTCTTCTTCTTCTTCTTCTTCTTCTTCTTCTTCTTCTTCTTCGTGCTACTTCTCCCTCCTCCTTCTTCTTCTTTTCCTTTTTTTTCTTCTTCTTCCTCTGTTTCTTCTTCTTCTGGTTCTCATTCTTCTCCTTCTTCCTATTCTGCCTCTTCTTCATTAAAATCTCGATTCTAGTGTTTCTTTTCTTTAATCTTAAAAAAAAAAACATTTTAAGTCTAAAATAGAGACACTAAAATCGTCAATGTCGGGAAGGTTAGTCAAGAGAGACCTTATGTTGAAATTGAAAAGGATCTAATCTAGACTATATACAAAAGCGTAGATCCAGATAGGGCAGCTCGGGATTGCTACATCAGTACGTACTATAAATAAACCGTTGGTCGGTTTAATCGAATAGTTTTTACGCCGAGGACAGGTTTATTGAGAGAAGGGATGCAAATTTAGCCCTTATATAAATATATTTTCAAAAACGGCATCCATGGTTCAATGACAATGAAACTATAACTACAGAATTGACATTTTTATAATAGTTTTGTTTCGTTTTTAGGGATTGAGATAGTTGTTGCAATGTTTGTAACAAGGCAACTCTAAATTGATGCGTTGTTTCACAGATATTCCGAGTAATCCATTAGTAAGTCTATGTAAATATGTCTCACATTTTGACAGACTTGTGGCCTTAGATACAAGGTTTCACTTTAGCTAATGATCATACTGTCTCTATCTTGTCTTAAATATGAATCACCCTTCAAGGATACTTGTAACAAGTTATTTACAGTCATATTGTGATGTCTTGCTGTGTGATTGTGTAGAATGTTATGGTTATTTAACAACATTGGTGGGGGCTTAATCAGTGTATCAACGTTAATCACCGATGTTATTAATCTACTACTAACCAAACATCAGTGTTTCAGCGTTAATCACTGATGTTATTAATCTAAAACTTACCCAGCATCAGTGTATCGGCGTTAATCACTGATGTTATTAATCTATAACTTCTCCAGCATCAGTGTATCAGCGTTAATCACTGATGTTATTAATCTACTACTAACCCAGCATCAGTGCATCAGCGTTAATCGCTGATATTATTAATCTATAACTTCCCAGCATCAGTGTATCAGCGTTAATCACTGATATTATTAATCCATAACTTCCCCAGCATCGGTGTATCAGCGTTAATCACTGATGTTATTAATCTATAACTTCTCCAGCATCAGTGTATCAGCGTTAATCACTGATGTTATTAATCTACTACTAACCCAGCATCAGTGTATCAGCGTTAATCGCTGATATTATTAATCTATAACTTCCCAGCATCAGTGTATCAGCGTTAATCACTGATATTATTAATCCATAACTTCCCCAGCATCGGTGTATCAGCGTTAATCACTGATGTTATTAATCTATAACTTCTCCAGCATCAGTGTATCAGCGTTAATCACTGATGTTAATGATCTACTACTAACCCAGCATCAGTATATCAGCGTTAATCACTGATATTATTAATCTATAACTTCCCCAGCATCAGTGTATCAGCGTTAATCACTGATGTTATTAATCTACTACTAACCCAGCATCAGTGTATCAGCGTTAATCGCTGATATTATTAATCTATAACTTCCCAGCATCAGTGTATCAGCGTTAATCACTGATATTATTAATCCATAACTTCCCCAGCATCAGTGTATCAGCGTTAATCACTGATATTAATAATCTACTACTAACCCAGCATCAGTGTATCAGCGTTATTCACAGATATTAATAATCTATAACTTCCCCCCAGCATCAGTGTAGGAGGACCTCAGGAGATTTTGTCGTGCTCGAAACCTGCCTTTTCCTTCACAATGGTTCCAGCAAGACGGCGCAACCAGCCACATTCCCTTAACCAACATTGTTTTCCTTCAAGAAACTTTAGAACAAACTTTCCTTACCCAGCCCACTCCCCCGATCTAACACCACCTAACGCCTACATCTGGTGAATGTTGAAGGAGTAGATTTTACGTGAAGACCCAACAGATACCATCGTCCAACTCGAGGAAAAAATAACCATGTGTATAAGTAGAATGAAACAAAATGGTGCAAAACCTTCAAAAACTGTACGAGTGTTGCCTAAAACTGAACGGAGGTCATATTGAACATGTTATTACCCGAGTCTATTACTTGTATATGTTGGTAAAACTATGTAAATAAAATGTTACAATTTCAGTATTGTTTATTTTGGCACATATTGTATAACCATTTTTGCACATTTTTTATTCCTACCGAACTAACTTAAAACCTTTACATCTATCACTTTTTTCATTACATAGATAAATTCCCCTCACCTTCCTGAGAAAAATTATATATAACAAGTTGTGTTTCCATAATATTACTATTTTTTATGATTTTTTTTTTTTTTTTTTTTTTTTTAATGGAATTTCACTTTCAGAGTTATCATTTCTTATTAGGCTCAAAAGACGAATTTTGGGCATTATAATTTGAGGAGCAGTTTGTATTACAATGATGATACTGGGTAACTACCATGATGACCCCCATACATGTTATATTTTCTTACCAATTTAAGTTTTATTAAAATCTGTATAAGGATAAAACATTCAAATTACCCTCTCCACTTACAGACACGTGAGTAATGTTTTATCAAAATTATTTGAAACGGTTACGAGAAACGCTGCCGATACAAATTGTTTATATGTTTTCTCACCAGTTACTCGACTCCAGTAATAAATAAAATCAACATAATAAGGTATAAAACTCGGCCAGTCTGATCCAGTCTGTGGGAGTTCGACCTCGCGTGTTTAGAAACGCGGCTGATTTCAAAAGGTCAAACTTTACTATCGAGTATTTTTTTTTACTGCTGAACATAATTTGAAATTAACCTGAGTTTTATTGGCGAGTAGCCGGTGCAGTTATCAGGCTGTTAAACTGAATTGATTTGAAAGGCGAAGAAACTAGGGTAGTGACAGGATTAGTTGATTTACGAGGTCGATTTGACCGACAGGTACTTTAGTCATAAATTAAAAACATATGTTCTATTTACACAGTCTATTAAAGTAATTCTACACCTAATAACTAAACTAATTATTTTTACAAAGGAAATACTGTTTCATTGAATGCATCCGCTTGACTATCCCTGCTATTGGTAACCTGGCGTTGTGTAGGATATCTAGAAGCATCCTCGCGTATTATTTAACTTATAACAATCTAAATTAGATAATTTGTATTTACGATGATAAATAGTCAAGTTATTTTCAAAAGTGTAATTTCAAATTCTGAACTCCGAAAAATATATTCGTGTAGTCAGAAGATCCGGCGGCGCAACGGTGTCGTGCCATCTCATCCAAGTGCCATCTCATCCAAGTGCCAGCTCATCCAAGTGCCGTCTCATCCAAGTGCCATCTCATCCAATTGCCATCTCATCCAAGTGCCGTCTCATCCAAGTGCCGTCTCATCCAAGTGCCGTCTCATCCAAGTGCCATCTCATCCAAGTGCCAGCTCATCCAAGTGCCATCTCATCCAAGTGCCAGCTCATCCAGATTCCACGGACATAGGACAGGGGATTAATTCTTTACCCGCCAACTAGTGCCATCTCGTCCAAAAACCTATGCTATTGTTTACTTGACAGGTCTACAAAAACTGTTGGAACGTTTGTAGTAGCCTACCTTTATAATTTTATAAAATTCTTATTATTTATAAAATTTCGGGTCTTCCACATTTTCTAGCTTAATACTATTTAAACCCCCCCCCCTAAATTCTCTTTGAGTTTTATATCGAAATGCTATAAATCATGTACAATCATGTTAAAACTCGCCTTGTATATAGGGTGTCCCGTAAGTATTGACCAAAACTTCACGAGGTTATACTATAGGTAAAAACAAAAAATTTTCACCATATAATGTATAGTCCTATCTTGCTTAGTTTTCTGTCTATCTGTCTGTATGTGTTTTTTAGAAAAAAATTTCTATCTTAAAAATGGTTTGAGATATCAAGTTGAAACTTTTTACATTTAATGACCTTATTAGTGTGCATCTTAGATAAAAGTTTCAAAATAATATCATTTACAGAAACAAAATGGCGGTCATTTAAAATGTTCAAATCCTAATACCTTTAAAACGAGTGATGTTACATAAAAATGGCAAGATACATAAAAAATAGCCCCTTTTAACACAAACATTTTGGTACCTGGTTTATTGATCTAAGATAAGTAGTAACAGAAATAAGTAAGATTTCCCAAGTAAAGGTTTGTGTTTTATTCATAATTGCAATGTATTTTGAAAATCAAATCACACACAACATTAAAACATCTTACTTATTTCTGTTACTACTTATCTTAGATCAATAAACCAGGTACCAAAATGCTTGTATTAAAAGGGGCTATTTTTTATGTATCTTGTCTTTTTTTGTAACATCACTCGTTTTAAAGTTATTAGGATTTGAACATTTTAAACGACCGCCATTTTGTTTCTGTAAATGATATTATTTTGAAACTTTTATCTAAGATGCACACTAATAAGGTCATTAAATGTAAAAAGTTTCAACTTGATATCTCAAACCATTTTTATTTTTAAGATAGAAATTTTTTTCTAAAAAACACATACAGACAGATAGACAGAAAACTAAGCAAGATAGGACTATACATTATATGGTGAAAATTGTTTGTTTTTACCTATAGTATAACCTCGTGAAGTTTTGGTCAATACTTACGGGACACCCTGTATAATACAGGGAGAAAACTAATCTTCTTGCGGGTGCTCCTTACCTAGGCTCCAGGTTGCGCAGTTCAACAACAGTCTGCTCTGTAATATTCCACCTCAAGGTTTGTAGAATATGAAGTCGTTTTTATATTAACAGAATTATTTGACATAAATTACAAATAAAATCTGAAAATATTCAAAGCGGCCGTTAGATTAGGTTAATCAACTATAAAACTGCACTGGGATGAGATGTCACTACATCGGCGCAACGTCAACCACATAATGGTAGCAAATGAAGGCTTCATTATATTATACGTATACAGTTCTTACAGACCCCTTTTAATATCTCATCTACGAGTCTTTTTAGACGCAAGTCAACGTGATATGGACAATTACAAGGTTCAAAAGACCTGTGTAACAACTGTTTTAAATTAGATAACTATTTGTAGTGAAAAAATATATAACCTAGACTTGGAATTGAACCCAGGACTTTTGGCTTTACGCGATAATGATCTACCAACTGAGCTATCTCTGATAGTTTCTCAGTATAGGACGTACGCTTGACTTTGTTTTTGTTGCAATTTTTTAGTTATTACATCAATTACCTTGTTACAACATTGAAACTAATCTGTATACTCGGCTTCATCCTTTACGTAATTAACGGTATTAATTTTTTGATTTTAGCGCTTGTATTTTTTTTTTTTTTTTTTTTTTTTTTTTTTTTTTGCCGAGCTAGTATTGTTTACACTGATGACCGACGGTACTTGATAGAATTCCATTTTAACAAATAAAACACAATTTTTCTTTTGTAAATTCTATCATTTATTTGGTCTAGCCGACCATGGTTTCGCTAGTTACGGCATTGACGAGGCTCTTACAAGACTGAAAATAAGAGCTCAGTCTTGTAAGAGCCTCGTCAATGCCGTAAATGGCGAAACCATGGTCGGCAAGACCAAATAAATTATAGAATTTACAAAAGAAAAATTGTGTTTTATTTGAGCAAGTATTATTAATTAAATAATTATTTCAAGTGAAAAATATACAACCTAGTTTGGGAATTGAACTCAGGATATTTTGCTTTAAGCTCCAATGCTCTACCAAAACAAATTTACCCTCCTAGATACGACCTCTTTATCTATCAATTGAACTTTTCCAAGTTCCCTAGTTTAGAGCAGAACGTTTAGAGGATTTATCTGTTTTTACATTGTATGATAAGGCTGGATAAGTACTATGATGGTGTCCATCATTTTATTTAGTAACTAACGTGTGTATTTCATTTTGTTACAGGTAAGTTTTCACTATTATCAAAATACCTACGCAATGCTAAATGATGTTTGAGGAGGCAGGTAAGTAATACAATATAAACTTATATTATTATTTAATGAGCACGATATTATTCTTGAATGTATCAAAATTATACAAAAATAAAGTAAATATTTCTGACAAGAACAACAACAAAAACGCATAAAACAAAATAAAACAACACCCTTTATATCCATTTAAAAATTTATAAATTTCTAAAACTTTATTTTTTAATAACTAAAATAGTTATTTGTGCAACTAGTGAGCAAAGTGGCACTTTTTTAAACGAGA
This sequence comes from Aphrophora alni, assembly GCA_963513935.1. Lineage (NCBI taxonomy): Eukaryota > Metazoa > Arthropoda > Insecta > Hemiptera > Aphrophoridae > Aphrophora > Aphrophora alni. Next base: position 16,156,829 of record OY740776.1, on the reverse strand, counting down.
GAAAAATGTTGACGCACGAGGCTTGCCGAGTGCGTCAATTTTATCGAGTTTAAAAAAGACACTTTGCTCACGAATTGTACATTATACTTTGTCTACAGTTGTTATTTTGTAACAAATAAAAAATATACTTCAGCAGTAACACAATTTAATAAAATATTAATTTAATACAATAGTGTTCAACCTCACGTCAAAACTGAGGTTATTTTTGAATATTACAAATAACTTAGGTGTATTGTTGAGGAAACGGGATTGCCAACTTCAAAACTCGGCAAACGAAAAATACTCTCCGTGTACATACACTGTCAATCATCTAATAATTACTTCTTTTTTTCAACTTTAAAACGTTGTTTTGTTGTTTATATATGTTATTTTACATGTAAGAATTAATCTAACCTACATACGGGACATTTCGTGTATATTATAAATCAATTCAAATAAATTTAACCTAAATTTCGTTTTGTTCGGTTGCCATTCGGAGTGAGCAAAGTAGTGGGCAAAGTGAAACTGTTGAGAAATCAGCTGTTTTGCAAACTAATTTAAATGAACAAAATGCCACTTTGTCAACAACTGTAGACAAATACTATTTTCGTATAATATCCTTGTTCTAATATCTACCTTTTCTTACACATCCATACATTATTTTCTTTGTTCTTTACAGCCAAAATACCTCTTGGTCATCATCGCGTTTAAAAATATAAGAAAATAACATTAAATAAAAACCCCATAGCGACAGGATCTGAATAATACTAGAGCCGTTAAAGAGATATCAGATGAAAGAAAGGCATCTAACCCAAGACTACTTGTAAAGTGTAGATTCAGCTAGGCTCAATTGGGATTACTACTTTCATACTCACGGCCGTTGTAGCCGTCTTAAGAAAAAGATATTCATTTACAAAGTGATAAACTTTGTTCAATAGCTAATAAATGGAATAAACCATTAAACAAAACTTGTAGAGAATTTTATTCTTTTAATTGAAAATAAAGTCAATACAAAACAAATACCACTAAATGTGACCAAATCTTTACAATACTGTTCTTTAATTCGTAACAACAAAATTTGTATAACACACATTTGTAGTTTATTGGCTCTACTTAGATACAATTCTCAGAATAAAATGTTTTATATTTTCGTTCAGTGTTTGTATACTTTGGTCATTAACAAAGTTATTTTACAGAGAACATAAAACAATGTTTTTTCTACTCCGATTTGTTGTATTTTACACCAGATTTCTCAGATATTACTGATGATACAAATTATTCAAGAACTCAATTTATAGAAAATCTGATACATTATAGCAGAAAATCAAAATAACAATTACGAATTTTAAAATATATAATACTCGAAAAGACTTGCTGTTAATTTTAACTAACAAATGTATAACAAATATTTATTTTATTTTAGGAAATTTAATTTTTACTATAGGGTATCGTTGTGTTGGTTTAATTGTAATGTCTGCGTTTTTCTTTATATCTGAATTTCCAAAAAACGATACATTTTAGGTAATTCAAACAAACAGTCGATTAGTTTTTTTTATTTATTTTTTTTTAGAAAAATTCATTTGCTTAAACTGTGCCTAATATCTACAGGTAACTGATTAAATGTTCAAGCTTTTCATAAAAATAAAGTGTGTTAGTGAAAAATACATTATTTGGTTTAGTAATTTTAATATTTGTTGCATTTCCAAGCTGCATTCTATAACTATAGACATTACTTAATATTTCACTTCTAACGTCAAAACTAATTACGCCCAAACTCACATTTTTAAGGGTGTCAGATATTTTTACTCACAAGTCAACAAAACCCAAAATGAAAATGAACTATAGTCTTAAAGAAAATTATGTAATTTAAGGCCCAAAAATTTGCTTTTCGCCATAAACACGTTATCTGCATGGCTGACATGCATTTCCCCCGGCGGTTGAAGGAATTTATTCAATAATCCTGCCCCCTAAAAATATCTGCAGTTCCCCCGGCGGTCACTCACAACCTAACCTAACCTAACCTAACCTAACTTTACCTAACCTAACCTAACCTAACCTAACCTAACCTAACCTAACTTTACCTAACCTAACCTTACCTAACCTAACCTGAAGTAATTCTTCATCTTCATAACTAACTATACGAATACTGTTTAGAACGTCATGAACTTCCGATATATTCTTTGGTAGGGGAGGTAACTGTTGACGCTTTTTCTTGTACAAGTTATTTTTTATTACATTACATAATTTATTTGTTGCGTTAGCAAATTACGTTAATACAGAAATGACCGCCGGGGGAACTGCAGTAGGCTACATCCAAAAAGGGGCTCCGGGGGAACTGCAGATACCCTTCGGGGGCTGCCCCTACCGCCGGGGGAACTGCAGAACTCCCATCTGCATAATAATACTAATTGAACTTTTAATGAGGGGACAAAATTCATTTGGTTCTTTATCAAATATTCCTGAAGCGGAATAATGGTTAATTTGTTACTTCGTACACGGGTTGAGGCCGATAATCTTCACATTTCACTAAAATTTGAACGAAATCAGTTGATCCGATTTTGAGAAATAGCCTCTTATATAGAAATACGTCGATAGCTTACCAAAATTTGATCCTAATCGCTAGCGCCGGTTTTGAAAAAATCGTAATTTTGTGATTTTGTCTTAAGTATCTCAAATTTTGAGTTGTCAAAAAAGGGAAAATCTTGAGATAATGCTAAAACATATCGACATACCAAGTTTGATTAAAATCGGTTCACGGGTTGTGTTGTACTGCACTGCGTCCAACCTAATCGCACACACCTTAACATAATAATATATACATTTTTATTATCGAGAAAGTAAACTCACTAAATAAACTCTATGAATAACTACTGACTAGTAATTAAGTCATATATCGCGTACATTATGACACTCGGGTAAGCTTGCATAGGCTATTAAATTCAGTTATAAATTATCCGGAGATTTTAACGCTGGAGTATGAAGTGAGGTGTAACTAGAGATTCAAGTGATAAATTATAATAAAACACGTATTATGCAGTAAATGTTCCCCCCGAGTATTTTCCATCTTATTTGGAATTATACGGTCGTTTAGAAGCCTTCCTCGGTGGAGATAAGTTGTTCACTTTTATCTCAATGAAGACTCGTTGAACAGAGTTAAAATTTAGTTTTGGAAACTATTTTCCCAAGCGGTTTGTAATGAGTTTGAGATGATGTTTGACAGGTAATGACGTCATTTAGCTTCAACCAATAGGACGAAATTTTTTTAATATGACAACAGCTTATAATAATAGACATACTTCTATGTTCTTCGTCGAGTTTCTTAGGCAACATATAAAGTTCAATAATTCTAAACCGTATAAATTGGTTTTTTTTTAATAGAAATAACGAAAATATTCTCAGAAACAGTAATTAGAATAAAATTAAATTGTAAAATAATCTGTAGGAATGAATTTATTTTTTATTTTCTATACAGTGTGTTATAAAACTTCAGTTCATGAGCTTATTCGTGATATCAAAACCAATTTAAAAGTTTAGCCTATATAGGCTAAGTATACTTCCTAAAATGTTTAGTTCTCTATCTATCCGCCATTTCGTGTTTTAAAAAATCATATCTTTTTAACGGTTAATGCTATGGAGTTGAAACTTTGCATGCTCCTTAGTGTTGTAATGACCCAGTTAGAGAAAAATAATCAATCGATTTCCTGTACTCATTTCAAAATGGCGGCGATCTAAACTTTTCAAAGTCGAATACCTCGAAATCTGTTAATTTTACAAAATATTTACAAGATACAATAGTATATTTCATAACTAGGACGAAAAGTGAAGCTTTTCGATACAAGCTCAAGTTTAACTTGAAAATAATGAATGATCGAAAAGCTTCTTTTGATCCAAGTGATGAGCTATATTTTTCGTTATACTGCAATATAAAAAACCATTTCAAAAAAACTAAAATGTTATAAACTATTTACCTTCAAATCGATAGCAACAGCTGTTTTAACGGTTATTTACAATCGAAAGTATCGGTTGTTTTTATAGACGCTTTACAATCGTTAATTAATTCGTATAAACGAAGTAACAGCTGATGTGTTTCGGTCCTAGGACTAAAAATAACAACTTTAGCTTCTCAATGCATGTATTGAAAACAGCTGTTTTTGAAACAGTATGACAAAAAAATATTTTCCTTTTTAAACTACAAAAAAATGTTTTATTATTCCTTCTCTAGTTTGAAGGATAACTGAGTTATCGATAAAAACGGAAAACATTAATTCTTGATAATTATTAATTTGAGTATTATTAATTCTTGATAAGATAAAACATTAATTCTTGTGTATCCTAATGTTTTTTCTCTCCTTAGCAGTTGTTTCGCGAATACTTGCATTGTCAAAACGCTGTACAAAAACACAAAATGGCGGCTAGTTTTTATAAGTAAAAGTATTTTAGAAAGTATTTTTATAAAAAAATTTTCATCGGTTTCGTTGTCAGACATAAGCTCCTGAATTCCTGAAACTTTTTAAACACCCTGTATATATTTATTTAAACATACGTTGTTATACTTTGACATTTTTGTGTGAAAACTGTCTTGGCCTTAACGAGAGACCTTAGCTGGATCTACATCTTTTTCCATGTAGTCTTGAGTTAGATCCCTCTCTTTCATCATTCTCTATCAGGCCTCTCTTGACCAACTCAACCAACTTTGTCTTGTTCTTTTTTTTTTTTTAGGCGATAATTACCGAGAAATTTTTCGTCTTTAAACAACAACAAGTTGTGATAATATGACGTAAAATTCTGCTAAGTGGAAGCGTGTTCTCCTGTAGTTGTGTTCGAGACTAGATGGAAGAGCTTTATCTGATAAAGTTCCCGCTATGAAACGTAACTGTCAATCGATATTAAGCGTTAATTTATGGAGTGTTAATTTTTGGACTGTTAATTTACATTCCATATTTAGTGAATCACTCCAAAAACAATGCCTATTAATCGACGAACGCTGAACCAGATTTTTACAATTTAACTTAACAATTAATAAAGGGGTTGTTAATTCGATATTAACTATAAATTGTCATTGGACACACTTAACCCTAGTCCGACTCTAAATAGGTCCTAAAGACGTTTTACTGATATTCACGCCGTTTGTCACATTACGGACTGCTTAAAAGTTGGCCCTCGGGGAGTCCAGTTGCCACGCATACTATTTAACCAATCATAGTTAATATAGCACACACAACTTAAAAAAACAAATTCATGGCCGCTTTGGTTCTCGACAGAAAAAAACCTATGTTGGTGTCCGTTTGGCATAGATTGGCAACGGGTAGAGTGATAGGCTCAGCGATTCAGCCAAAACTCCGACCGTGGTCGTGAGCTTGTCACCGCTTGTACAGCATCTTCAAGGTAAGAATATGTCTGGGGTGGAGAGGAAAAAAGGGGCCCCCCATACTTTGTTACGTTTACTTTCAGCGGTACAACCACAATAAACAAAAAATACCTTAAATGCTTCTGTGTAAACGCGTACCCTACTTTCGTTTCATTTATCGGTGTAAATAAGAATAAAACGTTTACAAAAGTCTGTCACGAAAGTTGTAACTTAAGTAGCTAAGCAGTAATTTGTGGACCTAGTTTTTTTGGAATGGGTTGTACCATCAAGTCAGGGTAGGGAAGCAAGTAGAAGGGAGGACACGCCCATTACACCAGACACAATCCTAGTCTGATGCTACTGTATTTTTTTTCACTCCTGGCAACTCCTCACTTTGTAGTTTTTAAGATCTGTTATATTTTATAAACCCAACCTAACATTTCAATATTTTTTTATTCTAATTTATTAATAAATTTATTTTACTGCAATCAGCTGGTTTAAATGTACATATCATATTTCACTATTGAATTAATTCTTTTATTTAAATTACAATCAGTCTGGAACATAATACCCTTACACAATGTATTTCCTTGTAAATAGATATTCATTTATCACTGTTTTGCAGTCAAAGCATGACCTCTAAGCCTTTGAAACATCACAGCTGTTCAATTTAAATAAATAACTAAACGTCTTTGATCAGCTGACCAAGACTACCCGGATACAGTTTACAATGTACATCCTTCATCCTGGATCTGTGTTTTCCAGAGCGATTATTACTGAACTTCAAACCACCCACGTGTGTCCTTGGCCGTGACGGAACTATAGCAATTAGGCGAGGAACGACTCCCACTATACACTAATCTAACAGTGCAAAATCGTTGGACGAAAGTTCACATTCACCCATTCCTAAAACCAAAAAAACAAAATTAATCGTCATCAAAAAGTCAGTGATTTTCATTGTAAATGGACGCTGTCTTAAAAAATAGTTAAATAAGGGTATAAATTTGTTTTACTTGTCTCATAAACACCTTCTCATTTAAAAATAACTTCTCATTTAAATCAAGTTATAATTACGGCGGTCAAAGTAGATTTTGCCAAATATTCCAGAACCGTAATATTTTTTTGTTTTCCATTTTACACGAGTGTGTGGAGTATTAATTGTCACACTTAACTAAAATTTGACTGAAATCGGTTGAGCTAATTTTAGAAATTAGTATTTTATCACAGCAACATCGCCGATTTTTAAAATTTACCGATAACCGCCATTTTTGGAAAGATGGCTACCAATACGTTTCATTAGGATCTTAAAAGGACATATATAACCAAATTTTATTTAATAAAATCGTAATTTTGTATTTTTTAATTTTCCCTTTTACCGAAAACTCATCCTAAGCGTAAGTGGTATTTGATTGTTGTTTTGGTGTAAATTTTTTGTAATAATTTTTTTTACTTACGATTTTTTGTACAGGTTTGGAAACTTAATCTTCACATTTCATTAAAATTCAACAAAATCAATACTGTCGATTTTGAGATATTACAATGTTTTTTTAAACTGATCTTTAGAGAGATAGCAATCAATAGCCTACATTTTGTTTAAGTTTTAAAGGCTACACACGAAAAAAAATTCTTCAAAATCTTTCGAGACAATTTTAAGAAAATCGTAATTTTGTAGTTTTTTAACGGCAGCTACCTCCAAAATTTTTAGCTGTAAAAAATGAAAAGAAACTTTCTGATACATGGTCAAAATATACCCATATACCAAATTTGATTAAAATCGGTTTACGCGTTTGGGATATACGACACATTATTTCAATAACATATGTAGACTACCACAATTGGAGAAACAGTGATAACTGATTAAAGCAAATACAAGAATAGAAAATGTAACAATAGGAAAACGTCAATTTTTAAAATGAAAATAAGACGATCAAGTAACGGGTCAATAAAATAACAAAATGGTTTGGTAATATAAGCTAATCAAAAGGTACATTTATTTAATCAATTAATAAGCCGTATAAACCATATACCGTATATTCTTGGAACATAATTAAATATCTCTTCAAACACACACAATTGCTAAGATTATCTCACCCTAACGTATTCCTAACACAACGAAAATATAACTAAAATGAAAACAGAATAGGCCCGAAACATTATCCATGAGGCATACCGTAAAAGGAAAAACTACCATAGAAATGTAAATTCTATCAAAACAACAAAACCATTTTAAATCGTTTCAATGAACCTTGTTTCCAAAGCAATTAATTCTAATCCTCCCACGTCTGTCCTTGGCCGTGATGAGTTGACCGAACCACTGACAAGGAAGTCTTGCGTCAATCTCTGGTTACGCATCATCGGATGATCCTTTTTATCTGACAAACGATGATGTTTCTTCACAATGGACTATAATCGTGTAATATAACAGATCCGTGTCGTGGACTCTGCCAACACATTATCACGAGGCAAAGTTTCCTTAATCAATTTAGATTAATTATAGTTTTAACTATTTCTGAGATAGTGGGAAAAACAACAGATATTTTATTTTCTTACATAGAGAGAAAGTTATGAAATGGGTTAAGTCGAGGGATCTCCTTATTAATATAATAGGAAACTTACCGTCACCAATAGTCAAGAGTAGCGTTATTTAAACGACGGCCGTTTCGGTTATTCTGCCATTATCAAGTTTTCAGGAGGAGTCACTCCGTTGTCATTAACACTTAAACACATAGTTTCACATGCATCTAAAATAAATACACACATTACGTCACACATTAAAACGATCGCATATCCGGTATGCCTACTGTCTAGCGCTGTACTGGTCTGTTCACTGATAGCATAATCTTGATATTAGCAATGACTACATAAATACTATAAGACACGACATAGGATAGGGAAATAGTCTACGCTTTACGGGTGCTGTTCGTCACAAGTTTGACACACAGCTATCAGAAAGCGCTAGCAGCAGGTGCTTGACTGTACGCATCCCACTTGGTTGAGACTGTACAACTGTTGACCTCTCTCTCACAAACCTTCTCACTTACTTCCGTCAGCATAGTCAGTGTTGTCAGTTCGTGCGCTGAGATAAGCGATTCTCGACCTTCCCTCGCATCTCTGGTCCCATATGTGGCATCAGTGCGTTTTCTCTTATCCGCCTGAAACATTGTTTGACCGTAGAGCCACCTAGCGCCAGTCACATCAACTTCCGATTCTATAGCAGAGCGACCTAGCGGGTATTGGACAACTCAAGAATAAGCGTAGAATATTTAACATGGCCATGTCGTGTCTTATAGTATTTATGTAGTCATTGATATTAGTTAAACATTTGGAGGGGGGATCTATTTCGATTCTTGTCTGTCCGTCTCCGATATTACCGCGTCAAACAATACGTTGGAATCAAAACCTAATTTCTCATTAAGTATCAGGTTAGGTGTGGTTTTGAACATCTTGTAAATTTCGTACTGTTCTAACGCATTTAGTAATTTTCCTTTTTCACATCGATGTAGTATTTTTAAGTCATCATTGATCGTAGAATAGTTGTGGTTGTTATTGATGAGGTGCTCTGTATACTTAGATTCTACTTTTTTTGGGTATTGTATTAATCTAGCTGTCGGTATATGTTCTTTATATCTCATCTTGAAAGATCGCCCAGTCTGTCCTATATATTGCATGTGGCAATCGGCACAAGATAACTTGTAGACTATACTCCGGTGGTGTCACATTTGTCTGTACTATTTGCATGCGTGTTTATAACCCTTTGTAGGCTATGTCCTGTCTTTGACGCAGTGATATAACCCTGTTTCTTAAATATGTTGTTTGCTATGTAATGCAAATCTCTATTATATTTCAAAACGATGTATTTGTTATCCGATTTTGCTTTTGGTTTGTTACGATTGTTCGCTTGTTTCCTGAAAATTTTGTCAATAATGGCTGGTGAGTATCCGTTGCTTACAACGATATGTTTTATTGTGTTGTATGTACGTTCCGAAGTCTGTGTATAAAACTATTATAACTCCATCTTGTGTGAAGATGGATGGTTGGATGTGGCGTGAATCGTATGGTTGGTGTTGGTCGGTTTGAGAAATATCAACGGAGTGACTCCTCCTGAAAACTTGATAATGGCAGAATAGCCGAAACGGCCGTCGTTTAAATAACGCTACTCTTGACTATTGGTGACGGTAAGTTTCCTATTATATTAATTTATAACAATAGTCGGTATGGCAAAAAACATAAATTGTGATCTCCTTATAATTGAGCGCTTCCTGTCTATTTTTGTGTGGGTCTCTTTGGTTATAAATTTTAATAAAATTCTGTGAAAATCATTAGGGCAGTTTTTGAGGAGATCTCATTTTCTTGTATGACAAATATTCCACGTAGTGTGATTGTATACAAAATGTTAAAATAATTCTGATGACATGAGAAATATATAAATATTCAATTATGTAAACAATAATTATTTTTACCATACATCATTGCAATGAACATATGGAGGGGGGGGCATTCTTAATTGTGCCCCAATATTTTAGCTTTATTTATTACTAAAAATAAGCAACAACTTTTTTTAAATATTATAAACGATTTTTTTAAGTTTCTAAATCGTAATCTGGGTATTGGAACAAAATCTTGTTTTGTAGAAATAATTCAATTAAAATTTGCAATGATGTCTGTCGTTTGTGAATTTTTGTACGATTTCACTTTAATAATCGAAGTGTAATAATCTACTTTAATTAAATTTGGTGGATGAGCATTTTTGTCAAATCTAGGGATGTTTCCTCTCCTCATTTTATGTAATTCAAAATTTGGGGATAGCTCCCGTAAAAAAATAGGATTTTCTCAAATTCAGCTAGAACGATTTTGATCAAGTGTAGCCTCTAAGGATCTAATCAAAACGTATTGGTCGCCATTTTTCTATAAACGCCGGTATCGGAAAAAAACCGGTGATAAGACTGTTTTAAAAATACGTAATTTCTCAAAATCGGGTGTATTAATTTTGTTGAAATTTTAGTGAAATGACAAGACTAAACACCACTTACTTTGAGGACACGTTTTCGGCACAAACGAAGCCTTATTATATTATATATATATATATATATATATATATATATATATATATATATATACAGTGTCCATGGTTCATTTTTCATTTATAGACTGACCTGACTTAACCTAACCCAACTTTTTTTTTCTCCGAAAAGCGTGGAAAATGCTTTATGCAGGTCTCGTCAACCTGAGAGTTACTCCAGTGTGGCCTCCTGTAACACAACTTAAAATCATGTGGTATATGCAACGAATTACCGTGTAATATCCAGGTTCTTATGTGGAAAGATTCTTCTTAAGATTGCATCCGGAACAATGACAATATTTCAAACGTAGTCCCTTTCTCTGATGTCAACTTCTTTCCACTCATTTATTTATATCCTTACTCTTTCTTCTTCACAGCCAATTTCTCATAAACCCACCTCGCCTCGATTTCGTTTTGTCCCATGACAGATTGTAGGGATCCCACAATTGCATACCAACCACTCCTGCTCCTCAGCATCTCCCCAGAGCGTCCCTAAGTTCATGACGATCGAGTTCGTATCTTGAGCATTGATATAGTGCGTGCTCAACAGAGTCTTCTTGTTCACAACATACGCACTTCGGATCGCCTCTAACCTTGAATCTATATAACTAATTCCCTGACTCTCCATGCCCGGTTAGCATCTGTGTTATGTAATAATTAGCCTCTCCAAAGCGGCGAGAAATCCATTTGTTGATTTCCGGGATGAGCTTCTTCGTCCAACTCCCAACTCAATTAGCTGACCATCTTTCCTGCCATAACGTAGTTGGATTTTCAACGCAGCTTTGCCTTCATCTTCCGTTTCACTTCTTATAACCCTCTCCTCTGCCGATCGATTGGGACGTCAAACCCGCCAAAACCAGAGCTGCAGACGTCGCCATTCTTCTCTATAATTTCATAAGCAGTTCCATATAGTTTTTGTGCCTCAAAGCATCTTCCATATTAGTGCGCCGTGCAGAGCCACAGATCTCGCAGCATTCATCAACGTCCTTCTCTTACTGGATACCTAACCTAACATAACCGAGATTTTTGATAACGAATAATTTTGGTTAGTTTTTAGTTGGTTTTAGAGATGGGTGCGTGAGAAAGTTGTGCAGTTTTTTGGCACCACTTGTCAGATAAATTATTCTGAAACGAAACAACTGAGCAGTTATTTTATTGAAAATGCCCTTTTTAGGTACTTTAGTAGAAGAAAAAGTGTTTTGTACTAGTATCACTGAAATCTTTCAACGGGGAATATTTTACCGTTCTCCGTAAAAATAATACAAGTTGTACATAGACAAGTTGTAAAATGAAATTAAGGGAAATTGGTTTTCTAATACTTATTTGAGTGTTGGTGTTGAATAAGGAAGAAGTGGTGATAATTTACCTCTTCTATGGACGAGAAGAATCGACGTAGAAAGAAGTGACAGTCGATTTAAATGTCAGACATTCAGACATACCACTGTTAACACACATTGCAGTGGAGAAATCACTAGTGTAGTTTAGGGTTACCTCTCTTTCACCTTTCCTATCAGGTCTCTCTTGGCCAACTGTTGTTCTCTTTCAACTCTGACGCTAATAATCTATTCGAGCGATTTTATTTTATGTTCTTTTCTTTCATATATATACCATGTGTCCAAAAAGTCCCACCCCCCTCTTATTTTTTTTATTAATGGAAATAGACAGATTTGCTTTGGGGAAAGTTTAGATAACCAAAGGAGGAGTTTTTTGAAGTATCAAAATTTTCATCCCTTACCCACCCACAAAATGGAACCACCACTATTTATTAGGAACTTTTTCTTTATCTTGACCTATACAACCACCAGTTAAAATTTGACACGACATTTTCTGAACACTCTGTATACAGATTTTTTAACAGACCCACTATTGGGATCTCTGGAACTACAAGATTTACAGAAAACTTCAAATGAGGGACCTCACTTACTTTTCCCCCTGTAATCGTGTATTTTAATTTTTTTAAATTCGATCGCCATTTTCCAACATGGCGGTCAACTTTAAACTGTTTTATCGAAACTTATTTTCTATGTTAAATTGGATTTTAAACAAGATTGTAAGCCTTTTATAATTTTCGGTTATTATAAAAATTCGTACTCGTTTGCGAGATTTAAGCCACAAGTTCGCCGAATTTCGTTTAACACTGTTTTTCAATTTAAGTTATACATTATAGGAGCGGTTTTATAGGAATGAAAATTGACAAAAGGTATTTTCCTAAAAACCCTTTGGTGAACTCCTTTGATGACCTTCCACTTAAATCAGGATGAAATAAATGTACCAGGAAGTCGAAGCACCACTTCATAGTGACGTAGTTTGCAGGTTTTGAACACTACTTTCCTAAAAAATGGCTAAGTACATATATTTTAGCTGGATTAAACTACAAATAAATGAAAGTTTAAAAAATCCAGGATTTGATACAATAAGTTACTAAGAATTTTAAATAATTCTTTGGTACTATTTTATATTTACGTTCCCTGTTTAAATAATCTTGTAGTTAAATTAAAATCAAGAAAATCAGTTTAGCAAACAATATTTCAAATTTAATTAAATCTTTTTTAATTTATGAACATATAATCCTTGTTTACGTTCATTCCACGGATCGCCTCTGAACGTCAACAGAGCCAATCATTTCTCACTGCAAGGTTACCAACTACAGCATTCCTTAGTAGTAATTGTACTTCGTAAGAGGCCACGACCTAAGTGCTCTTGTGAATTTACGTAAGGTTGGTAGAACTGTGTGCCAGAACAGCTGATTTATGTTCCAATGTACTTTATAACGTAGCTACCGATTGAGGTGAACTTGATTAGTCACTGCAATTTTTATTTTCTTGCTTTATAAGAAGTAAAACTAGTTGAAACCATCATAGTACTTACCCAGCTACAATATACAATGTATTAAGCAGATTCTCTGAATGTAACGATTAAAATTTGGTTTCTTGTACCCAGTAGGAAATGTTAAATTGTATTGGTAGATCAATGTGTCTTATCCAGTAGGGTAAGTTTGTTTAAAACAGTTGTTAAAAAGTAGTTTTTATCACCAGAAGGCATATATAAAATATTGGTTTTTTTTTCCGTTCTGTGCTGTGAAAGCCTCCTTCAGAAGCCTCACCGGCGTCGACCTATCGATCTTTTGCCGCCCCAATTTCCTTCCTACACCCATTCAGTAATACCCGTCATCCTTATGAAGGAACAGATACTACCGATAGGGTTGTCTCGGATGGTTTCCATCTCTTTCCCCGGAGGGCCTAGAGAGAAAAAATATTGGTTTTGGTTTTCAAGTTATTGAACCGATCCAGGACTTTTGGGACACACTCTATATATTCTTCCAAAACAGAATAATAACATACACCCTTCATAGGGTACTGTCTGTTGATATTGATTTGTTCACCCACTTCTCGTGATTAAATCGACCTGAGATGTTGTATACTTAGAAATTCCTGATAAAAATAAAATATTATATCAAATTTGAGTTGATTCCTTTCCCTTTTCCTCTGCCTGATTCCGGTATTTTCATATTGTTAAACAACTCCAGAAATATCCATAGACAGGTCACAGTACGTAGAGTTTAAATTTGATTTAACCGCTTTCCTATTTGACTCATTTTTAATTTTTACATTGTTAGACAATCACAGAAGAAGGGATCTATAGAAAAGTTTCAGGGACACTTTAAATTAGAGTTGATTCCCCGTTTATCGCCTTGTTCCATTACTAAACCACCAGCTGTGAGGATTACTAAATCCCAAACAAAGTGAGGGAATTTTGTTGTTGTTATTTTGGCAACATTGGATCATTATAATGTTTACCATATTTAGGCGATGGCGTTTTCTATTCATCATGCGGGTTTTTCTCAATGACATTGATTTTTTCATTAATATAAAATATAGTTATTCTTTGAATTATCATGATTTGATATATTTAGTTTTAATTCGTCCGCCATAACAATTTATAGGACCATCAGTAATATCAAAATAAATAAAAAATTATGAATAAAAACACAAATTATTTTTAAAACACGTTTTAAATTCAAAATTCCTTGAAAAGTAAAAATTTTTTAAAGAAATGTATTTGTAGTTTTAGTACAAAATTATCTACACTGCAGCCTTCCAGTATTACAGTATATCTTAATGAGACAAATGTATAATAATAGACTATATATTAAATAAATGTTCATGTTTGATTGAATGTTATTTTTGAAGACCTGAAAATAGAAGGATCTAACACGTAAATTATTTTCTTTTATAGGGAAAATAACAATAATTTATTTTCTCTTCGATAATGTCCTAGGAGGGTAAAACTATATAGGTATGTCTGTAAATTTTTGGAAATGTCAAACTCTTCCAAATCAATTTGTGTTGATAGTCTGGCGGTCAGTAATTTGTCGGCTTACTCAATTCTAATTAGGTTTACTTTCCTAATGCCATAAGTACAAATATTACGCAACCGAAATGCACAATACGTATAAAAAAATACTAAATTTCCCACGTTATTATAAAAGTACGGTTCATTACTGATGTAGGTTACATGGTTACACGAGAGACTTCAACGCGGGGATAGAAAGGTAGTTCTTGATACCTGCTTCCTATGAGATCGTGAACCGTAGTGAAACTTGAGTTATTAGTGACATTGAGGGGTAATGACGTCATCATTGACTAATCTCTAATGGCATTACTTTACGTACATTTCCAGGTGTGATCGTTTCATCTGTTTAATTGTTATAAATAGAAAATTATGTATGTCAATTACTAGTAGAATATACTCTAATACAGGAGATTGGCTTTAGCTGTACAAGTAAAAGAGAAGCTGTTGTTTTTTTTGAATAGTCAAAAAAATTGCTTCATTCAAAAATATCACCGAAAATGAATCATTTCTGTATGAATTTAGTTTGTAAAAAATTCAGACTGTCCTAAATATTACTTGACACCTCTCAACACAAAACAATTTTCAACACAAATGAACAAATTCGTAAGTAGGTATGTTGTCCAATTACAGTACCATATTTTTTTTTATATGAATCACTAGAATACTGTGGTGAATTTAAAATGAATGAACCCCCCCTCCCAAACACAATAAAACACTATCAACACCAAGAATGTATAGATATGGTTGTTATATCTTATGTACATTTCAATAGCACTGCTATCATCTTTAGAGCTACTCTTACCTCTGAAGATGTGTACTCAGAGGTGTGTATTGTATCGCTGAAGATGATAGCAGTGCTATTGAAATGATGTACATAAGGTAGAATAAACAAAACTATACAGTCTGTTTGTTAGTGTTTTATTGTGTTTTGGGGGAATTTTCTTTCACTGCCATATTTTTTTGTTTATTGTAGGTATCAAACAGCTGTGCAACAATGTTGTCTTTTAATACAGCTGCTTTTCTAACCTATAAAATTGTGCTGCGAGTTGTAATTTGGCACTATCATATGTTTCGTGTCCTTATCCTGTTACAAATAAATGGTGCAAAAAAATATTGCACAAACTTTCTCACTCACCCGTCAATCCCAAATATAAAACGAATCGTCACTCTAAATGTCAATCCTTAGTGATCAATCAAAACATGAAAATGATCCATGGACGCTTTGGGATTATTAGCATCGTTATTCTATCGGATTGTGACAGCATCCCGTTACCGGTCGGCTTCAACAATACGTTGCTTGCCCTGTACCAGCGAAGAGACACGGTGTGATATCCCCACGTCGGTCTGATCAAAGAAGAACAAAGGAGGCATAGGGAGGCCACCGTAAGGATCGTTCTAAGTAACTAGACTATGTTACTCATTTTCATAGTTGTCTATCTTTATCACTTGACAACGAATGTTGATCACACCCTCGAAACGTCATGTATTTATACACTAGCAGTAGCAAATCTTCGCAAAACGTGATCAATAAATATAAAAGTTCAATGCTTTCCACCCCAACTACTTGACCGTTTTGACACTCAGAAGCTCAACTACAGTGAGAACAGGCTTGGTAATTTTGAGAGATGCTAGCTGGATGTACATCTTTTCATGTATTATTGGACTACATCCCTCTCTTTCATCTTTCCTGTCGGTTCTCTCTTGACCAAATCTTTGCTCTTATATGGCGATGACGACAGAGAACAATTTGGTCTTTAAACAAGGACGGAGGAGAGAAGAACCGTTCAGTACCTACCGGTCGGAATGTCCTTATCAGGCCACCAACTCTATTTACGCCCACTTGCGTCGTTTCAAACATAAAAACCCTGCAGCCAATTTCAGTCAAACTCAACTGTCCTATGTTTCATATGAAATAACTTTCCAAGCTGTTTGTTATGTATTTAAATTATAGTGTAATATTATTTATAACAGTTATAATAGTGTGTTCTTGTCGCAATAAATAACACATAAATAGGGTCGTTACTCCTACCTGTTTAGCCCTAGAGACTTATAGTTGATTATTGTATTTCTGTCCTTTCACTTAGTTCAATAACCTTTAAGTAAATCGTTTTTTGTTATTTTTTATAATATATGAATTCTGAACGATTAACAGACTGTAAAATATTCAACGAACCTACCTATTGTATTTGACTGATTTTCATTAGTTGGAACCGAGTCGTTGACATGAACGTATGTAGATCTTTGAGGTCCGTTTGAGCCGAGATGCTGAAACTAGCGAAGCGAGTGAAAACTGTTTAATATATACACATTCGCCAGGCCCGTTAGAACCTAACCTAACCTAACCAAACGTAACCTAACCTAACCAAACGTAACCTAACCTAACCAAACCTAACCTAACCTAACCTAACCTAACGTAACCTAACCTAACCAAACCTAACCTAACCAAACCTAACCTAACCTAACCAAATGTAACCTAACCTAACCTAACCAAACTTAACCTAACCTAACCAAACGTAACCTAACCTAACCAAACCTAACCTAACCTAACCAAATTTAACCAAACCAAACCTAACCTAACCTAACCAAACCTAACCTAACCTAACCAAACCAAACCTATCCTACCTTAACCTACTGGATAAGATTCCTTGATCTACGAACACAATTTAACATTTCTTAAAAAGCTTAAAAAACAAATTTGAATGCTTGTTTACATTGTGTGATATGGCTGGGTAAGTACCATAACTTTCACTTAATATACGAAGTATTGGATGTGTCTGACAATAGCAAAAACATTCGACCTACTTTTTTGACTGATCTACGCTTCGTAGCTCAAAAAACCGCAATTATGCGGCCCTTCGGTCATCGTTGTCGATAGGCTAGGTAAGTACCATAATGGTTCTATTAATTAATTTTTATTATTTGCCCAAATGGAATTGAATTAAATACATTTCTATCACTTTTTAATATTTATTTTTTTCATATAAAGTTCACCTGAACGATTTCTTATAAATTGCAGAAGCTAACCTCAGCTGTTTCATTACGTACAGTATTGTTTTGATGGAGTTAATAATAAAGCCACCGGTCATCATTAGTAAGCAAATCACACTGGCCTAGATTGATTGTACACTTTGACCTGTGCTTGCAACACAACAGGAATGCAGGTCCTCAATTAAAGTTTTGTCTTTAGATTTGGTATGTTGAAGGTCGTAGTACAATGGTCTCAGAAGGCGATAGTAATTTGTAACTTCGGAGGACTTGTAAAACTGGAGAATTTTCTCAATATAATACTTTTCAATCAGGTATGCCTCAAAGCTCTATTTTGAGCCCAATTCTATTTATTATTTATTTAAATAATTTGTCTTCTACTACTAATTATAAAATGACTCACGCATGTATGATGATTGTTCAGTTATGAATAGTAATGGTTGTACACTCTTTGCAATGAAAAATTGGCATTAATTGATTCGACAGCTGAAGTGTGCACCAATTATTTGAACCTTGAAGAAAGATAAAATAGAATCTGATTAAGTAGAAAAAATCTAACCTGGTTACGGTGTTAGGAATACATCTAATCGTAAATTCGGCTTTCACATCGAACTTTTAAGCAAAACAGTCTTTTATGTTGAGAAAACTAAAACTGTGTAGATCATTCTGCCTTCAAAAAAAGAGGTTATTGGGATTTGGCAAAATTTCTTTTCTGCAACTAAAGTTTATGTTCTCATCTAACATATTTGTCCCCTCGATAAGTTTTAATAATCTTATAAGCTTATCTAGCGAGAGTTCAATATATGCTTGTGCTCAAAATAATCTAAGCATGTAAGAGTCGCACAAAGATTATACGTCCATCTGTTTAATTCTGCAGTCGGTGTAGTCCCAGCACATCTACTTCTCTTTTACGTTGAAGAATTTGCAGGGGATTTCCCTTAAAGAGGATTTATTCTTCTCACCAGAGCTTTCGTCCTTTGGAGCGTGTCTTGTCCTGTATTTTAATCGCCACAACTTCCCGATTGCTTCTGCTTTTCCAGATTCAGCTTTTGCACCCCTGTAAGGCGGTTTTATTTATTCTGATGTTTTTAGATGTTACTCCTTATCAATAACAGGATATCCTGGTTCAGTTGATGTCCCTAAGATTGCGGATTGAATCCAATTAGGTTAGGTTAGGTTAGGTTAAGTTAGGTTAGGTTAAGTTAAGTTAGGTTAGGTTAGGTTAAATTAGGTTAGGTTAGGTTAGGTTAGGTTAGGTTAAGATTAGTCTACCATCCTCCACACCCTTGTTTATTTTACTACTAGTGTCTTCTTCGTTTAGTTACCCTAGGTTTGTTTGGTTGTTAATTGTTGTCCCTGTGTTCCTAGATATAGCCAGGAAAGTATGTAGTCAACCTGAATAGAGCCATCATACTGTTCAAACTGGAGATTACCCGGTATCTAGAGATCGATTAAGCTTTCCTTTAACCGCACAGCCGTAGGCATTTGCTGTTCCACCCTTTGGGTTGATATTTTTTACTACATTGCCACAACATCCTGCAAATAATCCTGTATTGTTAATCTCATGCAAAACACGTTGCCCTTTCCTCACAGGAGATGTAAGTCACTACAATCATTGCATTGTTTCAGCTATTAAAACCATCATTATTGATGAATGTCTTTTTGGTTGTTTTACTTTAAGTTCTCCTCATACAGCTGACAAGATAGAATGCTGATTCGTTTTCTGATTTTTAAAATTTATTTTATTTCTATTTAAAAAATTTATTTATTCTTTTATTTTCGACTTTGACTTCTGCGTTAAAATATGCAGATTGTCAGTTTCATAAAATTAGTTATTACAAGCCAGTAGGCTATATATCCTAAATGTAGCGTAAAACCGTTTCAAACCGCCATCATTTTTTAATAATTTGTATGAATAGTAAAATATGGTACTTCGTACATTAACTAAATTTCTTGTTATCAGAGGTAACTTTTTTTTCTCCTAGAGTTTGTAAGAAAAGTGGTTGTCTATTGGGGTTATTTACCACCTGAAAGTGGATGTTCATATTTTGCCTCAATGAAGTTTTACTTAATTTCAATGAGCTGCCATTTTGTACTGGGTTGAGATAGAAAGCTCTGGTTTCCACTGTTCTTCTTCTTTAATCAAGGACTTTAAAATGAGGTGTCACTTAATGGGTCTTTACATTTAAAAATTTTAAGCTGCCCCCCAAAAATCCCATTTTGGGGAAATGGGCAAAGTTGTAATAGTGACTAAAACGTTCACTTTTATTTCCTAGAAAGGTGTCCTGACTTTCATTTTTCTATCTTTATCCATTTAAAATTTAACAGGGTGTATCCATACTTTTGACTCACAGTGTATATATGTTCATTTTTGTTACATCGAAATAAATTATTTTTATTGCAGTCTGATTTTAGTGTTGACAGATGTTTAGATCTGATCATATGTTAACTTTGTATTGTAACACAAATCACATGTTTAGAATTTAGTTAATTTTTACATTTGTTTTAAATAATAAGGTACAACAAATACGGACACCCCTAGTAACTAATAATAATAATAATTATTATTATTATTTTAGATCATATAGAAACGAAAATACTTAAAAACAGTTTAGATTTAAAACGTTTTAATTTCAATGATAAAACAAACACAATATTTAGTCAATTCTACAATTTTATTAACACATTCAGTCTTTGTTAAGCTGCCTTGTAAATGCCGTTGCTGGCGAAACCATGGTCGGCAAGACCCATTAAAATTGCAGAATTTACTAAATATTGTTTGTTTTTTCATTAAATGGAGTTCTACCAAGTACCTTCGGTCAATAGTGTAAAACATTTTAATTTTAAGTATAAAACATTATAATAACTCTAAGCACTAACTAAAATAATAAACTACCCCCCCCCCACCCTTTTGACCAAAAGTATTTTATATCATTTTTCAGAGGTTCATTTATAGTGTGGCGTGGTAATCCCAAAGAACCCTAGCTGAATCTACACCTTTCTTCTTCTACTCTTGGGTTAGATTCCTCTCTTTCATTTTTCCTATCAAGTCTCTCTTGACCAACTCTTGTTGTCTTCCAACCCTGTCTATATTTAGCAGTTTTTTCTTTATAATTTTATAAGACGATTTTAACAGAGAGGTTTTTCACCGCTAAACAACAGGATACATGTATCCCAATATCTACTAATTGTATAAAATGAATCACTTCAGTTGACGTTGAAATTCATATTTAATTTCTTTGTTCTTCGACCGATGTACCTAATGGATACAGCACGTACATTCACTTCGAGGTGTTTACAAGACACAGGCGATAAACTGCACATAGACACGCGAGAAGTCGTGGTCCATAACTTTCTCTTGTCCTTTCTGCGCATGTGCGTGCTATACAGTTGTTACACGCAGGTTGTCATAGCAACCATAACAGTATCAGCTGTTAGTTGTGTTGTAATCTTGTGTTTAATGAGTTAATTGAAGCATGAAGTGTAATTCATTTGTCTTACGATGTAATGTATTTCCGTATGGTAAGGCTTAGGCTGTTGTGAGATTATGACGGCAGTTCTATCTATAGAATTGTATGTACAGGGTGGATAGAAGTTAGTGTTTGAACATTTTTGAGATTAATCAAAAGCTACTAGTAGATAATACATTTATAATTTCCTGCTGTTTCACAGTTTTGTGACGCATTCTGACAACAACCACTCGGCCTCGTACCGTGGTTGCGGTCGGAATTGCAATCTTAATTGTAATCGGGATCACCGTTCGTATAATCTAGGAGGCAGGGGATCAGCTGATCAGCTGCTAACACGGCAAAGCCTAGGGCGTATGATATAGGTTTTGTATCAGTCTGCAGAGTGCCACGGTTCACCTCGATAGGACTTGTCTCTTATCCACTGAATTTATTTCTGGAAATGGCGTTCTCGTATCTCTCGCGAAGGCCTTAAAATATATCCCGCCGCGGTATATATAAATATTAAAATGAATGGTATGAAAATAAGCCAAAACCTTTTGACCACCCCAAGTTAAGCTTGTGTGCAGTTTATTTTAATTAACTCATTAAGAGCTGGTTACATGGTGTGGTTATTGGTTGGCTGGGAAACAAGTAAATGGGGACCTCTAGGGAATGGGATTACACCTAATCCCGGTGTAAATTAGTTTAACGCGTTGCAGTTTAAATAATTGTTTTCGTTTAACTTGTCCGGTACAGAGTAAGTTTGTTGATCGTAAAAAAAGTCAACCTCCGTTTTTGACTCATTTTTACGTTGCGTGGCCTCAAGAATCCGAAATAGTCTTTCTAGACGCGCCCTTCAGTTGTTAGTTGTGGTTAGTGTAGTCGTCTTTACCGCACGATGGTGGCCACAAACAATGAACAAGGAGACTATAGTGTGCTCTTATAAAACCGTATTGAAATTGAGAAGAATACAATTGAAAATCTCAAAATGGTGGTCTTTTAAACAGTTTTTTGTTCATATCTCGTGTGTTATTCATATTTTAACACACTAAATTAGATAAATACTTTCCGATTGCAATTCTACACAATATATTATTATTAAAAATGCAATTCCGAAAACTAACCTCCCCAGGAAACGTGAAATAGATACGAAATCCGGCAGGGCCGAGTACCGGGACAAGAGGAGCTGGTGGACGTCAAGAAGTCAGAGGATCAGATGATGACGACCATAAATTTGTTTATTTCTATAATATTAAACAAGAACTTTTGAACTTCGATGTAATGGTTAATAAAAAGCTTTCGCGTGACTTTCAGAGCCGTACAAAATCGAGTAAAAGAGAACTGTGGTCATTTTCAAAATGAACTATATCTCTGTTGCTTTTTTAATTTTATTATTACTTCTGTGTGTTGATTGAAATTATTTCTTTTTGTAAATGTTGCTACTTTAACTTTATCAGTGTTCATACTTGATAAGACCTGTGTTTTTTTTTTTTTCATATTCAAATCGTAAGTATTTCCAAATAATTTTTCCATGGGAATCGAATAACGATGTCAGATATTAGGCTCAAGGTTCCTAAAAAGGGCTCCTTAGGGCCCAACTTTAAAATTTCTATAGGGTACCCTAATTTTTTTCTCAAATTCATTTTCTGCGGGAAATATTATGTCCGAATACGTCTTAACCCTTTAGGGGGTCCTAAGGCCTCTCTCAGAACCTTATTACCCTATGTAGGTCCTCTAAAAACATTTAAAGGGGCTTGTATAGCACAAATCTGAATTTTTAGTTCCAAATAGTTTTTCCTTGGGACTCGAATTGCGATATCAGATTTTGGGCCAAGGTCCTAAAGGACCCCGTAGGGTCTAACTTCGAAATTTCAATAGGGAACTCTTAACTTTTTATTAAATTGGATTCTGGGGGACATTTTATGTCGGAATACGTTTTAGTCTTTTAAGGGGCCCTAGGACAACCCTCTCAGACTCTCAGAACCCTGGGGCTCCATGAAGGTCCGCTAAAAAGATTTAAGGGGCGTGTATAACACAAATGTGATTTGATGTCACCTTATTTTCATCTTAAAGATTTTGATTCATTGAGGAATTTTTCATTTTAGCCCCTTCTTAGACCCTTTTAGGCCATTCGCAGTGTCGGTAGGTTTTTATGACGCTAAGGTATTGCTACATTGTATATACATATATACAGTGTGTCCCAAAAATTCGGGAATGGCGTTATATCTTTATTCGTAATAGAGATAATGGAACAACAACTGAACTAACGGCGTTTGAAAGTTAACGTTATTCTGCATCCACAGGGTGTGCCAAAACATTTGTTACAAGTACAGAGTGTGTAAATCATTTATAAAATTTTTTCGCCTTTTTTAAATGTAATCATACTAAACTTTTTACGTATTATAAAACCTTGTCTTGAGAAATGTATTTAAAAGTGTTACATAAGTTTAAAATGTAATAGGAAAATGTCCTGATTCTGTGTTACGAGGGCAGTTTAATTTAAAATGCTGCATTGTTTGTTATCAATTTCACTTAAATGTAAAAACCCAATACAATATAGAGGGAAATGAATGTGCAGTCAAACATGTTAGAATAAGGACTCATCGGTCTCCTAGGACTGGAACCATTCCGTAGCCTTAGAGATGATTATTTCAAGGAGATGATAAGGAAAGAAGAAGAGGCCGAGAGAAGAAGTCTATAGAAAAGAATACCTAGGTTAAGGCAGGTCAAAGGAACTGAAAAATTTACTGCTGGAAAATTATAAAAGAGATCACAATCATGTATAAAGTTGTGTAAAAAGAAATTTAAAACATTGACAGAGTTCCTGAGGAGTATTATACATACAGGACACTAGAAGAATCTGTGTAGACAATAATTGAACCATGAAAACAAAGGAGATTTCACACCGTCTGTTTATAAAAGTGTGGTGTAATGAAACACAAAAGGTTTTAAAACTCTAGGATGGTACCACATTGATGTAGAGGACATCCATTTTTGACCCTCCTAATGTGCCTGAAGGAGTTGGGACTAGAGAGCTTCTTTAAAAAAGAATTCTCCAGTTGAATTGAATGGGTGGGTAGAATATATCTCTCCAAGTCGTAGTATAATTCACCCCCATATCACAACAACATATAGAGCCCCCGGTTGCCGGCTTAACTAAGGCGGCAGAGTTGCTTACTGCTCATGCGTCATTAAACAAAGACAGAATGACCCCTTACAATATCACAACATATGGGGCCTACAGTTGCCGACTTCATTCTCAGACGGTAGAATTGCTTGCTGCAAATGCTTCATTAAACAAAAACTGAGTAACCCCCTTTTGTATTTTTTCTTCTTTTTACTAGGTAATCCCGTTTTCTACTCCCCCACTCGCTGTATCTCTCCGTGCATTCTATTGCATGATACTCTGTAATTAATTCTCACACTGCAATCAGTTTACTAAGTATGGTTTAAATAGCATTGCAGAACAGCTGTCTTAATTAAAATAGTTGAATTACTTGTTCTTGATTAATTACATGTTCTTAGAGAGGTCAACTTTTATAAAAGGACATTTTCCTAATAAACATATGTTGTTTACATTTTGTTTACAATCTGTGACCGATATGTTGTAATTGTATTTAACTAGGTCTTTATTTTCTGTTTGTACTGGTGGTTAGAATAGAGAGAAAGTGATGGGCAAAAACCAGAGTTGAGGTATTAGCCTCCGAAGATGAAATCGTCAGATTTGTTGTTTCATTTTACTGACTTATTTTACTACCTCACAACCTTCAAAGGCTCGCCTATATTGAATACGGACTTGGCGATAACAGGGATTCTGATTACGCAGGGTTGGCTCGACGTGGGGTTGGCTCGACACTTTGGGGAACTAGGGTCATCGGTTCAAACTCCTGCTTAATGAGCAACCCTTCTTGGAATTGGAGGTGTTTGTTTGTTCGGTCAGCCGAAGAGCGACACTCAAGTGACGAGGTTCGTCGTCTGTCAGAATAGTATGACTTGTTATTCGCGAGTAGTATTCTCAGGTCTTGGCTAGTCCTTGGCTAACCTGGTATCCTTTAAAACTAACAGAAAGCACAATACCAATCATAACTATTCTGAACTCATAAGGCACTGTTGAAGTTTATTTAAGTATCCAATTCGATGATATGTCATATTGTCGATGGGCTTTATGATTGCGACGACCATACTTTCTAACATAATCTAACCTAATCTAACCTAACCTATACCCGCCCGACTGGTCCCAGATCCGTTCATATTTCCAGGAAGTGACTGGGGCGGCCAATATGTCGAGCCAACCCCACGACACCGGGATTCTAGCTGGATGTACACCTATTTTCATGTAATCTTGGGTTAGATACCTTTCATATTTCCTCTCAGAACTCTCTTGAGCAACTGTTTGTATTTTTCGACCCTGATGCTATTAGAGTATTTGAGGACAGGTGGTTTTTACCTCACTCTCTAAATTGCCTCTAAATTATCTCCATCTACGTAATTCTATTGTAAAGGAATTTTCTTGCTGGATCAGTAAAATCAGTGTTGTATATTTTTGAAGAATTTTATTTCTTTTTTAAAAAAGACGATTTTTGAAATGGTATCTGTGTGTCATCTGTACATTTGGTATGTGGACTTTTTTTTGACGATTCCAAAAGTTTAAAAATTGGATATTTAGAGTTAACTTCTGTTATACTAAAATTCAAATTCCTATTTTTTCCTCAAAATTGGCTCTAAATATTTGTATGAAATGTAGATTTTTATTTAACATAAAATATGGATGTGAAAACTAAAACTTTTTAATTTTTTTTAAAATTTTTCAGGAACCATAATTTTACTTCTCGTCTAGCACATTGGTTTAGGTTATTTTAACATTTTCACTCAAAATTTAATATAATTCGTTTGACCGAATTTTGAGATACTCCAGAGTGTTATGACAGCTTGCATGGTCTATTTTCCCCTTTTTAACTGATTACTCCAGATGTATCATTTTTAGAACGATAGCTATTGATACTTTTTTTCTTTAGCCCCCCCTTTAGACCCTATTTTTTATTAGGCTATTATTAAAAGCAATAAAGCCAATTTTGATTTTTTTTAAATTTTGATCTTAGTTTTACGGCAGCTTATCTCTTAAATTTAAAACAGATTTATTTGTGTTTTTTTTTTGTGAGAAAGTTTGTCCAACGTTCTGCCCCTAAGAGTAAAATATGTTACATATTGTCTGTTTACACGTAATTACTTTATTTTATATTGGTTCGTAGAGTTCCACTTTCCCACAGAAAGTATTAGAGTTTTATTCTATCTAATATCATCTCACAAGTCAAGCTCAATATTTATTTATATCTTATCAAATAACTTAAAGATTTTACAAGTTTATAATTACTCAATGAGTAATAATACTGATGATACTTTTCATTAACATAAGGTATTTATTATTCAATAAATTATAATTATAAGAAGACAGGTTCATTAATTATCAGTAGATTATAGATAGTGTAATAATATGTTTAATGTTTGCTTAGGATGGTTTCATTGATTCAAGAAGAACTCGATAACCTTTCAAATATTATTCATGCCTATTACCTACAGCTAGGAGTCTATCGAGAACTTCCTTGTACAAAGTTGTAATGGCATAGTACTTTCTATACAAATCCTTGTCTAGAATAAATAATAGAAATAGAAAAATACGTCACTTAGGAGAGACGCTGACGTGAAATGACGCGACTTTAGTTTAGATAAATAATTGTAGCAAAACCATCGCAGTAAATTATATCACTTAGTGGAACAACTTTATGTTAACTGTAGAAACAGTTAATGAATTACTTATTGAAAACACATTTAGATAATTATAGGTTATCACAGTTAATGAATAATTATTAAAAGAACAGTTAGCTAATTGAAACTATGGTTAATTAATTAACTAATGGAGAACAGTTTATATAAGTAGCAGTATTTAATCACAGTTTTTAGTGGAGGATTAGTTTATAAAAACAACAATATTTAATTATAGTTAATTAATTAGCGGAGTTACAGTTTATAAAGTAGCAAAAGTTAATTTTAAATTAATGGAGGTATAGTTTATAAAAGTAGCAGTAGTCAATCACAGTTAGTTAATTAATTAGTGGAGGATTAGTTTATAAAAACAACAATATTTAATTATAGTTAATTAATTAGCGGAGTTACAGTTTATAAAGTAGCAAAAGTTAATTTTAAATTAATGGAGGTATAGTTTATAAAAGTAGCAGTAGTCAATCACAGTTAGTTAATTAATTAGTGGAGGATTAGTTTATAAAAACAACAATATTTAATTATAGTTAATTAATTAGCGGAGTTACAGTTTATAAAGTAGCAAAAGTTAATTTTAAATTAATGGAGGTATAGTTTATAAAAGTAGCAGTAGTCAATCACAGTTAGTTAATTAATTAGTGGAGGATTAGTTTATAAAAACAACAATATTTAATTATAGTTAATTAATTAGCGGAGTTACAGTTTATAAAGTAGCAAAAGTCAATTTAAATTAATGTAGGTATAGTTTATAAAAGTATCAACGGTTAATTAATTAGTGGAGGATGAGTTTCAAAAAGTAGCAATAATTAATCACAGTTAATTCCTCATGAAGAAACAGTTTATAAAAGTAACAATTATTAATTACTTTTAATTAATTAGTAGAGAAACATTTAATAAAAGTGACAACCTTTAATTAATTAATTATTGAGGGAACAATTTATTAAACTAGCAACAGTTATTCACAGTTAGTTAATTAATTATTGGAACAACAGTTTATAAAAGTAGCAACAGTTAATTACAGTAAATTAATTAATTAGTGGATGAAGAGTTTTTAAAAGCAACAACAGTTAATCATAGTTAATTCATTCATTAGTGGAGGAACAGTTTATAAAAGCAACAACAGTTAATCAATTAATTAGTGGAGGAACAGGTAATAAAAATATCAACATTTAATTAGTAGAGGAACAGTTTATGAAACTAACAACAGTTAATTAATTCATGAAGGAAAGTTTTATATAAGTAGAGATAGTTAAGATTAATTAATTTTTAGTGGAATAACATTTTATAAAAGTAACAACTATTAATTACAGTTAATTATTTAGTAGAGGTACAGTTTATTAAACTAGCAAGTTAATCACAGTTAATTAATTAGTTAGTGTGGTTACAGTTTATAAAAGAAGTAACAGTTAATTAGTTATTAGAAGAACTGTTTATTAAGCTATCAACAGTTAATAACGTTTAACTAATTAATAAGTAGAGGGACAGTATATAAAATAATACCAACAGTTGATAACAGTCAATTTAGTAACTAGTTAAACAACAGTTTGTAAAAGTAGCAACAGGTAATCATAGTTAACGAATAAATTAGTGGAGGAATCGTTTATAAAATAAGAAACAGTTAATTAATAAATAGTGGTTGAAAAGTTTATTAAAATAGCAATAGTTAATACGAGTTAATAAGTAATTAGTGGAGGAACATTTTAGAAAAGCAGGTACACTTAATCACAGTTTATTAATTAATTAGTGGAGGAATAATTTTTAAAGTAACAACTGTTAGTCACAGTTAATGAATGAAATCGTGTAGGAACAGTTTATAAAAGTAGCAACCGTATAATATGTTATTATTATACATTTTTCGGACATTTGCCATCATTTGTGTGTTAAAAATTCAAAACACGACGTTTCAAACAGAGAGTAGGCTATAATATTGTTTTATTAGTAAAATAATAGTTATTGTAACAATAGTTAATAACATAAAAAGGATCAATTTGTAAAATAATAATTTATTAATATAACAACAGTGTTATTAGGAGAACTTTCAGCTATGTGATAACATAGCTAGTTAATATAGCTTTTAGCTAGTGTAATATCAGTTATCACAGAAAGAACAATTAATTGTAATAAATTAACAAATTCACTGAAAAACAGTTTACAACCTTTAGCTACCGATAATTATAGAACAGGTAGACTACTAACAATTAAGTAATTAATAATCTAAGTAACAGATTTATATTTGTGATAACAGTAATCAGTGAAACAATTAAAACAGTTATTGAGTCAAATATCTAATAACAGTTAAATAATTTTGTCTACATTTAATCATAGAGAGAAAAAAATTAGTTGAAGGAAAAATTGTAGTAATAGAAATACGAAATCAATTAGCTGTATCAATCACAGTTACACAAACTATTAGCTAAAAGTACATAATGACGACAATTAATCGCAGAAGAAATAAATCAATTAACTGTCTTAATCACAGTTACAGAAACAAATAGCTGGAGGAACTGTTAGCTAATTATAACAACAGTTAATCACCTAAACAATAAACGCTCAATAATAACCAACCAAAGAATGTACAGCAGCTGCGTTGCTATGTAAACATGCTATTAAGAAGTGGTAACGTATTATTAGTTCTCAGTAAATAACATAATGTGCCATTGAATTCCGGACAGTATTGTTTTAATGATCTTCGCTTAATATTGTAAACTTTGTACAAACCGCTCGTTAAAGTCTCCCGTGCTTTTCTACGTTATTCATAACTCCTTCTGCTTATTATTGTGCTAATGGCTATTAATATATCTGTAAAACACTTGTGCGGTCCATAAACATGAGTACCTATAATTCAGCATATGGCTATATTAAAATTAGTTTTTAATTTGTTAAAGGTATTAAATGAGTTCC
The DNA here is from genome assembly GCA_963513935.1 of Aphrophora alni. Classification (NCBI taxonomy): domain Eukaryota; kingdom Metazoa; phylum Arthropoda; class Insecta; order Hemiptera; family Aphrophoridae; genus Aphrophora; species Aphrophora alni. The sequence continues at coordinate 16,126,981 of OY740776.1, read as the reverse complement.
TTAGATAAAGAAAGCTGTAGAGTGTAGTATAAAGAAATCTAGCTTATATTACTGGTCAAAATATCAATGACGATTTTTTTCTCGGATATATCCATTTTAAAGTCCCCTGCACAAAAATGGTTTTTGGAATAATGTCTGTTCATATCGGTTGTAAACAACTCATAATTCTCTACAACACCTAAACCATTTTAATTTTTTTATTCTTCTTTTTTTATTACCCAAAAAGTTACGCGGAATTGCCTGCAATAAGAAAAAAATCAACAAAATTACATTTTTCTCAAAATCGGTTAAAGTTTTTGATCTAATTTTTCTCAAGTACAGCTATTAAGGACATGAACAAAACTTATTGGTTACCCTCTCTACAATGTCGGTTAGTGAATTGGTCATGTTCGTTTTTATACCACAAACAAAGCTAGTTAAACCCTTATTTAAATACCGGGTTTTCACAAAATAATGGTCCGATTTAATTATTAAATAACAAGAAAACAAGAAACGTTATAACAAAACTATTTATTTGTTTGAAATCAATAACCAATAATCAATAATCAGTTTTAGTAGCTCATGTATCACTGAGGATGGCCAGCTTGTCGTTGAAACACGTTTGATTAAATAGATTTAATTTTTGTGAGATCTTGTGTTGGAGTTTTTATAAATTTAATAATTTTTGAAATGGTATCTGTGTGTCATCTGTACATTTGGTATGTGAGCTTTTTTGACGATTCCAAAAGTTTAAAAATCGGATATTTGGAGTTAACTGCTGTTATAGGTACTAAAATTCAAATTCCTATTTTTTCTCAAAATTGGCTCTAAATATTAAATTTGTATGAAATGTAGATTTTTAGTTAACATAAAATATAGATGTTGAAAACTGAAACTTTTGAATTTTTTTTTTTTTTTTGGATTTCATAAATTTTTCAGGAACCATAATTTTACTTCTCGTCTAGCACATTGGTTTAGGTTATTTTAACATTTTCACTCAAAATTTAATATAACTAAATTCGTTTGACCCAATTTTGAAATACCGTACTCTAAAGTTATGACAGCTTGCATTGTTTATTTTTCCCTTTTTAACTAATTACTCCAGATGTACCATTTTTAGAACGATAGCTATTGATACTGTTTTTCTTTAGTCCCCCCTTAGACCCTATTTTTATTAGGCTATTATTAAAAGCAATAGAGCCAATTTTGATTTTTTTTTTTTTAATTTGATCTTAGTTTTACGGCAGCTTATCTCTTAAAATTAAGACAGATTTATTTGTGTTTGTTTTTTGTGAGAAAGTTTGTCCAACGTTTTGCCCCTAAGAGTAAAATATGTTAAATATTGTCTGTTTACACGTAATTACTTTATTTTATATTGGTTCGTAGAGTTCCACTTTCCCACAGAAAGTATTAGAGTTTTTTTAAATCTAATATTATCTCACAAGTCAAGCTTAATATTTATTTATTGCAATGACTGCTGGTCGGTTTATCACTCTTGGTTATCCTTAACAAATATTGTCGAAATACGTCAAGACTGGAGAGAAATTGTGTCACGAAGTAGTTGACTTCAACGTGCCCCAAATTTCGTCAATCTTCCACGTTGAGATAATCCTGGCAGTCCATCTTCCAGTTCTCTCCTAAACATCACCTTTGCCTTTTCCCCATCGTTGTTGTTCTCATGATGTTCTCTTATCTTCTTCTCCGCGATCTTCATCCTTTCCTCAGACAGAAGATCAGTACAGATTATATCAGCTATACCAGGATAGTAGCTTCCGACATTACGGTACACAACCCTAAAAACCCGTCCTTTGCAGTGAAGCTAATACCCTTGTTCACTTTTCCTGTCTGAGACAACTCTCCCAAACCTCGGCTCCGTTTAAAATATATTTATAGATGTAATTAGAAAATTTTGATTAACAGACATCTGGAGTAATCTAATGGAGTCTGCTCTTTAGCCTAAATTTAACAAAACGTAAATAATGTATTAAAGGTTACTATACTCTTTCGTGGATCTAGCTGTTTAACCTAACCTTGCCCAACCTAACCTAACCTAACCTAACCTAACCTAACCTAACCTTGCCTAACCTAACCTAACCTAACCTTACCTAACCTAACCTAACCTAACCTAAATTTAACAAAACGTAAATAATGTATTAAAGGTTACTATACTCTTTCGTGGATCTAGCTATTTAACCTCACCTTGCCCAACCTAACCTAACCTAACCTAACCTTGCCTAACCTAACCTAACCTAACCTTACCTAACCTAACTTAACCTAACCTTACCTAACCTAACCTAACCTAACCTAAATTTAACAAAACGTAAATAATGTATTAAAGGTTACTATACTCTTTCGTGGATCTAGCTATTTACCCTCACCTTACCTAACCTAACCTTGCCTAACCTTACCTAACCTAACCTAACCTAACCTAAATTTAACAAAACGTAAATAATGTATTAATAGTATACTCTTTCGTGGATCTAGCTATTTAACCTAACCTTAAATTGATTTATGGTTATTCCAATGATACAACTGAACGAATAAATTTGAACAAACAGTTGATACCGAATTTTGAAATAGTTTAAAACGTCCAAGGAACGGACAGGTGATTTTAAGTTCCTATAGGATTAAATAGATCAAAAATTTTAATTCTTCTTTGTACTGACAGATTGTCAAATTCTAATTACGTATAAAAAAGAAAATCATAATAATGTGATAGTTTCTGAGATACGTTGTTTATTATATTTCGAATTTAAACCTCTACCATGGGTAAATTTTGTTTTGCACTGTTGGCAACACACAGCTGCTGTATAACAATACTATCTTATAACACCTGCTTTTTCTAACCTATAAGAATGTGTTGTGAGTTGTAATTTTGTTTTTGTATCATAAGTTTTGTGTCCTCATGTTAACGAATCAAAGTTGTACAAAGTATGCACGAACTTTCTCACTCAAATAAAAACAAATCAAATTAATCGTCAGAAAATGTCAATTTGATAGTTGTTGGGCGATCCTAGGAGCCAACTAAAGTTGCAGACACCAAACCACAGAAATTTTCTAACCACGAAATATGCAAATTCAAACTAATTCTAATGTATTAAAACGAAACATTGTTTGGCCGTGCGAGGACGTGTTTGCATAACATACACCGTGATCAATCATCGATAGATTAAAATGTAAAGGTGGAAGAGTCGATTGACAGCTGTGGGCTGGATGTAGTACGCAATCTTTCACCACGCCTTGAAAGTTTGACTATTTACTTCGGTTAAATCCTGAATATGCGATTTTAGAATCCATTGAATACAGGGTGTCTCGGTGTATTTGTTCTTATTTGAACAGTTTAAGCGGGTGCGCGGATATGAAGATACCGGACACAAAATTTTAATTTTGTGAGCTTTAACACACACGCAGCTTTACTCACACAAACACAGGGGATTTATACCTGACCTTTGGTAGCTTTTTGATTCACCTACTGGATTCACCTTATTGGAAAATCTATTTCTGGACAAAATTTAATGAAAAGTAATACCAAACAACAACAAATTTCAAGCAATCGCTGTCCTTTACTTGTCTTCTAAAGAGATGTTTACACTTTTGTCGTCAATCTCAGTAATTGAACTGTTGTACAGTATCCTCAAGGTAGGAATGTGTCTGGGGTGGAGAGGAAAAGAGGAGCCCCACATTTCGTTAACTTAACCCTAGTCCGACTCTAAATAGGTCCTAAAGACGTTTTACTAATATTCACGCCGTTTGTCACATTACGGACTGCTTAAATGTTGGCCCTCGGGGAGACCAGTTGCCACGCATACTATTTAACCAATCATAGTTAATGTAGCACACACAACTTAAAAAAAAAAATTCATGGCCGCTTTGGTTCTCGACAGAAAAAAAATTATGTTGGTGTCCGTTTGGCATAGATTGGCAACGGGTAGAGTGATAGGATCAGCAATTCAACCCAAACTTCGACCGTGGTCGTGAGCTTGTCACCACTTGTACAGCATCCTCGAGGTAAGAATATGTCTGGGGTGGAGAGGAAAAGAGGGGTCCCCACACTTTGTTACGTTTACTTTCAGCGGTACAACCCCAATAAAAAAATATATACCTCAAATGCTTCTGTGTAAACGCGTACCCTACTTTCGTTTCATTTATCGGTGTAAATAAGAATAAAACGTTTACAAAAGTCTGTCACGAAGTTGTAACTTTAGGAATTAAATGTAGCTAAGCAGTAATTTGTGTACCTAGTTTTCTTGGAATGGGTTGTACCGTCAAGTCAGGTTAGGGAAACAAGTAGAAGGGATGACAAGCCCATTACACCAGACACAATCCTAGTCTGAGGCTACTGTAACTGTAGTTAGTGAAAGCATACAAATATAGTGTGAAAATACTGTATATACTTTTTACTTATTAAAAAAGTTTTATTTTCCCACAAAATTAAATCTTAAATATTTCTTCTTTAAGCAATACTTTCTATCGCCCTGTTAAATTTACAAACCACATATTTTATTTGTGTCTTAAAAGTGTTTCTTTTATTATTTCCAATTATAATTTTAAAGAATAACTTAACTTATAATAGAGAATAATTTTCTAATCCAAGGAGCATATTTTCAATCTGGTACCTAATTGTTATATAAGCTCTGTCAAATTTGTGTGTGTTTAAATCCGTTTTGAAAGTCCCTGAACCTAAATAGTAGTTTTTAAAATTATGTCCGTCTGCCTATCTAGTGTATGTCCTTTCTGCAGTGATCTCTAACTCAAAATTTGTGTTACATAAGACAAAATGTCTAATTCTGCTTTTCTCAAAATCAACTCTTTTGATTTCGACAGAAATAGATAAAATATAGCTTCACAAATTATCAGTAAAAAATAAGTACAAATCATTCACGCCCTGTCGTCTCAGTAACCGAAACGAGTCGGCCGATTTTTATGAAATTTAGTAGTAAAAAATAACCACATTTTGAACATATCTCGAGACATTTTTCATTAACTCAATATTTTTGGGTAGTTTTTAACTCAGAAACTGTTCTATCGATTTTGACAACTCTTATCTGCTTTAAGTGAGTACGGTTTTGGTAACCCCAAGGTATCCGAGCTGAATTAACACTTTCTCCGTGTAGTATTGGGTTAGATTCCTCTCTTTCAGCTTTCCTATCTACATCAACTTATTTTCCGACCCAGAGGCTATTTAAACAGTGAACTAATTAATTGTTATTTTTTAAAGTACGTTGGTACAAGTTTACAAGATGGAACTTTTATTTAATGAGCTATGTTAATTACCGCTCTTAAATTAACCTTATCCTTAAGAGTAACTATTGTTTTAAATCTTAAAGCATATTTACACAAACCAAAACATTGAGACACTTGGATAATTAATTATTAACACTAACATTTGAATAATAGAGCTCACAAGGACTCATTTATACTGTGTAAAGGTTGGCAATCCTGAAGGACTCCAGCTGGATATACACCTTTTTCATGTAACCTAGGTTTAGATCCTTCTATTAAATATTTCCTATCAAATTTCTCTTGACCAACTCTTGTTCTTTTTCGAATCTGACGCTGAATATTCCAGGATTAGGAGTCGTTATTTCTTGCACTTTTCTATTTTTATAAGACGATGATTATGAAAAGGTTTTTCACCTTTAAACAACAAGGATCACGGCATAAATTACATGGAAATTTTACCACCCTTACAACATTCCTTACAGCATGAGTGGAATATAAAAAATATTTGAACAAAATCGCTCTCAAGCGCTTACTTATAGTCCGTAGAGAGGCATGGCAATCCTGGGTACATCCTTATATTTCATATCAAATTTCTCTTGACCAACTCTTGTTCTTTTCCGAACCTGACGCTGAATATTCCAGGATTAGGAGTCTTTATTTCTTGCACTTTTCTATTATTTTTATAAGACAATGATTATGAAACAGTTTTTCACCTTTAAACAACAAGGATCACCGCATAAATTGCATGGAAATTTTACCACCCTTACGACATTCCTTACAGCATGATTGGAATATAAAAGAGATTTGAACAAAATCGCTCTCAAGTGCTCACTTATAGTCCGTAGAGGCATGGCAATCCTGAAAGACTCCAGTTGGATCTACACCTTTTTTCAGTCTTGGGTTACATCCTTCTATTTAATATCAAATTTCTCTTGACCAACTCTTGTTCTTCGCCAAACCTGAAGCTGAGTATTCGTAGGTCAGGTATCTTTATTTTATATTATTTTCTTTTTCTTATAACACAATTATGACTAAGAGTTTTTTCCCTTTAAACAACAAAGATCACGGAATAAGTTAAATCGAAATTGTATGATCCTTACAGCTTTCCTTACAGTATAATGACAATATAAAAGATCATTAAGATCGGTTAAAAGAAATTAACCCCACTAATCCGTTTCGTCATACGATCTAGTTGTATCCAAATACTGCCAACTAGTTCTACAGCAATGCCTCGTGAATTACTAACAGCAATTAATATAATGATTAATGAAGCACTGGATGAAATTCAATCAAGCAGACATAAAATAAGATTAGTGCGTATATAAAAGGATTATATAAAAAAAAAATCTGCAGGTTTTCTATTTTAATTGAATTATTAATGGACTTAGCCTAGTATATGTAGGTATGGAATGGGATAATAATTCTTGCACGCGGCTTGCAATGCCACTGGTGCGAGACAAGTTGTAGGTTAGGTTAGATATATTATTACAGGTTTTGGCTTAGGTTTGTGCAAGCGTTTTGTGCAGCTTTGAATTAGAATTTATTTTCAGTAGCCGAGTAAATTAGTCAAAACACTTTTCATTGGTGGGAGGGTGATTAAATCAGTTATAGGAATATTAAAAAAGTTAGGTTAGGTTAGGTTAGGTTAGGTTAGGTTAGGTTAGTTTAGGTTAGGTTAGGTTAGTTTAGGTTAGGTTAGGGTAGTTTAGGTTAGGTTAGGTTAGGTTAGGTTAGGTTAGGTTAGGTTAGGTTAGGTTAGGTTTGTGCAAGCGTTTTGTGCAGCTTTGAATTAGAATTTATTTTCAGTAGCCGAGTAAATTAGTCAAAATACTTTTCATTGGTGGGAGGGTGATTGAATCAGTTATAGGAATATTAAAAAAGTTACATAATTGTCCGTATTTGACGATAAGAGAGAATTTAGTATTATAATTTAAGTTACAAAAATGGTACTTTTTAAAAGCATACACCTATTATACGCAGATTCGAGAATATTTTTAAACTTGTACTATTTTAAAACTACCAATTGGATTTTGATGAAATTTAACATAAATATTTATTATTTAAAAACAACCTCGCATAATGTTGGATCGTTCACCTCTGTGATTCTCTACGTCACTCGCGTCCTAACCTCACTTCTACTTTTTTTTCTTTCTGTATTTAATCAGGACAGAAAACTTACACACTGCACTTCACATAAAAGGCAAGAAGACTAACTCTGCCTGCTAGATCTTTCCTTCTTTGAGAACATGTTTTCTCAATTCACATTCTTCAACGTCTTACGTTACCGTAGTATGATATCATTGACGATATCTTAACGTACAAACGTTACT
>OY740776.1:15986902-16119249 GCA_963513935.1 Aphrophora alni | reverse complement strand
GTACTGCTATTTAAAACACATCTTATGATCATGGACCTAGAGAAACGTTGAAAAGATTATGATAGGATTGGTACGTTGGAGGATTCCTTTAAAATAATAATTCTGTTTAACTGAAAATAAATTTGTGACAGGACCTCGAACAAATAATTCATTCCAAGAATCGTTCTTTTAAACCTAACGTCTCAACTGTCAGATAAATATCACCACAGCTACCGTACACTAGAACAAAACTCCAATCACGGAAAATCCCCTACTCTTTATAGTGTGGTCGGAAAATAACAAGCGATAGTCAAAGACCTGATAGGAAAGATTAAAGAGAGGGAGGGGTCCAACTCAGGACTACATGACAAAAAGTGTAGATCCAGTTAGGACCTCCGGGATTGCCATGCCCGTATTTAGTAAACCCTAAGGGTAGAAATAATAAAAATTAATACTTTCTGGATGGTAAATCCCTGCATTCTTTGTGCACATATCCTACTGCTTTGCTTACAGCCAATTAACTAAGCGTTAAACTAAACACTCCGTTGATGATGGTGTCACTATGAAACTTGTTTTTATTTTGATTTGATCAATTGTTTAGTTATAAATCTTCAAAATGTTGATGTGCAAAGCTTGAAGATGTCTCTGTCTAGACGAAACATACTTTAGAAATTTCAATTAAAAAGACTGTTATAAACGTTTTAGTTAAACAATGTATAACATAATGTCTCAGAAAAGTTGGACTGGCTATTTTTCTTTAGATTATATACGAAACGAACAAAATATGTTAAATAACACAGTCGAATTCCGCTTCATTGTCCGTCTATACGCCATTTTGTTCTTTAAAAAAAAAGCATTATAACTCCAGAAGTAGATAAGATATCGAGTTCATATTTGGTTTGTTACGTTTATTTTTATAAGTTTCAAAATGGTGCCCGTTTAATTTTTTTTTAATTAAAAGTTTTAAACGGCCGCCATTTTGAAAATTATATAAATAAAATCTACGTTAGATACACTTGTAAAACGTAACATATAAAATGGTTGTACCAAATCTGAACTCAATATCTTATCTATTTCAGGAGTTATAATGCTTTATAAGAACAAAATGGCGGATAGACGGATAATAAAGCGAAATTCGACTGTTTGAAATTTACGATTTGTTGTTCGTTTTTATGTATACTACACGAAAATAAATAACCTAGTTTACATTTTACGAGACATCCTGTATCTAATAATAAGATATAAAATGGATTTTTTCTAATTATTAAAGAAAGGCAGTGCTAGCAAAAATTATTAAATAAGTCCGCTTGTTGCTTATGGAATTCGCTTCTTGAAATAATTCAGTCCGTGTTCAGTTTTCACGGCTGCTTGAGACATATTTTTCAGCCCGACATTAGAGAAAGATGTATCACCGCCTTAGCTGTGACCTAATTGTATGATTGGTATTAACTTTCTGCATTTATTTACTTTATATTTTATATTTAATTAATTTTAATATTAATAATTTTGATTTCATAATTATCTGTAAAGGCTATATTTTATTAATTTTGAAATAAGTTAATATTTTTACAATTTTAATCGTTACGTAAATTTATTACGAATCTATAATTATTTATATAAACTTTATTTTGTTTTATGATTATGTTACTTGTGTATTTGTGGTTTACCTATGAAATGTGTATTCTTTTGTCTATTTTATTTTCGTATTGTTGCATTAATATGTATTTTTATTTCTGTACTTGTTGAGGTTATGTGGAAGAGAGGGTTTAATAGACCTAACCTCGCCCTTAATAAAGGCAATTTTATTCTCTCTCCTCTCTCCTTCTCCTTCTCCTTCTCTCTCTCTCTCTCTCTCTCTCTCTCTCTCTCTCTCTCTCTCTCTCTCTCTCTCTCTCTCTCGCTCGTTAAAGTTGCACTAAATGAAAAATTTTAGAATATTTCAAGACGTATGATGAATGAATATTTTAAGAAAACCCCGTTATTTTCTAATTTATACATTTGGTGTAAATATTAACTTTACCTCCCGACTTTATCCTAATTTCAACTTTTTGTTTCAGATGGTCACATGACACGAAAGACCCCGCCTGCCTACGCCGATGGAGTGTACATGATGGCAGGCCAGGACAGGCCAAGTCCTCGGAAACTGAGCACTCTGTTTATGAAAGGAGCTGACGGGATGGGTTCTGCCAAAAACAGAACAGCCCTTCTTGCATTTTTCGGTAAGAGAAATAAACATTGTGTTTTTTATTGAAGAGTTACTATTTAAACTGTCGACAAACATTGCACAACCTCATTCACAAAAACAAACACAAACTACTAAAAAATATATTTTTATAATCGTAAACCCCCAGCGGATTTTGACAGTCATTGGATCAAAGTTGTAGATCAAAACTTAATCATTTCCAATATTTTATTATTTTTTGACACTTATGGGACATCTATAATCATCATATTTGGCAGTCATACTGGCACATCCAACTGCTATAAGCGTGTCAAATTTTATTATTCTAACTATGGCGTACCTAACTGCCTATCACCGGGGGTTCTTAGGAGCAAGGTGTTTTGTTAACAAAACAAGAGAAAGAAACAATAACAAAACAAACGGTGGGAAAGAAAACGACCCCTCCACACGAGGGGGAAGAAGATAGCCGTGGACCTCCCAGCAGAGCAGAGTGCATGCGTATTTCAGTGTGTACGGTTATGTGTTAGCCATTGGTATCGATTATTTAACCGTAGGCTCGAAAACTCAATAAGGACACTTAAGTCAGAATATAGAGTTTTAAGTTCAAAGGAGATTGAGCCGACGCGCATTCTCTATTAATTATGTGAGGCAATAATTAGATCCGCGACCAAAATTAAGTGAAATGTTTGATTAGGTTGAATCACATTTGGCCTTGTGTAATGTTATAAGTGTAGTCCCTAATTACGTAAGTTACAATTAGTATAATTAAGTTTAGCGTATAAATAGATTAAATAACAATAAGGCATAGTCTGGTGAGACAAATCGATAAGAGTTGGGAAAATAAATCGGTGATTCACGCTCCTCTGGGCAAGCCTCCTCACGCATCCTTCCTAATATCAATGACTACATAAATACTATAAGACACGACATAGGATAGGGAAATAGTCTACGCTTTACGGGTGCTGTTCGTCACAAGTTTGACACACAGCTATCAGAAAGCGCTAGCAGCAGGTGCTTGACTGTACGCATCCCACTTGGTTGAGACTGTACAACTGTTGACCTCTCTCTCACAAACCTTCTCACTTACTTCCGTCAGCATAGTCAGTGTTGTCAGTTCGTGCGCTGAGATAAGCGATTCTCGACCTTCCCTCGCATCTCTGGTCCCATATGTGGCATCAGTGCGTTTTCTCTTACCCGCCTGAAACATTGTTTGACCGTAGAGCCACCTAGCGCCAGTCACATCAACTTCAGATTCTCTAGCAGAGCGACCTAGCGGGTATTGGTCAACTCAAGAATGAGCGTAGAATATTTAACATGGCCATGTCGTGTCTTATAGTATTTATGTAGTCATTGCTAATATTAAGGTAGTGTTGATTTTACACTTTATAAGTGACTAAATGATACAGTTCTCAGCCGAGGGTGGCCTGCCCGTTGCATAGCTGTCCCATAAGTGTGTCAAAAGATTAAATAATTTGTAGAAAATGTAGCCTAAAATAAAAAATCTAGCTCTATGTTAGGTTTTGTACCAAAGGAGATACAAAACGTCGTACAATCAAACTTACAGATCTCGCCAAATCTGTGAATATTGGTGAAAGTGTAACTGTTGCTGTGTGTGCAATCCGTTTTTTTTAAATAGATCTTACCGTTTAGCCATTAATAGACCTCCAAAAATGTCTCCATCGCTTTAAAGAATCTCCGCCATTTTGAATTTTTTTTTTTTGGAAGATGAGTTACTGAGTCGCGCAAGGGGTTGTATGTTAGCCTACTGGGGGAAAAATAATTAAATGATTTGATTAAATTCATAAAATAAGTCCTGGTAAGGTTAGGTTTGGTAGATACATTTCTCCATTGCGCTTGTAATATCAACCGATTTATTTACTAACTTACATTGTAACAGAACATATTTTAAAGCCTTTTCTGAAATGAAATACGTAAAAGAACTTACACTACGGATATCTATGATAGTTGGACTTACAAACAAGAAATGACTCTTAGACAACTGAACAGTGGCCGATCTAGAATTTTATTTGGGGGGGGGCTGAAAGGGGGAAAATTTTGTGAAAGGACTTTCATTTAATGAAGCGACCAAAACAGTACTTTAACGTTGTTTTGTGGAGTAAAAACGTGTGTTTCATATTAAAGGTTTTCAGACTTATCGATGGACCAGCGCCGGCGCCATCTTGCATGTGAACGTCTTCACTTTTACTCTACTTTAAGTTCTTGAAGAAGCACGAAATATTTGTCTGTTTATGTTTAGACATTTCCACAAAACAAACAAAAACACGTTTAGTTTAACCGCTGAGTCACTGTATGCGCGTCCTCGATAATGCGCGTATCGTTTCAATGAAACTAGATAAACGGAGCGGGCACAAAAATCTAAATGTTTTATGTTGATTGATTGCAGGCAATGTAAATGTAACTAAGACATTATACAAAGTATTAAAACGTTAACGGATATCATACAATGAAAGACGTAGTAGTGGAATTAGGTCATTCTTGCTAATGAATATATTTTACGAGCTTCAAACTAATTATATTGGTATAAAATTTACATTCTTTCAAAACAATGTTTAGAGGTTTTGGGGGGCTTCAACCCGAATGCCCCCCCGTAGATCCGCCATTGCAACTGAACGAGGCCATCGTTACAGGTAGTTTATATGACCGGACAAATGGGATGGACAGAACAATAGTTTCGCCGTTACCAGTGGTAGAAGGGCTCATCCAGTTTCCATAACTCATTTTTTGTACTTGAAGCTTATAAAAGCTCATTTCTCTGCAACTCGACAAAGGGGATTTCGTCAAACAAATACTGCATATCAAAAACATCATTAAAACAGAGTCAGCCAGTGTCAATTGCTTGGCGTAATATAACAAACCCTCGGCATCTGTCAAGAACATCAAGCTCGTAAACCTACTTCAAGAAATAGTTTGAATTAAATTATACTCTAAAGAAAGTAATTTTGCTTCATATCTGATATCAAGTTATTCTCCTTTCAATTCTGAAGGCAGTGGTTGAAGGCTGTCCTTTTTGTTGATTACTTGATCATAATTATTCAACATTATGTTATGAAAAACACACTCAATTACATCAGTTTTAATCATAATTATTGTTTTAAAAAAATATATAAAATGTTTTTATTTCAGTAAAATGTATTCAACAGTAAGAGGGAGTTTGTTACGAAACCGACTTCATGTTACAACTTTCATTCTGTTTTTTATATCGAATGTTATTAACCTAAAACCATTTCTGCGTCTAATTACAATTTAATAGAAATGTAATTTTAATTGAAAAATAGTCAATTTCAGAATTGTATAAAAATGTAGAAAATTTTAATTAAATAATTACGCAAGATGTTTAAAACGTCCTTGTCTTGGATGTAATTAGCTTCTTGTGATGAAACATAAGAAACGTGGTTTTCTTTAATTCGCTCGTACAATCTTCTCCATATTTATACCTTGATAAAACTATAGAATATCTGATACGAGATAAATTGCACAAAATTTCCCACACAGCTAAACAATATTCCCTGGCAGCTTCTCCCGCAACCAGTTAGCTCACCTGTAATTCCCAGCTTTAAAGTTAAATTTCCCCGACACGATATCCAAGTTCCCAAACTTCCCTTGAAGACCAACTCTCCCTTAGTCGACCAGTAGTAATTCCAAAGTTCACAATAAATTTTTATACTGTTGTTTACGCCCTTGACAAAAATATATGCAGAGTGTTTGAAAAGTGAAGAAAAGGTTTGATCTTCCTGTACATAGAAAATTATTTTACCTTATATTTATTAATTTATATCCTCGACTTTCAATTGGTATTTTTGTTTGGTTACCAAAATACGTTTAAACACGAAATATTGGATAATAAGAAGTAAAGTAAAATTTAGTTTTAATAATTTGTGTAATTAAGAAATATATAAGCTTAGTTTTTTACTTTTTAAAACACTTCCGGATATGTAATTGCCATTACATCTTCTCTTAATAAGTAAATAATAAATCATTATTCACTCACTTCTGCAGAGAACGTTTAATGTTGTGTTTACAAATTTGCTAATTTTAAACACCATAACTTAGTTGTTAATGAAGATAAATTAAAAATTCCTTTAAGTTACCTATTACAGTATGTAAAAATAATAAATTGAAAAAAATTTAAAAAACAGGTTTTGTTGATTTTTGGAACACCCTGTATATCCTACTACACTTTTGTACCACCCTGTAGATAGCTCAGGTTAAGAGCTTTAAAATGAGAGGTCGAACATCTTTATATCTAAAGCAGTTTTTGAAATATAAACCCGTTTTCATACTTTTCTAACACTCTGTACCAATAAAGCCAGTCGTCAAATAGTTCAGTTCTTTCCCAAGATCTCATCAAGACCTAGATCTTGAAGTTCAATTCCTAGTCATCTGATTACTAGCAGTTCCTTTTAAATTACTTCAAGTCGCAGTCAAGTTCAGTAAAAGGTCCCTGACTAGAGTCACCAGGAAAGTGAAGAAGGATCTTCCAAAATAATAACTCGTGTTCTTGGTCAAAGTTTGACATAACACTGACCTCTCAGAGAAGTTCGCCGGCTGGATTCACCAGCAAACGCTAGTCCAGCTTCCGCTCCAAGAAATACATCTCCGGTTACAATGGAAAAAGAAGCACCGTGGATCTCTCCCCACCCTTTCGGCACAGCTGTTCAACTTCTAACCTGCTTACACAGATCCTTCGTTATCTCTCCATCTGATTTTCGACCACTATTCGCCGCAAAGCAACTCCTCGCCACAAAATGAAATCTACTGGCTCCTTTTATCCTTCCCCGACTAGACTCACTGACAGCCCGTGTCAATTTAAACTCTTTGCGTACTGTAATACTCAGATGAAGAGCTTTTTTACCACCCTGTATAACGAATTGAATGAAATTTGCTCCGTGTGTTTCCAGCAACTCCAAGAAAGTCGACAAGTTATAACAAGAATGTTGTTTCTTATATCGAAGATCGACGAACGAAGTTGTATCGGTAATTGAATGAACTAAATCCAAGAGCAACTAGATTTTTCTGCCAACATAAACCTGTCATGTTCACTTTGGCTGATGGATCAAGTGAGCAGTGAGTGAAGAATGTAAACAGTAGAAAAGCAATTAATAGACACAACAATTAAATACACGGTGAAGTAAAATGACTTCTAGTTCCAAGTTTATATATAATTAATCATATTGTATGTATAATTATATTCATATTACTCCGCACATAATATGCTACTTGCATCATTAATTCCGCATTTAATACGGTGTGAAATAAAGTACAGGTTGAATTTATTGGGGGGGGGGATAAAAAAAATCTGCAAAAACACTAAGTTTTCGAGTTACGACTAGCGATTATTTTTACTTGTTTTTTAAAGACAAAAACCTATCATCGTTTTATATAAAAAAAATTTTAAAAAGTCTGCGTCGGACCAGACGGTGGAAGTTATACTTCTTTGGCCATTCACTCACACACACGCACACAGACAGACAGAGAGGATACATAAATGAAATATAACACATTTTCCCTTGTTATTCAATATATTACAAGTGACTTCAGTATTATATTATACACTTATATATTATCATTAATCAGTAATTTCTTCTATAAATCATTCTTTCATCGTGGTCATTTTCTTGTTGGTCATTAGAAATCGTACTGTATTCCAGGAAAGACACAATCATATAGAAAACAAATCATTGAAACACGATCAATAAATAATCATTAAAAAATATATTATTCAAAAACCACCAAAAACTACAAAACAAAAAATCAAGCAATGAAAACACAATGACGAACCAGCCTATTGCGCATCATATACTGCGCATGATCACTCAGCGCCATAGGTTCGATTTTTCTCAGTTTTAGCGTGACGCGGTTTCTCGACCAACACCCCCATCGAAACGAGCGCAAAGAAGTATAACTTCAAAAAAACATAAAACAAAGACTCCACGATACTCTATTAGCGTCAGGGTTTGGAAAAGAACAAGAGTTGGTCAAGAGAGACCTGATAGGAAAGATGAAAGGAAAGGATCTAATCCAAGACTACATGAAAAAAAGTGTGTGATTTCTCCTCCAAGAGTGAAGACATTGTAATTCTTGGGACACAAATTTGGTGGATTTATGTTTTTTTTTTTCGATAAAATTTAACATAAAAGTTCCTAGACTATATTTCTGATAAAACTGTTGTAAAATATAACAAATTGTAGGCAAAATATACTCTTTTAGGTTTGGCGTAAAGTAACTTTATTAAAACAAACTTATAAAACCTTAAAAGAAAACTTGTAGTGAATTTAATTCTGAGAAAATTAATGTAACTAAAGTTTATTTGTTTTTAGGATTTCTTTATTATATTATGATGAATAAATTTAATGAATTAAAAAACAATAATTATGTTTTCCAGTGTAGAAAGACAGTGCACATTATAATTGAGTTAATAATGAACCTTGTCCATTTCAATTTTTTTAGAAAAAGTTTCTTCCATCATCTTACGATGGAAGTGATGTTTTTCCTTCACATAACGTCGTAATAGTATTACTAGTCATGTTGGGTTAAAATACACTGCAACCTCTAGAAAACTAATGTGCCACACATCCCCACTTCTTCTATAACAGGGAATTCCTCTTTATAAAAGCCCCTCCAGCTCATAAAGGTGGTCAAGGGTAGATATCTCCTCAGCTTTTGTCCACTACTGCACTGCATTTGACAAATAGATGGTGTAGGGTCCCATTCCTTCTCTTGGCAAGATTAGCACGTTCCATAATTTTTATTCCAATCCTCTTAAAGTGTTCCCTAAGTCAACGTTCTGATAGAAACCCTGTTAGTATTTTTAGTTCATCCCTACTTAGCTTCTTCTCTAATTTGGCCTGTCTTAGCACTGGTGTTCTTTCTCATAGGTGGTCTCTTACAGTCTCTCCTTCTTTAATCTTAACACTCATGCCTCTTCTCAGTGGGTAATTTATCTTATAAGGTTGTCCTAGCGGCAAGAGTAATATTCCTTTTTCCATGTTTCTGTCCTCAGCCATTATGGTCTGTCTTTCCCACTACTTGTACCGGGTGTTTCAGACCACATGGACACTATCTGTAGCGCCTAAACGAAACCAGTTAAAAATTTCCTTCCAATTAGAACCCCCCTTTTTCGACCCCAAAGAATTCAGGAAAATTATTTTCGACGCTTCTCAATGCATTTAATGTTTAGCGGAAAATGTGACTGCCAGCTCCCTAACAAAGATAGGGTAACCAATTTTTTTCCTAGTTTTACATGAACACACCCTTTCAGGAGATATGAGGTATTATGGATTTCTATGTAGTTTTCAAATTTTTAATAAATTTCAAACTTTAATAACTTTTATAAAGCAAAAAGTAAAAAAAATCAAATAGCAACCTAGATTGAAAATTGTACCATTTGAGAGATCTTTTGAAAACAAACATTTGTTGTATTGAAAGTTTGGTTCTATCTTGCACCATTGAATAATTGTAAAAAAAAATGGAATTTTATTGGTTGAAAGCTGTAGCATTTTTGCCTCACACCCTGTACGGTAATGAAAAGATAACAATTTTTTTTTCCTCCAAAATGTTCAAAAAAGAGAGACCTTTAAAATGAGGTATCACACGACCTATGTTTCTATTTAAAAATTTTCCAAAAACACCACCCTGCCCCACAAATTTGCCCTTTTGGGTCATTGAGGAGGGTTGAAAATAATTTTCATGAATTCTTTGGGGTCGAAAAAGGGGGGTTCTAATTGGAAGGAAATTTTTATCTGGTTTCGTCTAGCCGCTACAGATAGTGTCCATGTGGTCTGAAACACCCGGTATATCAGAAGTGTGATTCCTTCTGTGACCTTGTCTACTAGATTTATTCTTTGAGTTGTCGAGGAAATCTTGACGAAGCAGAGATATCTCCAAGCTGAAAATCATCATGGAGGATATGAGGATATACAGTACTCCATTTTATCAGCACATTGAGTTGTGATATCATCTCACACAATATTGTTATTTTCCATTTCTCTTTCTCCATGTTTTCCCATTAGCAGCTTGAGAAAAGTTGGTTCGCCCAGCCAAAGCCCCGCTTGTTTTGGTAAGGCTAACTACTGTGTGATGTCACTGAGTATCCTACAGCACATCTTACTACAATAAAAAAAATTCTTTTAAATGTCTGTTATATGTTCATATTGCAATTGTGCTTCTGATAGAAAATTTATTTTAAGTTTTCTGATGTTAATAACTTTTTAATTGTTTTTGACTCAAAAATTGTGTATATTTTCTGTTTTTTTTAGGACAAGTGGTCAGTTCAGAAGTTGTAATGGCCAGCGAATCAGGCTGCCCAATAGAAGTACACAACATAGAGATTGAGAAATGTGATGAAATGTACGACAAAGAATGTGAAGGAGGAAAATCAATACCATTTCATAGAGCTGGATATGATCGCAAAACAGGCCAAAGTCCAAATAGCCCTCGTGAACAGGTATAGCATTTGATAAATATCAATTCAAATCTTATTTCATTTATATAATAAGAGGAATCATCTTGTCCATTTCATTGGAAATTTTATTTTTGTATGAATTTAATTTTGTGGATCCAAAGAGGCATTGTTTTGTATAGTTAACAGAAATTAATTAAGACATGCACTAAATTTTCTAGTTAACAAACTAGTTCAATGATTTAAAAAATAGCCTACATACTGATTTTGAACGATAGACTTCCACGGTCACAAACATCATTATGATCTTGTTCTTCGGGGTTCGACCACGAAGTTGACATTTGACATTTCACAAAACCCGAAACCCGAATGTTTCTTGGCTTGACATTTTGTTAAGCCTTGAGAATGGACATCTGTAAAGTGCCCGAAACATTGGCTGTACTCAACGTGCAGACAATATTGACGTGGTCGAACCCCGAAGAACAAGATCATAATGGAGACTACCTACTTATTAAATTTTAAACAAACTCAGACTGAAATTACAAACTCTAGAGCTTTTAATAACACACACACACACACACACACACACACACACACACACACACACACACACACACACACACACACACATATATATATATGTGACAGAAATATTATCATTATACTCCTATCGGTAGACTTCTCAATTATTCCTTGCTTAAATTGGCCATAATTGCAGAAGACACACTATCCAGACTGTGCAAACACATTCCGATGAGACTGCCAGACACATTCTTCTGGGTTGTAGGAGACTAGAGACTAAGAGAAGAGGTCTCCTTGGAACATCTAATCCAGGGGAGGATGCTGATCCTAGTATTGGACAAAAATCTGATTCTTGTTGAAGACTCAAAGGCTGGCCTGGACATCCACGGGCCTCAAGTTCAAATCCCCTACCTCCCTATAAATCTAACATATTGGGCAGACTAATTTAACATTTCATTATCTTGTGTCATTGTTTTCAATTTAGATGGAATAACTAACTTTTTTTTAACAAATACTATTGAAATAAATAATTGGATATCTGATCTTCGTATCAGTTTTATATCTTGATCCTTTTTTCCAGATAAATCGAGTTTCAAGTTGGATTGACGGAAGTTTCATCTACAGTACAAGTGAGGCTTGGGTCACTGCAATGAGGACTTTCGAGAACGGTACATTTAAAAGCGACGAAACTGGTAAACTACCAGTCAAGAACACCATGCGAGTGCCTCTCTTCAACCAACCTGTGCCTCATGTATTGAGGACATTAAGTCCAGAGAGGCTCTTTTGTAAGATATATAATATATTTAAGACATACAGTTAGTCGTAGTAAAAATACATTATAGAGGAAGACAGAAGTATAATTCAAGAATTATTGATATCGATATATAATGGCTTGACTAGGTTACAATCACTAACCTCCAACTTGTATCCACTGAGGACGAAATCCACCCTTTGTGATTACTAATGATGTTTCAATAGTTCTTTTAAATTTACAATTATATGTTCAAATAAGCTTCAATTTGATTTTTATTATTGTTGTTGATACCCATGGTTTTGGACTCAATCCGTTTGATAACAAAGTTCCTATTACAGACCACCATGAAATTTCTTTTTCCGCAGATCTTGGTTGAGCTTCACACATTTTAACAAGTGGACCTTATTTATTTTTTATTCTGGTTCCCTGGACAATCCACATTTCTTGGTGGTTGAAATTTCAAACCTGCACAGATAAGGTGAGAGTCATTCATAACCAGTTTCAAGTCTAAAATTTGCAACTCTTTTCTTTCTTTTACAGTTTCCACGTTTTTCTATCCCTAACCAGGTTTTACTGCTCTATAGATATTTTGACTTCTCTACAAAGTGTGATTTTGTATTCTTTGCCATCACCCTTTTCAGCGAGTTATAGTTAAGATTCGGGTTTTATACACTGAACTTTGGTGGTCTTTTTTCCCAGAGTATCAGCAAAGTCATTTTTCATCTCTTCTATATGTGATGAAATCTACTGGCTATCTTCTTATTAAGTGCTGTCACTTGCCTTGGGAGATGTGCTCCTTCCTACATACTTTCAGATGTCACTCGATCATTCGATATTACAACCTCAATGGCTAACCTTGAGTCCACCAAGAGCACAGTTTTGAAAAACAATTTGGTTTCCATTTCTTTAATGTTTTTTTCTATAATGAATCAATTTTATTTTTGATGGTTTTTAGAAATATTTTATAAAATACAAAAAAAAAAATTATTATTGTTTTTTAGTAACATGTACATTATTAATAACTTAAATATAGATGGTTTGTAAGTAATACGAAAAATGGTGAATTGAAAAATTGGTAACCTCTGTCGATATAAATATAAGGATGTTTATTTGCAATATTTTTAGTAATATTTTAAATGTCTAAACAATAAAAGTTAGACAAAATAAATATGAAACAATTTTTATCATACTAGCGATGTAATATTTTGTTATACTTTTTATGTAATCTTTAGTATAATATCAAATACTTTTGCAACTTTCCCATTGCAAATTGTACGATCACATGGTTGAGGTTTATTTTTGACACTTTGACTTTTTCGATGGAGACATTGCTAAAGAACTTAGGAGGTTCTGCGACACGGTACTTCTAAGATAGTGCTTGATGGTTTTCAGTTTGGAAAATCTGGAATGGTGTTATAACAGGGAAGTTTGTAGAATTTTGAACGAGGAAAAATAAAGTATCTGCGAGCTTTCTAATATTCTTTAATTGTTTAGTAAGGTTTTGAAAAAATATTTTTAATCTTATCATCTGTGGACCTAGACCAAGGATAATGTCCGATGGACTGTGTTCAAGTAGGTTTTATGCTTCATCGATCGAAGAAACATGAAACGAAGGTTTCAAACATTCACACATATGTCCAGGCTGTGGTTAAATTTCATTCTAAAATCTTGTTTTCATTGTCAACAACAGTCATCTTCTAGCAGTTCATCAAACTATTTTTTTCTTTCCTTTTATTCTTTTCTTGAAAAAATGAGGTGAAACTTTCCATTTTTCACAAAGCATGATCGTAAAGTTTTTTTTTAATAATTGTACATTTTTCTTTTGTTAATTTTGTTATCTTATCACAAGAAGATAACAGCATTTTGGATGCATGTTTTAAGTCTTCTTCAAGATGTTATTGTTTAAAATATATATGTATATATGAATACAATCTAGAACTGAACTTTCAGATATAATTATAGATTGAAAGTAATTGGTCAAAATAGTAAATTAAACCTTTTGTTCTGAGTTTTTCTTGCCGATGTTTACAGTTTAAATTTAAATACATAAATGTCTTAGTAGTATCAAAATAACAAGTGATTGACTTCTACTAGGTCAACAAGTTGAACAAAACTTGTTGAAAGTCTTTTCTAATAATGTTGATCATTTTAGTAAAATTCATTGAGAATTATAGAGTATTTACAGATTCCGAATATCATCGATGAAATTTCTGATTTCAGGAATATTTGAAACTGAGTCATTAATTACAAGATTTAAAGCAAGTACACATATTTAGATGATGGATTCCTATTTTTAATTCTATCCTGGAGACCAGCGTAGATCCCTCTCATATTTGGTGTCTCATTGCACCCTTGGCTCTTATTTTTTAAATTAATGAATTTTTTTGCTAATAACCATTATGGATCCTTCCTGATTGTCAGGCTTTGACTTTCAACAGCTCCACCAAATCTCTTTAATGGACTCTTTATTTCCAACTTTGTTTTTATTATAAGGTAACGAAAAACTGTACCAAGTTGATCAGTTCACCATATGCCTTACGTTGTATCAAAAAATACTGAAGCAAAATGTGTTTTTTTTTTATTTCTACCTTTATTTTATTCATTATTTCTCTGCAAATCAGGGTCATTTAACTCATTTTGTATTTCCGGACTTTAGAGAACCCTTTAGTAATTTGGCCAAATTTACTAAACCTTCATCGTATCATGCTAAGAGGTAAAATTTCAAAGAAATTACCTTTAGACTTAAAGGTTTAAGGAGAGAGAGAGAGAGAGAGAGAGAGAGAGAGAGAGAGAGAGAGAGAGAGAGAATACTCTTTTCAGAAGTGTGATAAGAGAGAATGGGTACAAGGTAATTCACTCCTTCCCCGTTGCTTACAACAGTCAATATTGACATAAGTTCAAATAAAAATATAAAATACAAAATGAAATCCACCCACGCCTTTGCTAAAATCCATGCTTCACAAGTACAGTGGAATTAAACTGTTCATCAACAAACAAATAAGTAAAGATAGTTAACGCCCATTTAGATACAATACAAATAGGAGTTGGTCTCTTGTAAGTGATTGGAAGAATAGATTGTTCTGTTCTGGAATAATAATAATAGCTTAATCATATGTATTATTATTTATTTAAACGACATAGTTATTGAATAATAAATTGATTTTTTCGCAATTTTTTTTTGTAAACAGTACTTTCTTATTTATATCTGCAAATTACTTTAAACCAACTTTTATGCCCCTTTGTGTTGTAGCTTAGCAAATATTTCAGTATAATTATACATTATATTTTCTAACAGTAATTAGAAATTGAGGAGTTTGTTTGTTTAGGAATTGTTAAACAAAATATTGTTATTTTTATTTTTGAGCTCTTTCCTTATGTAATTATAGAAGAAAATTAAGTATAAAAATGTGCCAGTTACCAAATATTTTTAAATATTGAGGGTTTTTGATGTTTTTTTTTGAGGGGCTTAAAAATCTGACTTTAAAATCGTAAGGTATAATATTTATGGTAAGCAAGTTTACAAATTTTAATCTATTTAGAAATTTATTCAAAATGTCTTTACTTTTGACAGTTTAAAAAAATGTTTTCAGTATTGGGTGACCCAAGAAGTAATCAAAATCCAGCTCTACTTTCGTTTGGAATTTTGTTTTTCCGTTGGCACAATGTAGTTGCAAAAAGAGTGCAGGCTGACCATCCTGATTGGACAGATGAAGAAGTGTTCCAGAGAGCTCGAAGAATTGTTATTGCAACATTGCAGGTTAGTTAATTAATTAATTATTTTAACTGAAATAGAATAAAGCATAATATTTCATATTAGTGAAATAACGGCACATAATTTTAGGAATTTAACAAAAAGACCTAAATATGATTTCCTAAACCTATAATATGATAGCAAAGATATAATCGGTAACAAGAGCACAACTGAAAATAAATTAGAGCAATTAAAGACTTATCACAGGTGATGTGAAAAAAATCCATCACAGCGTACATATATACTGACAATACACCACATAAAATGGAAAAGATTACGCAAAAACAAGGACTGATATACTTAAAGTAAGTCATTACCAGACAAGACATTGGATTAAATAAGAGACTCAAAGTAAAAATAAAGTTAATATTAACCCTAGAAGTAGCATGTAGGATTTACCAGAATGGCAAGCCATTTTCTAATAGTTTTTTTTTTTTTTAACTCATCAAAATTAGTTATTTTATACAAAACCCTTCTTATAATATACCTTTTTTTAGAGAAAAGTGCATATAATTTATCTATGTACTAAAAAAAAAATTTTAATGTAAATGTTTTGGAGTCAAAAAATGATACAAAATTTGTATATATATTTTTTAATATACATATAGTTTTTTATTTAGTGCGAATAAAAATGTTTAAAAAATATATCTATTTAGAAAATGTTCATTTGAAAATCACACAAAATGTTTAAGCAGGACAAAGTGGAAGAGATTTACATTTCGGATGTACGACTATGGATATATAGTACAAACAAAAGTATTACAACACTGTGAAACTGCAATATACCAAACTAAAGCCCTTAATTTTGTCTTTCCAAACAAATAAGAAGTATTACCAAACTCTAAATTTTAATAATTGACATTTGACTATTCGTTAATGACAAAATTTCATTTTGAGATTGCCACTGTAATGATCTAGCAGAATGTCTGAACACAGCAAACTATAATAGTGACAATAATTTGGAAGGCATAAAATGAAAGAACAAATATACTTTAAGATAATGTTAATGTGATGTTTATAGGTCAGAATTGTGGACTTGAGAAAAATAGACAAAACAACTGTAGTCTGGTCCGACAAATGTTGATGTTTATGTGCTAGCAGCAAGACACGCTGAATTTATCGATTTATTACATATTATTTATTACGTTTTATAGACTTTTGGTTATATGAATATGAAAGTTTGAAACATTAGGTTTCTAATGGTATCTAATTTATTGGGATAGGATGATGTTTAGTGGGTGAAATGTTGAATGTAAAAATTTGTTCTCTTCAACAAAGTTTTGTCAAAGGACATTATTTCTAAACCATATCCCTTCGACAAAGCATTTAGAACGGTTTAGAAAGTTATTGAAGACTTCATTCAACACTAAAAAATTGCTAGTTGAACCTACACATTCTATTGATATCTACTTTCCAATCAGAAATATATAATATATAAAATCTCAGAAGAATTAAAACAGACTGCCTTCCATTATAGATTGATTTCCAGATAAGAAATGATTATATATTTACATTGATGAATCTTTGATGGATGATTTAGGCTGTGCTGGAGCAACAATTTATTCATCATTATTCATTCTCTATATCATCAGACACAACAAATTAAACTTTGATGGTGAGATGAAGTGAGGGGCAATGCAGCAGCTTCTTTGGAAACCAAAATCGTTTTCAAATAGTTTTAATAAACGAAAGACAAACATCCAAGAGTCTCCTTACAGGACTTAATAAAAGTATATCTAGTTGGTGTCATCACAGGTGAGTAAGCTAGTTGGAAGTGGAAATGAGTTGGAAGACACATTAGCAAAAAAGGGCCATCATGACACAATAAAGAGATTATTTGTATGGAAAACAAAATTAAATTTTTTCAGGAGAACAAAAAAAAATCTTCTATGGAAAAGATCTAGTCTAGTATTAGACAGCTGTGGAAGAAAAATGAATATATATATATATATATATATATATATATATATATATATATATATATATATATATATATATACAGGTAGACAGTACCTACATTTGGACTAAAAACTGGATATGACTGCCTTGTACCCGATCTGCACAAAGTAAAACTTTTCTCATTAAAGGAATGCACATCACGCAGAGAACTACTATTGATAATGAACATGACAAATTTATTGAAGTGTAAGATTCTAAATAAGGAACTACATAAGAAAAAATATACAGTGGCCTGTTTTTGGAAGCTCACTACCAAATAGGTTGAATGTATCCAATGGAAACTATTAGCGAACAACTCTTCACAAAATATAATAAATAGTTCAACTTCAAAAATATAATAAATATGTTTGTTTCATTTGTGTGCACGACTGAAAAAGAATTATTACTAAAAAGACTTTACTTGACTTCTTTTCAAATAGTTTTAACCTAAATAATTAATTGTATTTGTATATTTTTTTCAGAACATCATCATGTACGAATACCTTCCAGCATTTCTGGGTGAAGAACTACCTCCGTACGACGGCTACAAACTGGACACTCATCCTGGAATTAGTCATGTATTTCAAAGTTCTGCGTTTAGGTTTGGCCACACACTTATACCCCCTGGTCTCTACAGGAGGGATGGGAAGTGCAAATACCGCAAGACACATATGGGTAATCCTGCACTGCGACTTTGTGCTCATTGGTGGGATTCTGGGGTGAGTTCAACTCAAGGCTGATAAATGGCTGTTAAAACTATTGCATTTAGCAATAACAGCTTACAACTATAAAAATCACAGTAAAATTAAAAGTAAAATATATATAACATACATACTTAATATGTGTGTGTGTGAATATATATATATATATATATATATATATATATATCCCCCCCAGAGGCTCACTATATTAAGTACAGGATGGTAATCCCAAGGATCCCAGCTGGATCTACACCTTTTTCATATAGATCCCTTTAATCCTGAGTTAGATCCCTCTCTTTCACCTTTCCTCTCTTTACCAACTCTTGTTCTTTTCTGACCCTGTATAAGTTATAGTATTCGGGGTCTTTATTTATATTTTTTTTATATAAAGTGAGAGAGGGAGAGAGAGAGAGAGAGAGAGAGAGAGAGAGAGAGAGAGAGAGAGAGAGAGAGAGAGAGAGAGAGAGAGAGAGATGGGGGGGAGGGAGGGAGAGAGAGAGAGAGAGAGAGAGAGGATGTCTTTATTTTGTTGAGCTGAGGTTAGGACTGTCAAGTTGTCTCTACATCCTAATTGCAATATAATTTTTGTTTTCTTATTGTTTAAAGGCGAAAAATGTCTCGGTTTTTATTGCCTTGTGTAAAAAGGAAGAAAATAAAATAAATTAAAGATCTGTAGCCATAGAATATTCTAATAGCTTCAGGGTAGAAAGAGAACAAGAGTTAGTCAAGAGAGACATGATAGTAAAAATGAAAGAGAAGGATCTAATCCAAAACTAAACAAAAGAATATGTAAATCCAGCTAGGCTTCCTCGGGAATGTCACTTCTTGTACTTACTGTAGTTAGCCCCAAAGGGGAATCTAAACATAAAACAGCAGCAAATAAATAATGATGATGAAAATAAAACTACAAATTACAATAATTAAAAAAAATGAACGTAATAATATAAATATATATACAAGTAGGCTATATATACTTATATATAACAACAAGGTAATTGTATATATATATATATATATATATATATATATATATATATATATACTGTAAAACAATAAACATAAATTAAACTTTAATGAAATTGTTCCGACCATAAAATACTAATAACATAATATAAATTTCTGTGCAACTTGCAAAAAAAAATACTAACTTTTTACACATAAATTCATACATCCATTCACACGAATAACACAATAATTGTTAATCATATCTCAAACCAAAGACACAGCATACATTTTGGTTAAAAAGTGTCACTTAAGTATTTTTTAAAACTGTGTATAAGAATCAACAGATTTCATTGCTTCCGGGAGTGAATTTCACATCTCGGGATTCCCTCACCCCTACCCACTGTAGGTGAGTACCTAAAGTCAGATTTGTTAAACATTATGGTTTGTTGTAGTGGTATGGCGAATAAACCCTCTTCTTGTATTTATTTGTATATTGGAGGTATAAACAAACCCTCTTTCCAAGTAATCTCCCATGCAGTTTGTAGGAGTTGAATATAGTACATCCAAAATATGTTAACAACATAACTCATTGAATTTTAGAACTAAATATTTTGTAATAAGTTTTAATATGGACATCTAGTTATTGAGAGAGAAAGAAATCTATAAATAATTCCTAGATGTTATAAATGTTGTGATGAAGAGAAGCTAAAGTTTAACTTCTCTGCTACATCATTCCACTTCCTACGAAATCGTGTTATCATGCTTCACAGTGTTATATGAAATGTTTTATAAAAATGTGATAAAATGAGATTAGATACGATCTCTCCACTCAGACTAATTTCTTAATTAAAACCCTGTATGTGGCGTTCGACTCGACCGAGTTGAAGAGATTAAGTTCTCCGCTACATCATACCACTCTAGGAGTTATCATACCACTCTATGATAACACGATGTTGTAGGCAACATCGTGTTATCATAGTTCACAATTTTATGTAAAAAATCTGAAGAAATGAGATTAGGTAAGTCCTTTCACAACCACATTACAAAACTTTTTTATATCTTGGGGGGAAAAAAAAAAAAAAAAGACAATTTTATTTTATGGTTATATACGTTTTTGTGGCATTTTGGCTTCGGTTAATGCAATTTTTTTTATCCTTGGCATATTAACTGCATCCAACGTATTTTTAAGACATAGATGAATTCTATCCACATTTCTCTAAAATATATTACAAGTTGGGTTTTGGAAAAATAACTATTTTTCTGTGTATATTTTAAGAATATGATTGCAAAATGCATAAAAATAACATACCTATTGTTGGAAATTCTACAAGGTAGTTTTAGAGTTAAAATCAGATCCTAACATATTGTCTAGCTTCAAAATACTTGTTCGATAAATGTTGTACAAACCGATATATACAATTCCTTCATCGGATTAAAATGTAAATAATTATAGAGAGTTCACAACCTACCACAGTAAAAAAACTCATAATTTTTGTTTCAAATGAAAGTTCTATCAAACACGTTAGGGTTACCAGTTAAACAACATTACTTAGGAAGTTAATTTTACCTCCTAGATACCTCAGCCTTGTTTGTATACTTCCATGTTCTAATTCAACCAACTTAGTTCTATGTCCTTTGAAAGGGACAGAACTTCACTAGATCATCTGTTTTTCCTGAAGTAAGAGACAGACCAAAAATTAATAATCCTCAGTACTTAACACTTCAGTTGTAAATGTTTTGCACTTTCTGTATATTTGCCACAAAGCCTGCACACCAAACTACCCTGGAACCCTGGGTTAAACCCATGGTGTTTAGATGTTTCTATAATGCTCCATATCCAGTGACAAAGATCAAAACTTTCCTCACTTTATGTCTGCTTACTAAGACTATATCTAAAGATTGTTTGGATTGGGGTTAACCATGACCAATAGAGTTTACCCCTTGAAGCTTCCTCCATCTGTTAATAGTTTCTGTCTTTATCCACCTTGCTACAAATTTGTTTATACCGCAACCAGGTTCTAAACCAATGACTGAAGTCTGAGCCACTTTCCTTCCCAGTTCATCACCCTTTTCGTTATTCTCTACGACCAGGCACTCAACACTTCCATTTGGTTAGGGTTAACATTTAGATAATGTTCAATTATTTGAATTTACTATATTGTATACAACAATAAACTTTCTATAGTAGAATAGATTGTTACCGTTTTCACCAATTATTCCTAAACTAGTATTTTATGTAAATGCTAACGAAACTATTTTTAATATACACTTTAATTTTGTTTGTAGTTATGAGAGAAAAGGAGTGAAATCTCTGTGCACTGTTAAATTTTTTTAATATCCTTGAAAATAAAAAAATCTGAAATTTCATTACAGGATGTGATGCACGACAGCAGTTTAGAAGAACTTTTGATGGGAATGGCATCGCAACTGGCTGAGAAGGAAGACACTGTACTGTGTTCTGATGTGAGGGATAAATTGTTTGGGCCTAATGAGTTCTCTCGTAGAGATTTGGGAGCTCTTAATATCATGAGGGGCAGAGACAATGGTATTCCTGATTACAATACGGTGAGTAGCTTCAAGTTTAATTATTTTAAACCAACAAGCATTTGTCTGCCTAACTGTCGTATTATTGATTACACAGGTATTTTAATTAAATCAATAAATTGATTCCAGATTTAAATATTAAATTACTACACAAAAGACATGATTTGTTTAGAATAGTAAAGGTTTGTGGCGTGAAAGTATTAGAACTTAGTAGGGAAGTCAAACATTTGCTGCCAAACTAAGTTGGGACAGACAACTTGTAACACAAAAATATCTTCATCAATTTAATATCGTGAAATCATCATTTTATATTTGGAACTGTAAAGAAATTGTAACTGTGCCTCACAACATCTTGTACTGTAAGCGAGATGACAGCATTATCAAGGACTTAGTAAAGATTGGCTTTTAAGACCTAGGAAACCATACTTTTCCCATTCAGATGATCTTAACCTCTCCACCAATACTGATCTAGGCTGACAGAATATACAAAATACATTGTGACAGCGGACTTATATTGATTCAAGTAGTAAGAAGTAAATTAGTGGGGTGAAAATTAGATGATTATCAAGCAGTATTCTTTGAAAAAACCTATTAGACCGAATGATTCAAAACTTTACAGTTTGGCGAGTGTTTAGTTTGATTTTGGGAAAAATCAATTAAGTAATTAATATAAGTGAAAATAGTGGTTAACGTAAAATTTATGAAAATTTGTATAAATTGTTTAATTTGTATGCAATATTTTAACAGAGAGTTCAAATTATTTTATTTACTATGCCTCCATATAATTCAAAAGTTTAATTAACCCAAAATTTTGGAATTTTTGTATTGAATAATTTTGTCAACACCTATAACACTTATATTTTGTTAAGATGCTTAAGTTGGGTTAAACTAGCTTTGTTTAGTTAATTAATATATATTAAATTATTGATGCCTTTTGAAGTACGCACAAAAAAGGAGAGCATATACCACTTTTCTATTAATATGACACTATATTTGCTTTTTTACATTTGTTCCAAATACTCTATATGTAAAATTAAAATTTTTAGTTATTGCAATTTTAGGTAAGGCAGTGCTTCAGACTTCCAAAAAGAAAATCCTGGAAGGAAATCAATCCAAAACTATTTAAAGAACAACCAGAACTATTGGAGGCTTTAACTAAAGCATATGGACATAATGTAAACAACGTAGATCTATATATAGGAGGCATGTTAGAATCTGAAGGAGGCCCTGGTGAACTGTTTTCTATTATTATATTGGAACAGTTTGTACGACTCAGAGAAGCTGATCGTTTTTGGTTTGAGAATACTGAAAATGGGTGAGTGTTGTTTGTGTATATGTATCATGTTTATAACATGATGTGTCTCTATTTAATATTTATGTATATGTTTAATTTTCTGGGGTATATGGAGGATGAGGTAGGACATCCTACGTGAATTTCCACAATGTATCTAAAGCGGAAGTGTGAGAGAGTTCATAGTACTGAAGAACAAATTGAATGATGTGCAACTTTTATCTAGGAATCGCTGGCTACACGTCATTCACTTCTAAACTCATAAAATAGTCACAGTTTTCTGTTTTGGAAGAAAATCGAGGTAAAGAATTCCTTACGGATCCCAAAAGAATGTAGCCATGATTTTCCCTGGTGAAAATAGTTTTGACTTTCCATACCGGAAGTGAGCTTAGATGTCGCATTGCATACTTGTTTGTTTTGACTCTGGAGTTAAGTAGTGCACCCATGTGTCATCACAGGTTACTATATAGTCTAAAACCTTGTCTCCAATCTTTCCATAACACTGCAGAAATTGTATGACTCCAACCAATCATTTTTCTTTGTGTTCAGGCTTCCAAAGACGGAGAACTTACGTGGGCACTCGCCTTGCTAATTTTGAACAACTTTTAACTCATATTTTCACACTAACAACACTTATTTCAAGTTTCTCAGTGATTTCTTTGACAGTGATTCTCCGATTGTCTCAAATTAGTGCACCACATCAGACTTGTTTTCCCTGGTTGGGATTCTCAGCCGACGAACATGTGATACGTTTTCAACTCTTACCTGACCTTTAAATGGGATGAACCAATTATACACTCTGGACTTAGAGATATGCTCAACTCAAAATTCATTTTTAAGCTCAAATGAATTTGAGTTGAAATGACACCTTTATTTGTCAAAAATTTAATGATAATTCGGTGCACAACACTACTGTGTACCTCCTACTCTGAGATGTTGATCACAACCGACAGGAATTATAGAAAGATAACTATCACAACTAATGACATATTGAAACACCCAAGCATTTGCCCAATGAGTTATGATTAATAATATAGTTTCCTTTTTCTTATCCATCACATGACTTTGTTTACGCTTCTGATGCGTTTTGGAGTATCTTCTCCATCATCAGAGTTCTCTCTTTACTGAGGTAGTCAATACATTAGTAAAACACAAAAAACACATGTTATTTAAAAATTACAAAAGTGGATATATGGATGACACATTTATAATTTCCAATGGCACATTTATACAAACAGAGAAATTGAACAAATATATGAACGGCATAAAGAAGTACATAGATTCACAAGTGAAACTGAAATTGATAATAGACTAAATTTTCTCAATCTAACAGTTATAAAACAATAGGATAAATTCCAATAAAAAAATGAATAGAAAACCTACCATTGCAGGCACCACAATACATCTATATTAATACCATCCCATATCCCAAAAAACAGCCGCTTACGATAGTATGCTAAATAGATTAGTCAAGATACTACTCGGAAAGGACGATTATTTAGAGAAACTAAATACAATAAAATAAATTGCTACAGCTAATAGTTATAAAAGTTCCTTGGTAGATAAATTATTTAATAAAAAAACATTTGAAATGTAAAGAAAAGACTACTTCATAGCAAGGGAGTATGGAAACATCTTACCAGAAATAATTTCGGAAAACTAAACACCATGCCGAACAAATAATAATATCAAGAAGTCCCTCGATCAAAAACCTGACATAACGTTAGAACAAAAAACTAGTATTTACAAACTAATGTGACAAATTCTATGTAGACCAACAGGAAGAGTGTTCCATAAAATATATAAAGAACGCCTAACGAAAAAGAATATTGAAGGCACGCCACCTAATACGAGAAACATCACTACTACTAATTTAAAACCATTACATGTATGCAAGAAAGGGAAATTTATATATGCTATAAAGGAATGTGAAATATATAAAGCCTTTAAAATAATAAAAATCTATTAATGGCCGTCAATATCCAAGATAAGTGAATCTCAGATAGACATAATTGTATGATTATAAAAACTTGGTAGGGCAGTCATCCTTGGACAGTCATATGATCTCCATCTTATGGATTGTGTCTCATAATTTTTTAATGTATGTTAAGTTTTGTGTGCGTTTTAATTATGTTTTGACGACCTCAGTAAGACGAGAACTCTGATGATGGAGAAGATACTCCGAAACGCATCAGAAGCGTAAACAAAGTCATGTGATGGATAAGAAAAGGTTACTATATTCAGTTACTTGGATTCTATAAAGGGAAATGAGTCTCACTTACCTTGAACTTTTTACAAAAACAGAGCATGAAAATTATTGTTTATATTTGAACTTCCTCGTATGTTCAACATATTTATGCCTGCATTTTTCAAGGGTTTTTTTTAATAAAGTACTTATTAGAAATTACTTCCTGTCTATTTTATGAAATAATATAAGTAATTCAAATTATTTAAATGTCCACAGGATGTTTACAGACGAAGAAATTGAAGAAATCCGCCAAGTCAAGATGTGGGACATAATAGTGAATGCAACAGACATTAAACCTGATTATATACAGAAAGATGTTTTCTTCTTTAGCGAGGGAGATCCTTGTCCACAACCTTTCCAACTGAACACATCACAGCTTGAACCTTGTTCTTATCTGAAAGGTTACGATTACTTTGAGGTAAATAGTTAGTTTAGGTTTATAAATCTTAAGATCTGTAAAATGTAAATTTGAAGAATTAAAATTACTTTGAACTGTCAGTAATGACAGTGACTTTTATTTATTTATTATCTTTCGTGGTATCATCAATATATTAATTTCTTTACTGATAACTTTTATTGCCTTACAAAATTTATTTTATTTTCAAATCAGTATTGTGATACAAAACAAAATTACAATTGAAAATATAGTTCGTCATGTAGTTCATGGATTGTACATGAGGTATGAAGTTAAACAATACACACCACAATTATAACACCAAATCCATGATTTAAAGATCATGATTTCAGTCTGTCTAGAGGACTGAAAACTCTGCATTTCTTCGTTGACTCCATGCATTGTCCTAACATACTCCCAACAAAAATTGTCCTATGGATCCTGCACTCAAACCTGAACAGCACACTTTCCTGTTAACAATGTCCAGCATTCTAATTTCAAAACTGACCTAATCAAAGTTGTATTAAAATGGAACTTTGTAGCATAACTTAATATGTTACTCTTTGTATGTCTCTGTATATCAAAATAAGATACATTATTCTGTAATGTATCCCAGGTCTTGTTTAATTATTTGAGTTCATCTGTGATCGGAGATTTTTCTTTTTTCTTTATCATGTATTTCCCCCCACCCCCTTATTATTATTACTATTTAGTTGTGTTGTGTTGTATAATTCATAGAATTTTATTTTTGTATATTTCTTATTTTTATTTTATTTTAATGTATAGTAATTTTATTTTGTAATTGTATTGTATTGTTGTTTAGGGTTAAGTGTAAAAAGGATCTTCAGTCCTAACTTTGCCCCTTACATAAAGAAATTGATCTATCTATCTATTGGAATTTTCACCATCTCTTTTACCATGTTGAAATGTCTGATAAGGTAAAAATGCCCTCTTAATGGAACACTCACCATACTATAGTCACAGCTGTTCTTTTAGCACCATCAAGTCCTTTAATTAATCGTCTAATCTGTCTATAATTAATAATGCATATTATCTATGTTAATGCTCTTTACGGGTCGATATCATAAGAAGTCTCCTGCACATAGCTTCTGGTATAATCAACAGTTTGGCATATTTTATTTCCGAGGAGTTTTGGTATATATTACTGCACCATATAGAAGGATGGTACATGACTTCTCATGTATGAGGCTCTCCCTAAGGTACACCCAGTAAACCACACCTCCTTTATTCAGGAACACCCACTTGTAGTACTTCAAATAGTGGTCTCGTGGTTCTAAACTTCTGTTATCTTTTTGTAATAGTTATCTTGATATTGTAATTAATAATTGCATTGATTTGTTTTATTTATGGTTCCTTGTTTAATTTCCATTGAATTGTTTTTCAAATTACTTGGTCTATTTTTACAGTTGACTCTTCTCCTTTCTTTCATCTTTATTGTTACACGATATCACATTCTCAACAAACAATTTTGTCGTCAGCCACTTTTGTTTGCTGTTTAGCATTTCAGTTACACAGTTGGTAACATTCGACACAAAGCCGAGTTCCTTATTTAGCCCCTCCCTCTCCTGATGCCGTCTGTAACAGTGAAAAACCGCTTGTTCTGCAGTATCAATTTTTTGTAGTATATACATCAAAGACTGTTTCTCAGCTTAAATCTGTACGTATACCTGGAAAAACCACCATGCATTGTCATTGCCTACATGATGAAAAAGTTTACTTCTCCGTGTCGACAGCTAACCCAATCCCTTATGTCAGGGACTAACCACCTAATCTAGGAATCTGTCTGGGATTTCTTTACTCATTTACTCCACCATTTATTAATTGTTTTCTCTCTGGCATTTTTTTACGGTTATAACTTCACCCTATGTATTATCCTCTCTTTTAGAAGTTGATCAATAAGAATGTGTTGCAGCCAGGATACCAACTGCATTTATGAGGCTGTGTGATAAGCTCTGCAGATCATTAGCAGCAATCTTCTTTAAAGACTCTCGAGGTTATGTCTATATTTAAAATATATATATTTATTCGTTACAGCAAAGACATACATAACCATAAGCTACGTCCAATATAACTTAACATTAAAAATACGCAAACACAATACAATCTGAACAAAGATAAGACAGCTTAACTATTAAGAGGGGGGGGATGCATTAAAAATTTTAAATACGATTAAAATTTAAATTGTACAATAATCGATAAGAATTGATCATAATTTAAATAGAATAATTATTAAGAATTGCTACAACATACAACAATTTCAAAACAAATATAACATACACAAATACAAATATTGGTTTTTTCGCAGAGTTTACCTCCAAATTGGTACACTGAATATACCACCATTACTTGGGTATGACTCTTGCTATCTAGCACCAGACAAGGCTTCATTTGGTATCTAGATGGTTCAGTTCTATCAACCTCACTCTATATTTGAAAATTGATTTTTCATGGTAATTGTATTTACCAGAACATTTGCAATAACAACAAAGTAACCTTTCAATAAAATACAAATAATTTGTTTTACAATTTTAATAATTTAGCTTTTTTAAATATTTTTTATGGAAGCTTTAAAAGGGGGTAAATTTTGTCCAATTACTTTGGAGGTATTATTTATTTGTTTTCTTTTATTTGTTATTTTTTAGTCTGAAAAGGGGGTTGGGAACTCTGTCATATTTTTCAAAAATCTACATAAAATAAATTGTATTATATTTTGATGAATTGTAACTGTTAATATCCCAAACCCTTACAAAAGACGAGTACAGTTCTAAGCTAATATTTTATCAAAATCAATGCCATTAAAAAAACGTAATAAATAATATAGTTTTACATAAATAAATAAAATATTTGCAGTTTTGAACATCAATATTTTTAAATTGCTTGTATAAGATACAAATGACTATGTCTCAAAAATAAACTAAACTTTTTGCACTAGGGAAGTGAGTTGGCATACATCTATGCTTGTGTCTTCCTTGGCTTTGTACCTCTCGTCTGTGGTGGTGCTGGATATGGAGTCATCAAACTACAAAACAAGAGAAGAAGGCAACTGAGAATGAAACAAGAGGAGTTGAAGTCAGGAAACAAATCTACAACAACAAGTGTCGACAAAATGGCTGTCAGGTAAATACAAAATGGCTGTCATGGAGGAGTTTTTAAAGTAATACTAAAATTATTTATTATTTAATTCGATTCAACTAGAATATTTTCAGTTTTTTATTGAGCCAACCTTCAACATAGATATTGTAGCTAACTTATGAAAAGAACAAGGCTTGACATTAGTATGAAATGTCTACCAATTATACACCTTTTTATATTATCCTTTACTGATGACAAAAAATATGTAGTATAACAATTGTCAAAACATAATGTTAGACTACTAAAAATAATTGAACACAGGAAATATTTACGCACTTTAAAACAAATACAAACAACAAATTCTAATTTAATGACAATAAATTATTCCAATTACTGTATATAATAAAATATCACTAATTTACAACAATAAGCAATATTTATTGGACACAACGAGGGTGTTGTTCACTATCCCCAATATTCATGAACAAAACTCACCAACCAAATACCTCCTCCCAGTAAAAACAGATGTTTTATATTAGCTTATTTTATAATTTTTTTTTTCTTAATTTTCTACAGAGTGTTTCAGGAGAAATCTCCCATACTTCACAGGCATATTCCTATCATCAAAATAAGGAAAACATTCCATGTAAACATAGGTACGAAAACACTTCATTATGGAGTTACGGCTGCTCCAACGTAATTTCTGCTCGAAAGGGTGAATTCAGCCATACTAAAATTACTATTTTATTATTATACATTTTTCGGACATTTGCCATCATTTGTGTGTTAAAAATTCAAAACACGAGGTTTCGGGAATAAGAATCAATAGTCACTTGATATCAGGAATTGATTCTTATTCTTGAAACGTCGTGTTTTGAATTTCTAACACACAAATGATGGCAAATGTTCGAAAAATGTATAATAATAAAATTGAACTTCCATCATTAACAAATAACTTCAAACAGAGAAAAATTACTAGGTCCAAAATGAATAGGTACATTAAGTTTAAAATGTGTAGTTTCCAGAATTAAAATGATCAAATTCTATATTATTTTGGTTTTTGCTAATTTTAGTTGTTATAGATAATTACCAAGAAATTATGTTTTTAGTTCTTTGTCGATAACTCGGTTATCCTTGACGTATAGAAAATTTTGTAAAACCATTTTCTTTGTCATTAAAACAAGAAAATATATAGTCTCTTGTAAGTTTTCATAGTGAACAATTTTTGTGAAATTTAACATTAATTATTAAAAACAAAACAAAAAACAATAAAGTATACTGAGAAAAAAGTAGCATACAAAATGTGTATACCAAATTTGAACTCAAAACATTAATATTGTCTAAATTTATCATTATTTTTTGAAATAACATAAAATCGCCGATAGATGAAAAACATAGAGTTTCCAGACTTACGTTTATATAAAGTTTTTCTAATATTTCGTTCTATAATCAGTTCACAAGTATCGCAGATTCCTCCTTTTTAATGTCTTGATACCTTTTTAAATAATGAATGTGTTGATAACTTTGTTGCTATTGTAAGCCAAGATTTCGCTCAAACCTAGAAACTTTTAAACAAAGACTAGAGCACTGTGGTGACGATATATACAGATACACTTTCAAAAGTCTCTTACCACACTTGGGAATAAACAAAATAACAAAAAACAAATTTTTTTGTCAAAAGTAAAATGTTTATTCCTATTAGACCCTTATAGCTATTACAACAACAAAGTTGTCATCTTCAGGGGGAATCTTAACAAAGACTACACAAATAAAATCTACACTAAAATCTACAGACTAAAATCTACACAAATCAACTCTACTGATTTTGTTCAAATTTTAAAGAAAAAGAGTGTGTGCAAAATCATAAGTAAAATAATATTAAATTCAGGGATAATTGACCCAAAAAATAAATAAGCTTGCTGCTGTTATTAGAAGCTCAATTTCAATCAAATATGATTTACGCTGAAGATATTTTTATTGCGCAAGTAAAGTAAGTTTTTTTTTAAAAATATATACATTGTTGTTCAAAAACAGTATCAATAGTTCATTTAACAACAACCGAACCAACATTTTTAGTGACAATTAGTTTGTTTGTTTTTGGGATGAATGAATGGAGGAGGGGAGTTTTTATAATATTTTTAAACTGTTATTTTAATAATTAGAAAAACATTAGCTGTACCAAATTAACTATTTTAATTAATTAGCACAAATTAGTAACTCTCTTGCATAATTCAATTATTTTCCTAATTATCATATTAATAGAGTTTCAATTATTGGTTAATTATCAACATTTATATTAATAAACTAATATAACATGTAATATTACATTTTCAGAGAATGGCTCCATGCGAACCACAGACGTCTTGTAAAAGTTAGATTTGGTCCTGAAGCATTTCTACATACGGTGGACAGGAAAGGGGAGAAACTGAGAAGCGTAAATTTTAAAAACAGTGATACAATCACCATTGAGGAATCACAGGTACTTAATTTCCTTTATATCTCTTCTCGTTTTAGATGATAAGAGGACACTCATGGGTTTTCAGTAACGAGGAAGATCAAAAAACCAACAGAATCTTATAAATTAATAAGTTGCAATAGCTCTCATGTCTTACTTCAAATTAAATTTTGTTTTTTGCTTATGTAATTTTTAAAGTTTTAATGAAACCTTTAATTTTGCATGATAATGTGTGTGT
Source organism: Aphrophora alni (assembly GCA_963513935.1). Taxonomy (NCBI): domain Eukaryota; kingdom Metazoa; phylum Arthropoda; class Insecta; order Hemiptera; family Aphrophoridae; genus Aphrophora; species Aphrophora alni. The sequence continues at coordinate 16,087,795 of OY740776.1, read as the reverse complement.
TCCACCATCAGATATTGTAACCAAAATGTTGACCATACAAACTTTAAATTTGATGTGCATGTTCAAAATTTTAGTGTACACACAGGAAGATAATACAAACTTTTAATTTATGCATCTTCTAAAAATATCCACCACTATATTATTATTTTATCTAACACCCAACACATTTAAAAAAAAAATTCAACTACCAGTAGTTTACAGTATACCCAACACGCAGAACACAATTCTCACAAAAAATAAGCCTAAGTATCAGACGCGTTTCAACGACATGGTTGTCCTCTTCAGTGATACACGAGCTACACCAATCAAACTATAACTGGTAGTTTCAAAATTTAAGGTTTTTTATTATGTATTTATTTTCTATTGTTGACAAATATAACAAGAGTCGATAACAATAAATCAAACAAATATACAAACACTACTACAACATTCAACAAATTTATGCTCTCAACACATTTTTATATAAAATTTGTCTAACAGTAATCAAATTAAATAATTAAAAAAATTGAAGTAACAAAACAATATAACATTATGTCACAATACAAGTTGGACAGAGTGAAGGCAGCAAACCCCATATCACTGTGGCTAAACTGTGACTAAAATCATCTACCGAATAAAGACACTCCTCAGAACCAAAACATGCTTTAATTTTGATTTATTTCAAGCTGTTTTCTTTTCAACCTCCGATTGTGCTGTGAAATAGCCAGTTGAGCGGTTGGAGACTACGTCACACATCAGACAACTGTGCACTCCCACTATCACAACCTCAGCCACTGTCGAGCGTATGTCACCATTCTGAGTTGATCTGGAGAGAACTAAACATGGCTAGTATGATTGATTCTCCCATGAAGTGTTATTTAGTTCTTGCAAGCGGAAGGGCTTAGCACAGTGGAATGATCCAAGTATTCGGAGAAAACTTTATAAGTGACTGTGTAGTGCGAGTGTGATGTAGGAAATTTAAAGATGAACGAGTTGATGTTTGTGATGAAGGACACAAGTCTGTCGCAAAAGAAGACCTCGTTGAACAAGTTGATCAAGTGGTTCGAAACAATCAGGGGTTTATCATAAATGAGTTGTCTAATGAATTTCTTAATATTTCAATATAATCCCTCTACACTATCATAAGAGAACACCAAAGTTACAAAAAAGTTTGTACTCGATGGGTACCTAGACGACAAGCTTCAAAACACCTTGCAGACCAATCTCAAGTCCCTGGTAGCAACGTTTTATGAAGTGGGTATTGAAAAACTTGTCTACCGGTATGACAAATGCCTCAATCTATATGGTGATTATGTTGAAAAATATCGAAAGTTGTATGTAACATAAAACCGTGTTTATTGTATATTATCTTTATTAACGCTGGGAATGTATTAAACAGAACAATTCCTGTTTGGGCAGGGAGACATTTATCATGATGATCACTTCTATAATCCTTCGTTTTTCTTGTTTAATCAGAATGAAACTCACCATTATGAGCTGTATTGTTCTTAAATAGACAATATAATATTACTTCTAAGATATACATTCTTTGGAGTGTTATGATTATAAATTCCATAAAAGTTTTTAAATCCTGCACCAAACTCTATTGTTTTTAAATGATTCTATTTGGTTTTTTATAAGGCAAATAATCTTAGAAGATCCTTTTTATTAGAATTGCACCTTGAAATAATCCCAAAATTTAAATGGAGATGTATTACACCATAATATATCAATTTCAACACACGGGTACTTTTCTTTGTACATTACAAATAAATTACTCATAATTCATTTTTCAGGCTGTGAAATCTAATAAAAAGACAAAACAATTTTGATCCCTCTTTATCTCCTATGTGGCTCAGTGGACGCAGCATCACTCATTGGCAATGTGTGTTCATCTCACCGCTAGTAAACGTGTGTTTGTGCTCAGTTATTAGTGTTACTTTTTTTGTGTGCAAGATACTTCATTAATCCAGCGGGCAGGAAAAGATTCAGGAAAAGATCTATTTCAATGGACTTAAGGTCCAGGGAGGAATGAGCAAGAATGGTAGGTATTTTAACTGGACACTGTCCGTAGAATAGGCATCTTTCAATGATTGCTCAGTAGGAACAGTATTACTGTGAAACTGTGATAGATGTGGACTGGAGCAAACTGAGCACCATTTTCTGGCCTTCTGTGAAGGATATGACAGAGCAAGACATGAAGTACTGGGTGTGGACATACTGAATGTTAACATTCAGGAGCTATGAGATTGACTTTCCTGATCTTCTTTATTAAAAGAACAGTTAACCTTAAAAAGTTGTAGTATTTTATTAGGATATTGTTCTCTGGACAAGATGGTGGTTAGAAAGGGTCCATGAGGCCTAACTATGGAGATGTATAGCCCCCGCCCACCCCATACAGAACAGAATACAATAGTATAACAATCATGAAGCAAAAATGTAAAACAAAATTCAGAAAAATTAAAATATGGTTATGGTTATAGAATTATGTGTGGAGACAATTTTTATTTTTATTTTTTGAAGAAATGTGTTTTACAGATATTAAGTAATTTCCTTCGTTAGTATCTTACTGTTCTGTGAAGCTAATGGTTTGTGAAAGAGGGTAGTGTAGAGCTTATTATTGTTCATGCTTGCTTGCACTTCCACTACAAATCATGCAGATTACACCCATATATAATTCAACTTTTTCGGACATTTATAATCTCTATTTTCAGAGTTCATTGTAAAATTTGTAGTGTTTGGTTCCTTTATTTAACAGTTTTATGAGTGAAATTTAAACCATTTGATGTGTCATATTTCACACTTTTTATTCTTTCCTTCGTTACATTGGATTTAAATTAAGATTTAAGATTACTGCTTATTGTAATATTTCAGGTACCAGATCGAGGTAAGAAGAAGCGACCTCTCGCTCTCATTCGAGTACCACGTGATCATGACCTTGTTCTGGAGTTTGATTCTGTTTCTTCAAGACGCAAGTTTATGTCTAAAGTTGAGTCATTCCTGAGTTCACACAAAAAACATCTAGTCACAGTACAGGTAAGAAATTGATTTTATAGTGGTTGAATAATTTGAACTAAACTAATTTTATTATTATACATTCTTTGGACATTTGCCATCATTTGCGTGTTAAAAATCAAAACACGACGTTTCGGGAATAAGAATGAATTCCCGTTATCAAGTGACTGAAAACTAAAGAAACATGAAACTAGAAACTAAGCCTATGTAAGAAGTAAAATTAAATAAGAATACCACCAACCTTAATATCTAAGCATGCATCTCAGAGCTAAAACTGAGAAGTCAAAAAACACAATCACGGTAACACACAACTAACGTCAAATACGTGTTGTTGTATCAAAGATACAGCAACAAACGACGTGGTCTAGAAGGTGTAACAAACTATTAGGGGAGTCGCCTATTGTTAGTTGTATTAAGCTTCCGAAGAATGTATAATAATAAAATTAAACTTCCATCATTAACAAATAACTTCAAACAGCGAATAAACTAATTTGTTTTATTCAAACTACAAATACATAATCCATCTTGGTGAATGGCTTAGTATGTATAGATATACTACTGAGTTGGTATAGTTGGCTTAGTTGGTATACACACACTTCTCTGGCTGCAGTTTGGACAAGTGAACCTTCAAAAGTTATGCAAAATAGGAGCCTGATTGTTGGTAAACAACTAAAGAAATTATCCAATATTTGTGTATCTTTTATTTTGTTTAACCATTGTCCACAATTTTTTATACCTTTTCTTCCAGTTACAGTTCTTTCTTTCTTTTCACAGGCGCCAAGAGATCTAATGTTAGCTAAAGCTGAAACACGAGAACGCAGACAAAGACGGCTGGAACACTTTTTCCGTGAAGCTTATGCATTGACATTTGGCCTTAAACCTGGAGAGAAGAGGAAGAGAGAAGAAGACGGAGGTGATGTGGTGATGAGGACTTCTTTGTCTAAAGCAGAATTTGCAAGTGCTTTAGGAATGAAGCCAGATGCTGTGTTTGTACGGATGATGTTTAATATTGTAGACAAGGACGGAGACGGTAGAATATCATTCCAGGTAATTCAAATTCAGTTTTCTTTTCCATCTAAAATCCTAATGAAAGGGAAACCATTTTTTATGTAAAATCATGACAAACTTTTTATGTTGATAATAAACTTTTGATGCCCTCCGCTGGACTAGTGGTTAGTTTCTTACTTTACAAGTAAAATGTTCTTGATTTAATCCTCATGGGAGCTCAAACATTTGGATTGTTTATCCAACAACTGAAGTATTGTTTTATGTATCGAATTAAAAGCTAAAATTGCTAGCAAACTCTGGCAGAGAAAGCTCTAACAACCGCATTTGAAATTCTAATATATCACCTGACAAAAAACATTCTAACAGGCCTAGATTAAAGGCTGTTGAGCCACGGAGTTTAGTAAACTGCCGCATCATAGAAGGCAAGGAAAGTTATTTGTGTGTTTCGATACAGTTTAAAGTGAAAAATTATACTTTTTCAGATGCTAAAACATATGTTAAATATAGAGAGTTGTTTATTTTCACAGAATCCTCAGTGGTTCACTTATACTGTGGCGAACCTGAGGACCCTAGTTGAATGTAAACCTTGTTGACTTCAGTTAAATCCCTCCATTTCATCTCTCCTATCAGGTCTCTCTTGAACAACTATAGTTCATTTCCAACCCTCACGCTATTAGAGTATTCAAGGGCTAGGAGTTCCTATTTTATGTTCTTTTCTTCCTTTTTTCATAAAGTGATAATGAGCAAGAGGTGCCTTCCCTTTAAACAACAAGAAAATAAACAAATTCACTATTTCTTGTGTTATTAAATTTCGTATTCAATTACTGTAACTTTTAAAAATATATTTTAACTCCTTGTTTATTAAATATACAAATAAAAAATGTCCTTAAGAAATCTTCCTTTTTTTGGTAGTTGTAAGGATAGGCAATGTTAGGTTGTTAAAGCTCTGAGTTCAAATTGATCATGGAACAAGACCAGTTATCCTTTTATTTTTCTATCGCCTGAACTAATTCTACTCCTACTGTAGGTGGTAAAAATTATGAACCTTATACAGGAATAAATGTCCAAGGAACACTGTTGTAATATTCACAATAAGTAAAACAAAGAATCCCTAAACCACATTTTTTTTTTTTTTAGTTTGATGATTTTTGGTTTTCTTAACCTAAAACAAGAATACAATATTTACATATAATTGTCATAACTTTTCTCTAATTTTTATTTTATTTACATTTTCTTTTTTTACAAAGCATGGAACCAAAATGATTGATTAAAATTTCCCGAAGACTATTACTTTTAACCACAACAATCGCTTGTAGATGTAATATCTCACAATTGGCTATACTGATTTCATTAAAATTTTAGTGAAATGGGAAAATTAATGACCCAAACCAGTGTGCAAAATCGCAAGTAAAAATTACTAAAGTTCAGGAATGAATAACAAAAAACAAAAATTAAACTTAACCTTAAATGTTATTGAAAACTCGATTTTAATCAACTTGTTTCCTTATTGTTTAAAGACAAAAACCTGTCGGTCATCATCATCTCGTAACAAAAGAAGAAAAGAAGATAAAATAAATACCCCTAGCCCTCAAATACTCTATTACCATCAGGGTTGAGAAAGAACAAGAGTTCTTCAAGAGAGACCAGATATGAATGATGCAAGGCAGGGATCTAAACCAAGGTTACATGAAAAAAGGTGTAGATACAGCTACGCCTATATTCACTACAGGTGAGCCGCTGGGAGGGGGGCGTCCTGATTGATCCAGGATATTCCTTGATTTGAACTTACTGTCCTCATTTCTTATAAGCCTTGAAAAGACTATAATACCTCCCAGCATTCACAAAATAATATAAAGTAATGTAGTATGTCAAAAAATCTATTTCGCGAAATTGAAGTCCCCTGTGAACAAAAGTCTGTTGTTTGTGCAAGCTGGCATTTTTAGAGACCCTAAAGGGCTTACTATAATGAGTATAGGCGTGGAAATCCTGATATTTCCTAGCTGGATCTACACCTTTTACACATAATCTTAGGTTATATCACAATCCTTCATCTTTCCAATTACGTCTCTCCAAACTCTAGACCTCTCTTGTTTTCTTCCAACGCTGACACTATTAGAGTACTGTATTCGAATCCTTGGGTGCCATACCCTAATAGTGCCAGAGTCAGAAAAGAACAAGAGTTGATCAAGAGAGCCCGGATAAGAACTGACATTTTTGGTGACAAATAAGTTGATTGATTTTGATTTGGTTTAGGGAATAGATAAATGAGAAAGTTTGTGCAAAGTTATTGCACTGTGTTATTATATAACTATATTGAATTATAGATATATAATTTAATATCAGTATTAATTTAAGATATTAATAACAAAGTGTTTTATTTTCAGGAATTTTTAGACACAGTTGTTTTGTTTTCACGGGGTAAAACGGAAGACAAGCTGCGTATAATATTTGACATGTGCGATAACGATCGTAATGGTGTAATAGACAAAATAGAATTCTCAGAAATGTTAAGATCTTTGGTAGAGATTGCAAGAACAACAAGTCTCTCAGATGCTCATGTTACCGAACTTATTGATGGGATGTTTCAGGTAAATTACATTTTGTTTAAGATTTACACAAAGTTTGATATACCAATGTAAAATACAAATTTCGTACAAGAATTTGATTGGCTTTGATCTTGTTGCATGCTTATCATATTTTGTTTATATTTCAGCTTGTGCTCTATGCAACAATAATTATTTTTGATCTTTTTAATGTATCTACTTATTTGCTCACCTCCAATTGAGTTATTGGTTTAGACTATTGAGATTTTACAGGACTTAAAATAAATCACTAAAAGTCAACAAAATTATTTTCAACAAGAAGTATAACCTATCTAGTTTTGTTGCTAAATTTTGACGAAACTCACTCTAAACTTTTGGACATTAGAACAGTTATTGCTAATGTACATAGGAAACACAACTCTTAAAGAGAAATGTACGTTTTGTTCACCAAGAGCTCTGGATTTCCTAAATATGTTCCACAACCTGAGCTATTGATTTACTGTTATTAAGGAACATAATATTTGTACTCTCGTTAAACTATTCACATTTCAGAATGCTGGATTGGAACGCAAAGATTTCCTCACATATTCCGACTTTAAACTAATGATGAAGGAGTACAAAGGTGACTTTGTTGCGATTGGATTAGATTGTAAAGGTGCCAAACAGAACTTCCTCGATACATCGACAAACGTAGCGAGGTAAATAATCATTTTCTGTAATTCTATATTTTTTTAATGAATTATCTAAAGAAATCAAACCATTATTACTGTAACAATTAAACATTTTGTTTTTCAATTTCAAAATGGTAGTATTCATATTTTTTAATTTGTTAAAACTCAAAATCCACCATGTCTTTATTGTAGACTAACTATGCTAATAGCAAACTTTAGTCCGCGTGCAAACTTTTTGTGAATATCTTTAATTTGGCTTCGGCGCCACTTGTGTGGACTTTACGACTTGTATTATTTTATATATGAAGCTCAGTATATCATTATAAGTTGATGCTTGATTTCATCCATCTTTTAGCTAGAATGGTAAAGTACAGAACATTTCATTAAATTAAATATACTAACTTTCATTTTTAATGTATATCAAAAACATTTTTTTTAACCTTTACAAATTAAGAATAGGTAGAACAGAGAAGAGAAGATATAATTTAAAAAATCTTTTTATTTTTGGCAATCTTCGTAAAGAATATTTTAAATTTACCATTAGGCATCAGCAGGTAAAGATTGCTGCTAGAATTAACAAACAAACATGCCAAGTGTCTACATGGCCTCTGAAGATCAATATCAACTACTTTGAGGGTGTGGCACACGTAGCATCCCACGGCAGTGTTTAAATTCACTACCATTGTAATTTTGAAACATCAAACAATATTAATAACACTAATTGTTTTAATTTTGACTCAACTCTGTTATTGATCTAATGCAACAAAATATAAATTTCCTTTTAATCACAAGCAAAAAATTGTTAAAAGTTGGGAACTACCTTACCAATTTTAAAATAGATTTCAGTTTTAGGAAATGTGTTGAGGAAAACTAGTTTTTCTACTTTTCAACAGCAAAAATTTGATATAACTAAATCACCGATTTCAAAAAGTTTCCAATTCTAATTATTATTCAAATGATATACCGTCTTTGTCACTGAAAAAACAGATGTTATTGTTGAAACTTTTAAGAAATTGCATAAAATATGTCATAAATTCACCCTTTTGTTTATCCCTTGCAGACAATTAATTGTTACAACTTAGGAACAGAACTACAAAGTTAATTTTAATTGTATTTTAATTATTTGATTTTTCCGCTTATACGTTTTTACTAGCAAGTATTGAATATACAATAATATTTCAAGTGAAAAATATACGACCTACACTGGGAATCGAACATAGGACCTTTGGCTTTACGCGCCAATGCTTTACCAACTGAGCTATTCTAGTCGCTTACCAGCACAGGGCGTAAACTTCTCACTTGACTTTACGTTTAATTGCTGCAATTAAACGTAAAGTCAAGTGAAGTCTACGCCCTGTGCTGGGAAGCGACTAGGAAAGCTCAGTTGGTAGAGTATTGGCGCGTAAAGCCAAAGGTCCTGGGTTCGATTCCCAGTCTTGTTCTATATTTTTCACTTGAAATATTATTGTTAATTTTAATCATACAAAAACCAAAGCCTGACCATATAAATTACTTTAAAAATATGGACAAAAATTGGATCATCAAATAAATTATAGGCTAAGAAACAGAGAGACATGTTTTATATAAGTTGAGATAGGACCTAAACATCTAAATACTATTTCACAAACTTAAAATTTGCTTTGCCATATAGAATTTGTTTTAACTATGTTTGTATTTTACAGAATGACTAGTTTCCACATAGATCCTATCACAGACAGCGAAAAAAGTTGGTTCGCTCGACATGTCGACTGTGTTACAACATATCTTGAAGAAAACAGACAAAATATTTTCTATTTATTTGTTTTCTACGTTATCACGATCGCCTTATTTGTTGAACGATTTATTCGTAAGTATCCAGAAAAATATATATGTAATAACTGTTTAAGAATTAGTATTTGATTAACTTTACTGTTTTCAACTAAGTTTAAATAATTTTAGTTTTGAATTTGAAAACTAAAATAGAGAAATTATTGTGATCTCAAAACATTTACTTCATGATTAATGTGGGATACAAACATGTTGACTGTGCTGACTCCAAAGAAGTAGGTTCACGATGCTGTTTTTGTTGGCTGTTGTACACTGAATGTTTAGACCAATTTTATCAAATATTCAAACTTTTTTATTCATTTTATTTATAATTAAAGGTTTCAGTGTAGTTGTAGTAAACAAACTCTCAAAATTTTAATTTTCTCTAATGATTTTGGTAAAATTTTCTTAAAATAAACTCATAATGATCCAAACAAATATCATTCCCCCCCTTCAAATTTAAATGAATGACATTATAAAAAGTACAATACGCAAAATCAAACCTTTAAACAACAAAAGGAAAAAAGACTGAAAGGCATAGACTATGCAAATTAAATTTATTTTCTAGCTTTAATGATATATCTCCTAAACTGTAGAAACCAACGACCGAGGCTTAAGTGCAGAAGTCAGAATAAATATCTTAAAGATGATATCACTGAAAATTAACAAAAACAACACAATGCATTTCTCAGTTAATAATGTAGAAGTCAGTGAGATCACCAAATTCACCTTCTTGGACAGTATACTAACAGCAGTTGCTTGGAAACAGATTAAAAAAGGCCAGACAATCTTTAACCATACTAGATAAGATCAGGAGGTCCCGTGACCATTCCATAAAGGTATTTATTTTCCAATCAGTTCTTTTTATACTGACACAAAACCTGGAAAACAACACCAGTTCTTACTCAAAAGCTTTAGACATTTATTATCTACTGCTTGTGAATTATTTCTAAGATTTTTTGGCCAAACTATGTCATAAGTTAAGATCTTTGGTATCAAATTAAGATAAAGGAAATGTCTCCGCCGAGACACGAATAACATTTCTAACAGAGCATTGAGCTGGAACTTCCAAGATACCAGAAGAGTTGAGCGACTCAGACATACATGGCAATGGACTATCCAAAGAGAAAAATATTCAGTCAACAAAACCTGACCTGAATCACAGAGAGTCAGATAACGTAAGTTCCAAGAAATCTTATGCTCCACAAAGGAATCCAAAAAATATATAAACACTTTTAAAACAGACTTTAATAATCTCTAACTAAAAGATTTGTGAAATATTTGGTAGTGTATAAAATTGGTTCATTGAAATTATTTTTATTCAATTGTAGGAAACTAGTATTTCATTACTCTAAATTTAGAAAATATTTCTAATGGAAACTGTTTTGGATTGGAATTTGTTTTGTTGACATTACAAACCTTAGTGGATGCGAAAAAGTTCTTGAATGTTCTAGACATTAATTTCCGCTAATGTATTAGGTATCTTTTAGCTTACAGTAAAAATAAAGACATCTTTACATTCAAAAATTAAATTTAAAAACATTTAGTCCATTATAAATTTTATATAAAACCAACAGTTTTTTTCAAGATAATTGACTTAATAAATTTCAAATAGGTAATATTTTGAATTGGAGTATTATAAATTTTGTAGGCACACGTTAGTCTCCCATGATTCAAACCTGTACACAATATTTTGACCTTATATCTATCTCTGTTTTGTAAAAATTTTATTTTAAATAAAAAACATAAAGAGATAAAATCAAGCATTTCTGAAAACAAGTTCTTTGAAAAGTTTTGTTTATTTACACCAAACTTAACATACCTACAAATTATTGCCACTTTATCCTCAATCAGTCTGATCACAGTAAACCACAAACATATGGTTAATTAATAAATGCTGGACATTTCCTAGTCTTCTGATCATACTGTTCTAATTCTATTTATAAATGATGATGAAAGGAGCTTGGCAAAGATGTGGTATTACTGTTATTTAAGACAGGCAAACCTGGCATGGCCAGGAATTAGGTTGGTACTGGACTGAAGACCGGGTATGAAGAGTAAAGTTAAGACGTATTTATGTGGCAACAACGTTCACCTCACCAACATTCCGCTGGTCTCTTCTTCAAACTCATATGATGCATACAAAACTTCTTCAGACATACGTTTTAAAATTCTTTTATTTTTCTTCTACCCAAAGCCAGTCTCTTCAGGAAATCATACAGGCATTTTTACAGTTTGTTTAATACTTCCATAGTTACTGGAAATCCATGTTTAGAGGAATGAATTTGAATCCTGAATTATTACTGGAATTATGAGAATGGTGAACTGTACATAGTAACTGGGTTGAATCATTTGGAACTCAAACCATCATCCAGATTTCTAATTTACAAACTGTGAAGTAAGTTTGAAAAACAAGGTCGCTTCTTAATCCAAAGAAATGTGCTAAACCAGTTACTGTAACTATTGAGGATGAAGCACTGATTGTTACTGAAGCTTTTACGAAAAGCCCTAAGAAATCACAAGTAAGAGCTTCAATTAAGCTTGAAATCTCAAGAAGATCTTTACAGTGGCTTGTAACATTGTCTCGGTTTTAAGTTGTATTGTCCAAAATATTGTTTGTGGTTTGTTAGAGGATAACCCAAACCGGCATTCCCAGGTTTGTAAAACAGTTAAATAAACAGAGAGAAGGAAATGAAGTATTGATGAAACTATTCTGGTCTGACGAACCTTGTTTCAAGTTAAGTGGAGCTATAAACTGGTACAACTGCGTTTACTGTTTACAGGATAACCCTCTTGAAACCATTGAAAAGTAGTTTAACCAGAGTGGGTCATAGTTAGGCTGATCTGACCTGCAACAATGTTTTGACTCACTATATGGCACAATCAATATTAATGTGTAAAAAACATGTTGGTAAACACTGTTATCCTTCAGCAGTTTGACAATGATATTATTTTTCAACAAGACTGAGCACCACACCACTGTTAGCACTTCTGTTTGTGAATTATTGGATTAGGAGTTTCCCATTATATGGTTTGGTCATCATGGTCCCTTCTATTGGCCTCCACAATCATTTAAACACCCTTTGATTTTTTAGCATGTTTTTATTAGTTCGGTTTCCGTCATATCTGTCAGTCTGTCCGAGTGGAATTTTGCAATCGAGTTTAAACTAACTTCCCGATAAGCTAGAAACATGAAATTTTGAACATAGGTCAGAATTGGATGACAATACAATATTCAGTTGGTTTCCTGTCTCTACATTTGTAAACAATAGTTATTTAAACAAATAAAAATTAGCCAATATAGATTTTTTTAAACGTGTTATCACTTAACCGCGTTATCGCTTAGCTGCGTTATCACTTTTGAATAGTAACAGGAATATTGAAGTAGGATGAAGCAAATTTTCATGGCTTGTGAGAGTTATTGGATTATTAATAAATCAAATAAATATTTCTTTTAACATACCACGTTTTTAAAACGAACTGAAAAGTATAATAATAAATCAAATAAAAAAAAATGAGCTTGATTGCTCAAAACTCACTGGCAAAACACCTTGCAATGAAGATGCCATGACGGAGATGGGAAGAATGCATCAAATACGACCTTCACCACCATAAGTTTATAATACATTTACAATTTGTAATGGAGAAGGATCTGACATTGTATTGTTTTAATTCATGTACATGAAAAAAATATAATACATTTTGTTTACTTCTTTAGTTTGATTTTCTGAGTTAAAAGACTAATAGAACTATTATAGGTAATAAGAGGTAATATTTTGATTTTCAGACATTTACAGCTAAACAGGATGTGAAATACATTGGGAATTTCCTATATATGTCTGTCAGATATCCCTGTCAGAGTCTCACCAATATGTACCTACAGAACCTATTGAAATCTTTCACCCGAACATAAGACTAAAAAACAGAAAATAATAAATCAAATAAAATTTTTTTAAACATACCACGTTTTTAAAACTGACTAAAAAGTATAAAATAATTTTTCATGACCCTTCTACAATTTTGAGGGAGGATTGTTATAGTCAGGGCAAAAAACGGGATTTATTTTGATCCAGAGTGAAACTACACGAAATGACTTGTGTCATAGGTAATTTTATTCGTTTGAGTGTCTAGATCAAAGATGTAAACAGTTTTTTTCCCGGACACTTAATAATTTGTTTATTTATTAAATATAAACAATAAGAATGATGTCTGATTAAACATAATATGAAATAAGAGGCGGGGTTCATAAATCGATATAATTTTTTGGTTTCAATGTTATTTTTTATGTATTTGGGGTCGCTCTTTCCGATTATGATGTCAAAAAAGTGCGCATCCTAGAGGGCGCCATAGGAAAAAAAGTATATAAGATGCAGGTAATGACAAATTAAATTTAATGAAAAAGGAATTATTTTGGTTAAATCATGCCATTCTTCGATTTCAATGCCATTTTTTAAGTTGTCTGGTTCGCTCGTTCCGATACTGATACCAAAATTGTGCAAATCGTAGAGGGCGCCACCGGCAAAACTATTACAAGGTGAAAATGGTGACAGATTAACATTATATGAAATGATGCTATTTTTCCATAAATTGATGTAATTTTTTTTATGGTCTTTGGGCCGATGCTGATGTCAACACTGTGCCAATCTGAGAGTGCGCCACAGACAAAAACAATACAAAGTGAAAATGATAAGAAATCTACATAGCAAAAAATAAATGTTCTAAACATCATTCTTATTGTTTATATTTAATAAATAAACAAATTATTAAGTTTCCGGGGAAAAAACTGTTTACATCTTTGATCTAGACACTCTAACGAATAAAATGAGCTATGACACAAGTAATTCCGTGCAGTTTCACTCTGGATCAAAGTAAACGCTGTTTTCCCCGTTTTTTGCCCTGACTATTAGTGGCTATGGATATATTTGGAATACTTGGAGAGAAAAATGTGTGGTGCAGATAATCTATGATAGTTAAAGAGGAGTAAATAAATTAAATTACAGTGAATCTCATTTCCGATTCACTGAAATTAGCTGTGAATTCATCCGGATTGTCTACTTGTATTATTTACTGGCTGCACCCCACGTTTTTCTCTCCAAGTATTCCAAATATATTCATAGCCACTAACAATCCTCCGTCAAAATTGTAGAAGGGTCATGAAAAATTATTTTATACTTTTTAGTCCGTTTTAAAAACGTGGTATGTTAAAAAAAAAAATTATTTTATTTATTATTCTTCTGTGAGTTTCATGAAATTGACAGTGAGGAAGAGCTGTTTTGCCATTATGTGTTAGCTCTGTTCAAGAGAGACTGCAAGTTGTATCGATCAATATGACTGTCACTTTGAACATCTATAAAGTTAGATTGTGTCCCAAATCATGTTATTTATGTTTTACAATTGAAAATAAATTTAATTACTGTTATAATTAAATTAATATTGTTATTAAAGTATGAAAAATTAATTTTTTCAACTGTTACCCTACAAAATGAACACTCATGTACTAAAATAAAAAATTTTATTTTTCAGATTATTCATTCCTCGCTGAACACACCGACCTGCGACACATAATGGGTGTCGGTATTGCCATCACGAGAGGCTCTGCAGCTTCATTGTCTTTCTGTTACAGTTTACTTCTGCTCACAATGTCTCGCAACCTGCTCACTAAACTCAAAGAATTCTCAATACAGCAATACATTCCTCTAGACGCACACATACAGTTCCATAAGATAGCCGCTTGTACAGCATTATTCTTCTCATTACTTCATACAGTTGGTCATATAATCAATTTCTACCATGTTTCTACACAGCCATTAGAACATATACACTGTTTGACAAGCGAAGTACATTTCCCTTCGGATTACAAACCTGGCATCACATTTTGGCTGTTTCAGACTATTACAGGTAAGCATTCGACGACAGGCAGCTTATGCGATTTATATTTGTAATAACAAAAGATGATTTTACAGTCGCAAATAATTGAATCTGCTATATAATATAAGGTGTCTTTAAAAGAATCTCAGGGTTTCAAAAAAACTATATTAATGCAAAATATAAAATATCACATTAAAAAATTATATAACCTTATTTTTTTCTGTCAAACAATCCTTGTATTTCGTCATTTATTTATTCTCAACTCAACGCTATAACAAAATGTATGTAAATAACTTTAAATGAGTTCTTATCATTTCAAATATTTAAATGGTCATCATTTTGAAATAGATTGTTGGAACAAGTTGGTTTTTTTTTTTTTTTTTTTTCAAACTAGGTCTTTACATTTATGACTACCGTGAAAAATTTTAACTCAATCTGTTAAGCTGTTCTTGAGATATAAATTATTTCGTTTAAAAAATGGCGGATAGCTGGTAAAAGAAGTGTTTCCAGACATACGTTTATAGGACCTTTTTTCTTTATTTTGAACCATATAACCCCTCCTGAATTATCCCCGCACATTACAGAAACACCCTGTATCTACACATATATTTATATATACACACTCACACACATACATGAAAATCCAAGAATTAAATTATCAATCACTCCTCAGACAACTAACAAGCTGCACCAATATATATGACTCCTGAGCAACCTAGTAACCTGGACATGGCAATCGATAGATTTTAGAGTTCAAGAAAGAGTTCCACAATTTTGACACGCACATACTGTAAATGATTTGTTGTAAATAACGTTTCTGTGCTTTGGTGTAATAAACTAGTTTGACCCATTTCTCGTACTTTTAGTACTAATATTAGGATCAAAGAAGGAAGTTTATTGAATGGAATAACCTTCTATTGTTAATTTAGTGTTTTAAAAATCAATCCGGTTATTTTAAATCTGGTTTGCAACCTTATTGTTAATAACAAAAAATAACATTATATTTAACATATGAAACAGCAAAAGAAATCTGTATAAATAACAAATATTTATTTCATTTTAATGTTGTTGACAGGTATAACAGGAGTGATGTTGTTTGTTGTCATGGTGATTATCTTTGTATTTGCACATCCTCTGATCCGCAAGAAAGCTTACAAGTTCTTCTGGTCAACACACAGTTTGTACGTCTTATTGTATCTATTGTGTTTGATACATGGGCTAGCAAGGTTAACAGGTCCGCCAAGGTTCTGGATGTTTTTTATAGGACCTGGAATAGTTTACACTTTAGATAAGGTAAGTGATTAATAGATGGTGTTACTGTTTTTGCTGACGATAACAGTAGAGAAAATTTAATTAATTATATTTTTAGAAGGATACAAGGATATATTTTTAGAAGTCTCATTAATGTTACAAATTCTAAAACAGAATGGAGTTTGTACTATTGATTTTTTTTCCCTTCATTGATGTAAAGGAAACAATGTTGTGCTTAAAAGTCGCCTGTACATATCTCTTTCCAGAATTAGTTAAGGTAAGATCACTCGTGTCCAGCCTGACCCAATACCCATTGGCTAATATTTACTTCAAATATTTGCCTCCATTCTCTCAACGAATCACCAGTAGAAAATACTGGCTACATATTGGTCCAGCCTTGTCCAATGTTCATTGGCAAATATTTGCTTCAAACATTCTTAAAGACATTCCCCTCAAATATTTTACAGTAGGGATCCAGCTTTGATCAGTTCATGATAAATCAGAATTGTAGATCATGGAAAATTTGAATTGAAAGAGATTTGGATTTAAATTTGTAAAATTGTAGAAAGTAAACTGGATTTAATAAAGTATATTTCTAAATAAGAAAATAATTGAATTACTAATTAAGAAATTAATTGAATTTATTTATAAATTCATGATCGATTTAAATAATATATTAATAATAATGAATTGTTGACAACAGTTGCAGACATAAATCATGAATGAGACAATATAAACGTTTGGTGATGTTAGGCCAATGTGTGGCCAGGTATATTGGAAAATGGGGAAGGGAGTTGACACCTTTGACTTGTCATTGAAGCTGGACACTACTTTCTTTCTCTTTGACCAGCTTTCCAAAACCGTCAAACCTCGAATATTTGACTATCATTGCCAATGATGTTCTGGCCACACTACTTGTCCAATACTGACCTTGAAACATATTTGTCGAAGCTTAACACAAGATAAATACCCATCCACTTGTAGTTTTTCCCAATGTGCTTTCCTTTCTCATAATCATGATAGACAATCCTTGAGGATTAATAAAACTGCTGCCATTGCTAACACAAAACTGTTGCAAAATTTCCTGTCATCCTATCCTGACTCCCTCATATTTTTGGCAATATTGATTAATAAATTTGTTCACTTGTGTACGGATATGTATGTAAGATAGTACAAACTTTATGTATATTTTTGAAAAGGCAGTAAACTTATATTAAAATTTATAGTATGTAAATTTGATTTAAATACCACGTTTTTGTAACAGATTGTAAGTCTCCGAACTAAATACATGGCTCTGGATGTATTAGAGACTGAGTTGCTTCCGTCTGATGTCATTAAAATAAAGTTTTACCGCCCGCCTAACTTCAAGTATCTGTCAGGACAATGGGTAAGGTTAGCTTGCACTGCCTTCCGAGTATCAGAGTTCCACAGCTTTACTCTTACCTCTGCACCTCACGAGAACTTCCTCTCATGTCACATCAAAGCACAAGGACCTTGGACTTGGAAACTTAGGAATTACTTTGATCCTTGCAATTTTAATCCAGATGAAGACCATCCTAAGGTAATCATTGTTGTTCTAGATCAGATTTAATAGAATAATTACGATAAATATGTAGATTTTAATACAATTATTTTAAACATAATGTATAAATGTTAATCATCACCAGTGGCGGCTTACTCATAAGGACTCTCGGACGCCGCCCCCCCCCCAATGATAATATTATTTTAATAATGTAAATACCTATATGTATTTAGTTCTTTGGAGATAAATGAATTATGAATTGCCGCTATGGATTTCACCATCATTTGTAGCGGAAGTTTTACAATATAAAATATTTGACGAATGTATTCTGGAGTTCGGACGGTGGCCAGAGCGTCCCAGTTTCATTGCATTTAGTCATATGGGGCAAGCAGCTGACAGAGCTGAGGGTGCCGTGACGTCATTTACACAGCGTGTAATGGGCTTCTAGGGCAGAGTCCGAAGCTGCGCGCGCAGACATCAGTCAGTGAAGCCACCATAAATTAGATGTTCCGCATTACTAAAAACCTTGTTTTCGATGGGCAAAATAAGTTGGCGCAACTGTTCTAAATAGTGTCTCGCCACTCACACGAGTTGTTTGTTTATGTTTTTAAGTTTAGCCCTTTGTGGTTGTGAATGTTAAGTGAATGATAACATGCCTTCCCTTACGTGTATAAAATAAAACAGAGGCCTCCCATTGCCCTTAACCATCGGCCGCTACTGATCATCACATTATAAAACAAAAACTTTTAATCATCTGGAAGTAAAATATTAGCAATTAAATCACTTGGAATCATGTTAGATCTGTGAAATTAATGTTAATTTCTAATTAATAATAAAATTGGTCAGTTTCCAACTATTTCCGAGGAAATATTAAATTTTTGTTCTAATATTCCATTAAATTGCAATGATCCAATTCTGGAGCAAATGTATTTTGACAACTATAGCACTTTCAATCAACTTGGCCTATCAATTTTTTTTTTTTTATTATACGGTAGGCTGATTTTTACCTCAGAAAGTGGCAGCATTGTGGGACCAACAAAACAGCTGTTATAACCTTTATTTACACGCATATGTTTTTATAACTTAATCTTAATATTTTAGACATGCCATAGTTTTTATAAATGTTTGCTTTTTCTTACCTCATAAAAATGGAGCTCAGTAATATACAGCAGTGTTGAGATGAAATTGTCTGTCACATTTAAAGGCTAAAACATTTAACAACTTAAAACAATGTCAGAAAATGAGCTATGTCAGATGGCACAAATCATTTTAAATTTTCTGTAAAAGTGTGGAGGATAAACTCCGTTCTGGACAACAGCACAAACTGACGAAAATATGATGAAAGTGAGACATCTAATTAACTTTTGTTTGATGAATTGTGATAAAAATAATTTTTTATGAGGTAAATTTGAACTACCAAACTATTTTGACGCATGATTTGAATTAAAATGAAATTTTGTAAAATCCGTGTATTATGGATTCAAAAAATATCACTTAAGAGCAATGTACTACAGAAAATATGTGTGTCTTGACCATCTTGGGTATATTGAAAATGACCCAGAATTAATTTAAAATGTCATAAAGAGTTATTACTCCTGGATTTTTTACTATAATTTAGAAACAAAACTTCAAATTGAGGTTAAAAAAACAAATAAAGGGAAGTACAAGATCAAATCAGTCCTCATTACTTTTTTATATTCGAAGTATTGTGCATAAGGAATTTATTTCTGCCTCGGGGACAGAATGATACTGAAATTTATTACCATGAAATTCTTGAGAGACATAAAAATAATTCATGTACGATCATAGTTTCTAGACTTTTGGATTCTTCATTACAGTAAAACTTTCTGTATACCGCTGTTTCTATAAACAAATATTAAAACAAAAAAAGATATTTCTGTGGTGCTGTCCTTTCTCGCCTGAACTTAGTCTATCTGATTATTTCTTATTCATAAAACTCAAAACCCGAAGTTTATTCGCCATTTTGTAAATGTGTTCAGCACTGTTTCACTCAGTGGAAATGATGTTTTTGTAACTGTGCAGCTTCTGAAGGGTATTATTGAAAAAGTGTTATCAAATTGTTTTGTAGTTGATCAAAACTAATAATATATCATTAGTTTAATTATTTTTTAGACAAATCCCATACTTCCAAAAGCTAATGTCAACAATAATAAAATATACACTTTTAAAATGTCCACCATAATTAATCTATGTATTTATAGAAACTACTCTTTTAGAAAAGAGTAAATATATCTTATGAAACACCAAAGTATGTAAATCTAGATAATCGTTACTCAGATTAAGATATTAAGATTCTAAACTTAACAGATTTTCGCAACTCTAAATGTACCTTAACTATGTTAAATGTGTAATTAATTTGATTTAAAACACACACAGAGAGAGAGAGAGAGAGAGAGAGAGAGAGAGAGAGAGAGAGAGAGAGAGAGAGAGAGAGAGAGAGAGAGAGAGAGAGAGAGAGAGAGAGAGAGAGAGAGAGAGAGAGAGAGAGAGAGAGAGAGAGAGAGAGAGAGAGAGAGAGATATGAAATGTGATAGGCATAGTTTGTAATGAAAATACCATTAACAAAACATTTAAATTGAAGAAAAACAATATTTTTCGAATATACTTAAATGTTAACAGCATGTAGAGAAAATATTATAAAATGGTAACAAGTTTACTAAATCCAATAACAGAATACATTTTCAAAAATTAATAAAGTAGCAACAAATCCAAAAATGAAATATGTTCAAAAATTAAGTTTGCACACATATAAAGTGTTCAATATCACCGTTTGGATAAAATGAACCAACTACATTAAACAAAAATAATGAAATTTTCCTTTCCTGTTTTATATATTTAGGTAAATAAAAAGAATATTCTGGGCCCAAGAAAAGAAAAGGTCTAAGAGTAACATTGCAAGGTTTGGGTACTGTAACATCCACTCCCCCCCCACATTGTTCTGTTCTATAACTCACGATGCATTCTATTTCCACATTTAATACAAAATGATCCACTGCATGCGATAGAAAACCATGTTTTTACAAATCCTGTGATACAATACTTCCAGACTACCTACAATATTGTCATGAATAATGTGTGTAAAGTATTGCTACAGTGGATACCATCACATAGGTGTATAGTAGGGAGCTATAAAGCTCTGGATGAGTTGACAAAAAAAAGGAACAACATTAATCATGAAACCTTCACATTTGAAGGCAAAATTAAACACCAAGAAGATGTCACAACAACAATTTTTATATTGAAATGAAACAGGCACTGAACAGAAAGCCATGTGGAGACATTGCTATAGACAAAATAAGGATCTCCAACATCAGTTGCAATATTTCACTTGTTGTCCAGGCATGATTGTCTGGTGCAGCACCTGAAGAGGATCTCTGACATGAATTTGGATATCTGCGTAAAATGTGAAGACCCTGACAGTAAAATGAACAAGGAGCATCTTCTGGTCTGCAGGAAAATTGATAAAACCAAGCAGGACAGAAACAACTATATTGGACTATACTGGGAATTCAGATCAATGATGATGTAAACCGATTTTGAAGTCATTGGAAACACACAAGCTAAATAAAACAATATGGAGGTTGGAAATCATCAACAGTTATGTAGATGATTGATTCAAAATAAAAATGATGTTTCCAATCAACCATTAGACTTATTGAAAACAACAGAAATTATATTAATATAAACACTGAGTCTTCCTCTTACACATTTTCATGGAGGTTTATTTCCACAAATAACTTTTAATAATTGGAGAATTAATAACTTTTACTTCGGAATAAAGGATTAGAAATACAAAGCGTAATATATTGCATTGATGTCTTGTAAGCAAACAACGTTTAATTTATCATTAATTATTGCTTCAATTTAATGAATCTCAAAATTTTTGAACATTCTATATATGTCTTTGCTAAGTCATAGATAAAGTAGTGTATGCAACAACTTTATTAAGCTTTTAAGGCACTCAGGAGAAGTGAAGGTCACTCACTTTGCTCGTGTCCTAACTTGCTTCTCTCTCGTAATTTAAAGGCTATCGTAATACAATTGTTACATAAACTACTTTAGGACCATATTAAATGTTGAGCTTGACTTATGAGAAAAATTATACAGTATAACAAACACACAGAACACAATTCTCATAAAAAATACGCCTAAGTGTCAGAAGTGTTTCAACAACAAGGTCGTCCTCTTCAGTGATACACGAGCTACATCAATCAAACTATAACTTGTTTGGTTTGATTAACGAGTTATACTTTGATTGGTGTAGCTCGTGTATCACTGAAGAGGACGACCTTGTCTTTGAAACGCGTCTGATACCTAGGCGTATTTTTTGTGAGAATTGTGTTCTGTGTGTTTGTTATACTGTACTTTAGGACCCACACCAATTTTTTATACTATCATCAACATGCTCTGAACAAATAAAAACCTCAAAAATATTTGAAAGAGGTGTTTATAATTTGGGGAAACTTTATATGAATATAATATGTCTATGTATGCCGCTATAACTCTGCTGCATAAAATATTTTGAATTTGAATATAGTCCAAAACAATAGTACTTATATTTAACTGTAATGTTTCATCATAAAAAACAACATTTTTCATTGTGATTTTGTTTCTCTATTTAGATACGACTAGAGGGCCCTTTTGGTGGCGGTAACCAAGACTGGTACAAATTTGAAGTTGCTGTGATGGTGGGCGGAGGCATTGGTGTTACTCCTTATGCTTCCATTCTAAATGATTTAGTGTTTGGAACTTCGACAAACAGATATTCTGGTGTAGCTTGTAAGAAGGTAAGTTCTTTGATAAATTCAGAGTGAAATAGGTAAAAATTTATTGTAAACAGGATTGTTCAATTGTGGCAAATTTTAAGTCTTTTCACAGTAAGATTCAATTAAAATATTTAAAAATAACAAAAATCAAGATAAAAATATCTTTTCAGAAAATGTTATTTCAACAGTTATCTTCCTCTTTGATAAAACGTAGAATATGTCTAAACAAATAATAAAAGAAAACTCTTTTACAATTTTTAGTGTATGTACAACAATCTTCCCTTGCTCAACTCACTAGTTCTGCAAAACTTAACCACAAAAGTTGTAGATCGTACAGGTATGATTTTCAAAGAAAGACTGATCAGCTAATTTGACATACCCACCTTTAGGAATCTGCAATCAGTCTCCTGACCATGTGTCATGCCCCCCATAGAAGTCTGGCTAACCTCCCCAATTTCCCTCCTAGTATGCTCTGTTAGAGATAACTACAGGGGCTCAAAGAATGCTCCAGAGGGACATCTCCTCCTTAGTTCGAGGTCTGCTCAAAGTAGTTGCACAAAAATATTGAATTTATATGTAAGAAAAGAAGTTCCAGAGAATATGTGGGTTGTTTGTAGTTTAGTGAGTTCTGTTTAGAATGTGCTTGTGTGGGCGGAGTTGGGACATTCAATACAGCGTGCTATCCTATGATTAATTCAATTCCTTGTTATCTCTTGGTCAATATAATCTTTTTTTAAAAAAAGAACATAAAATAAAAACTCTTGCACTTAAATATTCTAATAGCGTCAGAGTCAGAAGAGGACATGAGTTAGCCAAGAGAACTACTGGCTGATATGATAACCTATAATTTCAAAAGTAACATAGTAGAATTGCATTCATATCTAAGAGAATGCTCTCTATATCTATATTATGAGATTTCAATTTTTTATTTATTTTATTTTATTTTTTTATTGAAACTGGTCTGAAATACCAACCATCAAAATTTTCATCTATCATCATATTCATTTGCTACCTATATAGTCAACCACTGTTGTACTATATATTTGATTCTGAAAACACACACTGAATTACACTAATTCATGTTTTAGTTCTCTTCAGCCTTCTCATTGTATTGACGTTGTCAAGCAGTTGAATAGCTTCTACGTTGACATGCTGGTGCAATCTAGATTCATGCTTTGCAGCAAACCTTTTAATTTCACTGGATCCCAAGGTCTCGATGTAGATCACTATTTCTGATGTAGCATGGAGCACTTACCATGTTCCGTAGCACTCTATTCTGAAAGGTTTGAATACATCTGATGTTCGTTTCCTTCGCACAACCCCACAGTTGTATTCCATAGAGCCAAATTGGTTATATATCATAATTTTGTTGTGTATTGACAATTGAGAATTTCGTCCCAAGAGCCAGTACAGTTGTCTATATTTGAGACCAAGTTCTGTCCTTTTTCTTCTGATGTGCTCCTTCCACTGTAACTTTGAATCTAGTGTCATCCCCAAATATTTGGCAGTGTCTACATATGGTACTACAACTCCATTTAAAGTAACTGGAAGACTATTCTCTATTGATTTGTTTGTGAAATTGATATGGACAGATTTCAGTTCATTTAGCTTGATTTTCCATCTCCTAGTCCATTGCTGTATCTGGTCACTAGCATCCTGAAGCATAATGGTAGCTTCACCTACGGTCGAACCAATCACCATTATGGCCGTGTCATCAGCGAAAGTAGCAATTTTAATATGTGGGTGGAACAATTGGAGATTTGTGGGTTTAGTTTAGAATGTGCTAGTACGGTATGGAGTTGTAGCATGCAATATGTTGATGTTACCAGAAGAGGGCTGTTGGATGAATGGCAGCAATGGAGCGTCTAGTGTATGAGCTTCAAACGAAAGTATTGAGATGGATTATCTATTTTGTAAAATCAATAGTAGTGGTTAAACTGACTTGGAACCCACTCTACTATATAGTAGTTATAGATTCAAGGTTAAAACAAATACTTAAGCTCACAACTAAGTATAACACAAAACATTGTCAATCATGTATATGACTTACTTGACTTATTTCCTTTTATCTCCTATTGGAGCATAGGGCGTCCAGAAGAGCTCTCCATCTGTCCCTGTCTCCGGCAAGTGCCTTCACTTCTCTCCAAGTCTTATTAACCTCTTTTCCTTCTTTAATAACGGTCCTCTTCCAGGTTTCTCGGGGTCGACATCTTCTTCTGACACCTTGCGGGTTCCAATCTAGGGCCTCTTCCTCAATAGTTCCGTCTGGCTTCCTCAGTGTATGTCCTAACCACCTCCACTCCCTCTCTCGAATCTGCAGTTTGACCCGAATCATGTATATAAACATACAATAACAATATTTTATCATACAAATGTTGTTTCTACTGACATTGCGTTTTTAACATTTTACTCCCAAAAAAAAATCATTTCTCTTACCCACTTTTTTGTTGTATATAACATTTACATTTTATGATAATTCTAAATAGTTTCCTTAATAATTCTTTATTGATGTTTAAAAACAAAAACCTCTCTGTTATCATCGCCTTAAAAAAAGATGAACAAAGCAGAAAATAAAGACCTCTACCCCTAAAATACTGTAATGCATCAGGATTGAAAGATAACAAGAGTTGGTTATGAGAGACTTGATAGGAAAGAGAGGGATCTAACCTAAGACTGCGTGAAGAAAGCTGTAGATCCAGCTAAAAACCTTGAGATGTCCTACTCGTACTCACTATAAGTGAGCCCATGAGGAGTGCTGTCATTTGAAGTTACCAGAAGTCGACCGATAGATGGCAGTATTACTGAGCTTCAAACTGTCCCGTGGAGATGGCTAATGTATTTTGTATATGAAATCAATGACATTATCTATGCAGCAATGTTAGACTCTCCAGTTTATTATATATTTTAACGACTGCTTAGAAATTTTCTCTAGTTTTGAAATTATTGATAATCATTACTAATATGTAGATAAACATGATTCACCAACTAAAAGCCATATCTCTTAAATAACATCTTATATAAGTTATATCAAAGTTTAAAATTTTGGGCTTACTTTGGATTTTCTCATCAATTCATACTTACCGCTCTAAAAACATAAAAATTGTATTTCATCCATATTGAATCGTAATTAAAAATTTTCATAATTTCAGGATAAACCCTTATATTTATCTCTACTTTCCAAGGTTTAAAAACGGAAATTCAAATATTCTAGTTTTGTTTGACCATAACTAGACCACCAAAGAAAGATATAAGTAAAAACAGCAACCAAATTATTCAAGCTGGTTGTCAGATAGTAACGATCATTTATACAAACATCATTGTTTCATTTTGTTTCACATCCAAACATCATCCGCATCTTGTGTGTATGTTCTTGAATGTGTATAGATCTAAAATGAAAATTTAAATTCAAGTTTATTGTTTCAACATGCTGATTTTACTGAGCTATACTCCGGCCGTGATTATTATAAACTGTTAACCTGTTGAGGAGTATGTACATCCTACTTATCACTTCTTAGAAAAGTATGGTGCAATTCCCTGACAGACCTTCAAGGAGTAAAATTGCATTTTAAATTCTAAAATAATTTATTGAAAAATCCTAGTTTAAAACTCATTTTACATTTTTTTACTTTAGTGAAATGTCAAAAATTAACACAGTAATCACATTCAGTTGTTAAATATTTATATTTATTTTTTACTCATATTAGACTGAAACAGATTATAAAAGACATTCCTCTTCGACTCCCTTTTTGGAGTGTATTCACAAATGAAGCATTTCTTTGTTTCTTTTTTTGTACATCATTACCAAACTCATTGACAGTGTACAATTATTAGATAATAGAATGTATAGGAATATAGAACAACAGAATAAAAAACAACACAATTTTTGCATTAATAATGAAACAATGTTTTGGACGTAAAGTCACGTCTGTCCTCTTGGGGGAACAACCAGCTTCAGACGCCCATATATTTTTGGAATCAAAATTGCTTACTCCTCAACTGGTTAATTCAAATTTGGTAAAGACTTGTTACACAATCATCTATATATAAGCTAAGTTCAGTCTCATTACTATAGGCTTTTCTTTTTTTTGAAACAAACAAGATTTGTTAAAGTATCTCCCAAACGTAGGTCAGAAGCATCAACAAATCTTTAATTAAGTTAAAATGTTCCAGGTCTACTTCCTTTGGATCTGTCCTTCACACCGCCATTTTGAATGGTTCATTGATGTGCTTCGTGATGTAGAGAAAAAAGATGTTACCAATGTATTAGAAATACATATCTTCATTACTCAATTCTTCCATAAGTTTGATCTTCGTACAACAATGTTGGTAAGTTAATAACAATAGTTATTTGTGCAACTAGTGAGCAAAGTGGCACTTTTTTAAACGAGGCAAGCCTCGTGCGTCAATTTTATCGAGTTTAAAAAAGACACTGCTCACAAATTGCACATTATACTTTGTCTACAGTTATTTTGGCAATAACAACAGTTCATACTGGCGGTCGTACTTTTCCCTTGATTTGACAGGAAGGAGATTTAATACAACGTTGTTAGCTTTTTCCGCTAATTTAGGCGGGGTATTTGACACGTTTTCATCCTCTGAACTGCCCATATTTTAAAACTAACTACACAAAATATAGCAGTAGTGTTAAACAACACATCAACACTGAGTAGAAGTTCTCACGTCAAAACTGAGGTTATTTATGAATATTACAAATAACGTAGGTGTATTGTTGAGGAAACGGGATTGCCAACTTCAAAACTCGGCAAACGAAAAATACTCTCAGTGTACATACACTGTCAATCATCTTCATGAATAATTACTTCCTTTTTCAACTCTAAAACGTTGTTTTGTTGTTTATTTATGTTATTTTACATGTAAGAATTAATCTAACCTACATACAGGATATTTCCTGTATATTATAAATCATTCAAATAAACTTAACCTAAATTTCGTTTTGTTCGGTTGCCATTCGGAGTGAGCAAAGTAGTGGGCAAAGTGAAACTGTTGAGAAATCAGCTGTTTTGCAAACTAATTTAAATGAACAAAATGCCACTTTGTCAACAACTGTAGACAAAATAAATTGAAATATTATAATTTTAGTAAACGTTTCTTTTTTTTTATTTTAGTTTGGCCACCTAATTAGGAAATTA
The DNA here is from genome assembly GCA_963513935.1 of Aphrophora alni. Taxonomy (NCBI): domain Eukaryota; kingdom Metazoa; phylum Arthropoda; class Insecta; order Hemiptera; family Aphrophoridae; genus Aphrophora; species Aphrophora alni. The sequence goes on along the minus strand of OY740776.1, from coordinate 16,060,195 downwards.
TTTACAACTATTCTGTTTTAAGTCCTTTAATATTAGAAAGGAAATATTGATGAGTTTTTTAGGATCACAAATATAAAAATACCAACCATCTTGTTTCATCAATGTGTAGAGCATACTTGTCTTTATAGACACTGTAAAAATGTTATTTAAATTTAATTGAATATGTTCTTATAAAATATGTTTCCATTTATTTATTAACTTGCAAATCAGTGATTCTCATATTCTTGTTTTAAAATTATTCAATAATGATGGATTGTTCATATTATTATTATTATTGTGTAATTAAACTATTCTCATCTTCCATGAGCAGCTCGGAAAGAAATAGTCAGAGGTACACTTAATCGGGTAAGGCTAAATACTGTGAGAGGTCACCAATTATCCCACAGACTCTGTATGCGACACCTTTTCCTCGGTGACATTTATCTCTACTGTACGATTCACTTTAGATTTTAAAGTTAGGTTGAAACTGTTGAAAGTAGAACAAATAAAAGAAAATGTTCGAGATGAAGACATAGTAGGAGGAAGGTACGGTGAAAAAAACTGTGTCAACAAATTGTTAAATTTTGTAACATGTAAAAGTAAATCTAGTGTACTTGAGTAAATTAAACAAAATTATTATATATATTATATCAAATATAATTAATGTTTTCAGTACATCTGCGAAAATCACTTTCAGCGACTTTCGAAAACAAGTATGTTCACAGGGCTGAAAGCTATCAATCATTTTGGACGTCCTGACATGTCCTCATTTCTTAAATTTGTTCAAAAGAAACACAGCTATGTAAGTATATTTTGTATTTAAAAATATTGATATTAATTAGATATTGTACGTATAATGTTTGAATTTGATTGAGCCACTAAATAAATTACTCAGTATGCAGCTGACATATTGGGATGTGAATTTCCCTTGATGTTATTGTGTATTTTGGCCTGTTATTAATATAAAATTCAGATTGAAAAATTGTACAAAATTAGCTATTATAGGCTCATGTAATAGAGTGGAATGATAGATGTTACTGAAAACTTGTGTACTTTTTATATTTATATTCACATTCTTGATAATTGCAAGTATAGATTAGACTACATATCTGGGTGGAATTTACTAATTATTTCTACAAATCTGTGTTTATTTTTGTGAATGTATGTATATATGTATGTTTATATAATTGTGTATTACTTTAGGGAAGACATGGTAATATGCAATTGTATACATAATACCACCCCTGTAATTGGGTTTATGAGCTGTTTGGGCTGCTTTTGGAACAATTTAGTACAATATATTTAAAAACTAAGTAAAATATCATTGTATTATTGTTGCAATAAATGACTGTTATTATCGTACGTTAGAGTTTAATAGGGCACATAGCCTATTATTTTAGATTTTGTATGGATATGAGACACAGACTTACCTTGTAAAGTGGTATCTTATCCATACAAAATCTAAATTAATTTGTTACTATTACGTAAGTCATTGATAAACCTATGGAGACCTTGGTTAAATTTCACTTTTCCCGGCAATATTATAATGTATTATGTTTTCAATTTTTCCAAAAAAGTTCCAAAGTCAAAATAGTCTAAATTTGTTTATTTTAAAATAATTATAAAATCATTAACATAGTTCAACAACTAAGCAAATATTTTGAGCTGAATGGTAGTGATATCATAAGGCACCTTAGAAATACCAAAATGTTTATAATATATTAACTACATTTTGTATTTAATTTAGGTGAGCAAAATAGGTGTGTTCAGTTGTGGGCCTCGTCCTCTAACAAAGAGTATAATGTCAGCGTGTGAAGAAGTCAATAAGGGACGTAAACTACCCTACTTCATCCATCACTTTGAAAACTTTGGCTGACTTTTCCTTCATTACAAAATTTTATCTATTTTAGTTTTTAAGAGATTGTTAAAGAGCTTGTAGTGTAATTTGAGCAAATTTGTTTGGCAAAACAAAAGTAATGTAACGAGTAATTTTTGTATTTAATTACTTACATCGATTATCGATTATTTTTAAAATGAAACAATATTAAAATAAATAAAATTTGCGTAATTATGAGTAGACCTATACCCTCACAGGCTTTTTATTGGTAATTGTTTTGTATACAAATTGTTATGCTCTAAATTTTTGGGTTTTTCGAGGACGGACAATTTCTTAATGTTTTAAATATGATTATTTGCCTTAAATGAAAGTGTAAAATCCTTCACGATTTCAAAATTTAAAATGACTGACCTAAAGAAAATAAAAACATGCTCTGTAGCATTATCAAGATACAGTTTCCTCTATGAAGCCTATTTGATAAAATCTACTACTTTGAAATAAAACAATTTTTGTTCATTAATTTTTTAATATAATTTCCTTTTAGCTCAATACAAATTCAACTATTTCTGTGCCTTTCAAAAAATATGATTACTTGAACTCAGCAAAATAGATATTTTTTTCAGCCTGACCTATACAAATTTTGTTTCACCTAACCATTTTCTCAGATTTAAAAAGAGAAAGAAGTTGCAAGCGACCAAGTCTGGTGAATACAGTGAAAGAGGTAGCACAATACGACAATTTTTGTAACGTAAACTGCAAATGTGTGAGCTGGTGCATTGTCATGATGAAAAGACACTTTTCTTCACTAATGGTCACTTTTTCATTAATTTAACGTAAAATTGACCCTATAAAGAAGACTCTATTATACGGTCCTTTAATTGTTTTCGCTTTTCCAGAAAGTCAATTATCCCATGTGAATAACCAGAAAATTGTGGCCCATGACCTTTTGTCCGATGAACCATTTTTGATTCTTCATTTCTGGTATGTAGTAATGAATCTGTGTTTCATCAATGCCTCAGAAACTTACTTCTATTGTACTTGAACTTGACCAAATGGTCATTCAATTTCATTTTTGATATCCGTGAGTGACACAACACCCATCTTGCCAATAGCTTTCTCATACCTAAATGTACATACATGAAAATAAAAACATGTTCATTTAAGATGTTTACCACCATTGCTATATCCCTTATCTTCACTCAAAGATTGTTAAATACAATATCATGCATTTTTTACTATCTCCAGTTGTGGTCTTATTCAAAAAGTATCAGCTTAATTAGTGCTTGAACGACCGCAACGAAATTCAATGAACTATTCCATGAACAAAGCTGAGTCTTCATTATACTTCTTTAGCTATTCTTCACCTTCCTTAATGGTTTTTCGACGCAAACAGTAATCGTTTATCAGCACAGAAAATTCACCTTTTTCCATTGCAGCGTAGAAACAAAAATTTTCTGCTTTTTAATGCTGACAATAATTTTTTATTAGACACATTAACTTGAAAGTTTGTGTGTACCTTAATAAGACAGCTAACCTAAGGAAACTTACTATTTGAAACCATGACTATCTCTTATCAAATCTACGATGTATCAAACGTAGAAACAAAAGTAGAAAACACAGGGTAGAATAACTGTGTTACAAGAGTCGAAACGTGAACTTAATTAACTAATATATTTTTAAAAAACTTACTTTAAAGTGTTCTACAGTTAATTAATATCAATCATTCAAAATTAACAATCAAGGAGAACTAATTTCAAGTTAGCTCAAATGACACTACAAATTCTGAAGTTCATTTCAACGAAATTAAAATATATCTAATTGTATAAATAAATACAAACTGTTGTAAATACACTTTTCATTTGATATTTTACTTTTTCATTCTTTGTTTTTAAACTTATTTATACTTCTTTTATCATTACTTATTTATGTTAACTTATAAAATTAAAAGTGCTTTGCATATTTTGTTCTTGTAGTTTGGCAACTTTGTGTATATTATAGGAAGTTTTTTTAATTATTTTTTGCTCCTAAATACAGTTTATAATCTAGTTTTCAGGCCAATTTCTAGACGTTCCGTTGATGGTTAAATTATTTTAACCTTCCTTTCTTTTGTATTGATCAGTCCATTGTTAAAACTCTGGATATATGCAAGTTACATACAAAACTGTTTATATAATCATATATTTAATCCGAGAATATTATAAATCAATATTTATGATTGGAAAAAGAAAAAGAGTAGGTAATTTTGTTTCGAAAATATCATGAGATACCCCTACTTATATTTTTTTAAATAAATTGAGAGGACAAATTCAAAATTATTTTGAGCTTTTAATAAAGTTTTGATAGAGAGTATTATTTCTATAATTTCATCTACAAAATGTAATTTTTTTTTCTTTAATACTGTATGGTAGAGTTGGAAGATAATTATAATAAATGGAAATTTCAAAAGCAGATGTATACGATGCCTAAATTATACTTAAGTCTATATTATTAAGTTTTTGATCATTGAATTATTTTCTACAGTGTAAATCGTTTATAATGATGTTCAAGAAACTGTACCGGTACAGATTTGGTCGTTGTAACTGATAGGCATTGTACTTTAGGTCTATTTTCAAAACATCTACATAATATGTAGACATACAATTTAAAATAAATTGTAGTACAAGAAACTGAAAGACATATTTTATTGTGAAATAATGATACAAGTAATTTATATTACTGATATTTTTTATCTAAAACTATTCCCATTTAATAACAATTTATGTGCAGCATAACTTTTTTTTATATAACCACTTTATTAAAGCTTTATGAGGAAGATCTCGATTGCTTCATTTTCAAATTATTTTAAAAAAGAGATTGTATTTTGTCCTTCTAAATGGAGACACGTCACATTCCATTGCAAAATTTCCGTCAGTTTCTCCATTTTCCAATTTCTATGCTATGTGAGCCTTTTCTTCAACACTAAACACTTTTTTTCATTTTTGTGACATTTTGAAGACTACTTTAATTTATTTTAGAAGACAAGTACCTGAGTTAGAAAACAAAGTTTCAGGTTATGTGGAAAAAGGGTCTGGACTGAGTGTAAAAAAGGAAGAAACCGAGCATGAGAAACCCACATAAAACAGAGTGTTGATTTACAGACTGTCATTATATCGGGACTAACTGTGTAAAGAAAAATCAATTAAAACATGTAGCTAAAATGATATGTAATTATAAGTAGTGTTGTTAAAAGTGGCTAGTTAATTACAGGTCTTATTTGGAAATCGATTGGAAACTTCAGATCGTCGCTAAAACTGGTAGTAAGCGATTTACACTGTATTTTCAATTTTGTTCAAAACTTATTTCTTTCTTGATACTTTTACTTAAAGAATATTTCTAAACAAACTTATTTGTAATTAAAAACTCTTAATAATTATTAATCCCCCCCACAAATTTAAAGTTCCCTATCACATCAATTATTTAAATTTGTTTTATCTTTGACCATTCCATTCTTTTTACATTCTTCACGCCATTCTTTAGTTGTTAATTTAAAGAATTTTATTATTGTTAACTTTGTCATCTATTTATTTATATCTAACGTTCTGTGTGTAAAGTTTTATACCAAAATGTAATAAATTAGTAATTTTAGATAGATTATTTGTAAGAGTTTTTTGTAATATAATTTGTAAGAAGTTATTAAATACGCTGTGAGATCTGATACAAAGCCGGCTGAAAAACAACTAATCTTTTTAATTCAATTAGTATATTTTGAATATTGTTACTTTACAATATTTAAATGTGAAAGTTTAAAATATAAAATACAAAGTAGGGTAACCAGTACTTCTATTGATACTTTAGATGAAGTAAATTTAGATACTTTCATAGAGTTGACGGTAAAAATAATACAAATTTTAATATTTTGGCTTACAGTGACATTTAAGTAACACAATATTATTTTATTAGTTGTTTTTCAGTTTTAAATTTTGTAAATGATGTATAAAAAAAAAAATGTTGGTATGTGCAATTTGTATTAATTTAAACTTGAAAATGTGGAATTTGTTTTTATTTGTCTTTTTTTAAACCTTTAAAATTCTTTTCCTCATGATAGGAGTCACAACAAAAATTATAAATGCCTATCTGTCACTGTCTTTCATTGGAAAGCCTCATTCTAAAGCAATAACTGATAACTAGGCGTGGATGCAACAGATACAGACATAGTCTGACAGTTGACTTCGTCCATCATAGCACTCCCATTCGCAAATCTTTGTACACGATGAGGACAGATAAATGTTTTAAGATTCCTTGTTCGGCACAGATTAGTTTCGCTTAAGAAAAAAACCTTCTATAAAGTTCTACAAAAAGGCTTATCCACACACACATCACACATAAAATATCTAACATTTCCTCTGTGGATACAGATAGTACCTACATGGATTTATATTTTATAAATCCATTAAAAATCATTCCAAAAACCATAATTTGTCTATTTAAAAATTGTATCGTATTGTCTTGGAACTGTTAAGTATAATATTATCATTACCTTATATAGGTTGCCTTCAGTCCATATTTGTATATTAGCTACAGTGCTGTCTCGTCGATCACTGTCGGCTTCGACAGGCTTAGTATCAACACTTACACACTTACACACTAACACATAACACAACGCTTCACAAGATCCGAATGTAACTCTTTGTTAGATAATACATTTTTATTTGAGAAAGTTTGTGGCCACATTATTAGTGTTTTTCTACGGTGCGGCAGGTAGGAGACTGGTTTGGAACTGGTGAATAATTGAACATAGTAACATGGTTGAAAATTTGATCATTATACAGTTTTTTAATTTTTATTATTGTTAAGTCATAGATAAAATAACTTTTAATCTCTCTGGATATTTGCGATTTGATAATCTGTAATCTTGTTGGTCGTACGTAATCAGTCAGACGTAGAATTGCTTGCTATGATGCGGCCATAGCTCACATCGCGGGTGTGGATCGGTGCGATGTCTGCATCTTCAGTGACTCCATGAGTGCACTGCAACTCTTGAAACAGTACAGACCATCAGACTACTATCATAGAACAAGCGACAACCATCTTATGCTTCAAAAATTAAAGAACAGAAACATTTGGTTTCAATGGGTTCCTGGGCACTGTGGTCTACGGGGAAATGAGGAGGCGGACAGAACAGCTAGGACAGCCGCTGACTTGAGCCCGATTCCACTGAGCAGTCTGTCACTGAGTGCGAGCATTGCTCTTTGTACAGAGCTCTACAGGAAAAATGGATTGAACAATGGAAAAAATGGTCGTAATCTCCATTCAATACAAGGAAAGCCAAACGATTTGACAACTTACAAAGGAATCCCCTGCTCAGTTTCCATGTTTGCATCTAAGGCAAGAACTGGGCACATTGTGACTCATACGTATCTTTTCCGTTTTGGACTGGCTGAATCACCGGTCTGTTTGGTTTGTCAAGAAAAAGAGGAGACTCTCCAACACATCCTTCTTCAGTGCCCTGGACCGGGGAGTGCTGCCGGGAATATGTTGAGACCCATGCTAGAAAAGGATTTCACCCTTACGAGAGTACTAATGAACAACATCTTTTGGAGTTTTGGAGACTGGCCAGAAATGTTTATGAGAGACACCGTATGGTTGGTATCACCTGATACTAGATATACGCAGAAGATATAGTAAGTAAGTAAGTAAGTCATAGATGGGGTTGGAAGAAAAATTCAATTTATAGTTGAACATGTTGCATGGGTTGATCTTGTACTCCATATAGATCTGGAATTCTTTTAATAAGTTCATTTTTCCACCCTTTTTAACGTTAAGTATTATTTGTTTCTATGTCTGTGTATGTGTAGTTTCCATTAGTTAAATGTTCTGGGTAGTTTGAGGTTTGTCTATCTAACATTGCTTTCTTGTGGTTAAGTAGATGTTCCTTGAATCTTGTTTTAAAAGATAGTCCAGTTTGTCATATATATATATATGATATATATATATATACAATATATATATATATATATATATTGTACTGGAGCCATTACAAGAGAGTTTGTTTATTCTACTAGTCAAGAATTTATCGATGTGGATAAATCAATTTATTATATAATGAAGAGTTACACTCACATCTTGTGAAGTGTTGTGTTATATCTTACTTGTCCAAGTATTGATACTAAGCCTGACGAAGGTGATAGTGATCCGTGAAACACTGCTGTAAATATATACACAAATCAAGACAAAAGAAAAAAGGTAATTATAGTATTTTACTTAACAGTTCCAAGGCAATTCGATAAAATTTTAAAACGGATAGAGTCACGCAAAAATTGCCTACAAGTACCTTAAACCAAAGAACAAAACTACATCTCACAAAATTGAATATTCTTTACAATAATTATAAATCTTTATCAGCGAATAAAGCATAAACCATTGCAAAAAAGACTTGAATTAATATCCATTATAGTGATCAGATTTTGAACCATGATACTATGTTCAAAACATTTTATCTATTAAATCTAAAGTAGAACATGTTGAACCTGATTTATTTCACTCACAATACTTGGAACTCATTTCTTCCACTAATAATTAATTTGTGAAGGTGACTTAAATGTGCATGGTAAGAAGCTATGTTTTCATTCTCGTATTGTTCGACATATTGGATGATGAAATTCAATTTTTTTTTTTAACTTCGCTCAACTTTAGTTTGATTTGTTGCTGTCATCAGCTTCTTCTTCTTCTTCTTCTTCTTCCTCCTCAGAACTTGCTGCTGCCGTCACACTATCCACAATTTACCCTTCAGTAAAAATGTGAAATCCGGGATCTTCAACTGCCTCTAACTACAATTCAATATCCCTATAGATACAGCCTCTTCACCATATTCATGTAGTATTTTGTGAAAATCTGTTATCTCACACCATCTGCTTCAACATCTTCGTTTATAAGAAGTTTCTTCCAAGCCCTTGGCTAAAGTTGAAAATTTTATGTCTTTCATGGCATCAACAAAACTGTAAATCAGGATCCTCATGTTAAAAGATTTTATATTCAACAAAATCCGTTGATTTCTAGTAACTTATTGTCCATATTTCGTGGTGTATAAATGATGCCCCGATCCATTAGTTGGTTTAGGGATATTGTGTTTGGTGGTATAAACATGCGCCTATTTCATCTATAAACATCTTCCCATCATTACTAGACATATGTTCAGTACCATTTAAATGACATCGACATAGTAAGGTAAAATTAATGCTTTTACTATATCACTGGGAATTTTTAAATCTTCAATTTGGAATCTTGCAATTTCTGCCACAGATTTGTTGTAAAACCAGTCAAGAATAAATTTTGAAGTAACCAAACACTCTTTAAGTTACAATAATAAATGAGTAAACTATGCATTATATTTTTTAATGATTGCTGATTTTTACTTTTACCTAACAACAGATTTTAGCATGTGACACATAATGCGAAAATATATTCTTTGCTAATGTTATTCTTTCCAGTTGTGTTTTTGTCAGACTTGGACACTTTAGTTTTTTTGTAAAACTCTTCAATTTTGACCTATCGTAGAAATTATACTGGTAGTTTAGCTGTAAACCTTTTTTTCTTATAAGTTCGTACAATTGTTTCTTGAAAATATCAATAGCTTCAACATCTGCACTAAGACTTTCACCACAAACTTTCATATTTAAAATGTTATACCATCTTTTAAAACGGAAAAACCTGCCCGAACTTGCAAAAAATCAGTTAATTCCCAACTGGTCAGCCAATCTGTCTTCCGCACCCTGGATTTCAACCCTTCTCACAGACAATTCGTTTGAACGTAACTAAGCTGAACAAACCTACAAATTGTTCAGAATTGTGTAATATTTTGAAAATCAAAATTGTTCATTGATTATACAAAATTTGATAAAATTTAAATATTAAAAAATCCAAAAGATGTTGTAAGTAAAAGAAAGGCAGTAGAATTTTTGACGAATAATACATCTTCAAATTTTTGAGCTTTGAAACTGGGACAAACAAGTAGACTACATCATTGTCAGAAGTTCAACATGGACATTTCAGATAGGCAAGGACTGTACACAGTTATTCCTAGATATTAAATAAATACCTAAACAAATTTGTATTTGATTTCACTGGATTTCATATCAAAGGATATGATATGAAATACTCAAGTACTCTTGTATTTCCCAAGAGCTGTGTACAAGAAATTTGGGCTGCAAGAGGAAACTGTAGAGTACTTGATCTATAAATGTGAATTCCTCTGGAAAGGATTGAGAGCCTTCAATCTTTGACAAAGGAACCCCTAAAAACAACTTTGTAAGGAAGATTTTAAAGGTCATATGATGCATACCAGTGATGTCTTGGATCATCAAACCGTTATATTTATTTTGGAGCTCAATAAGAACTAGTGGCTGACATCCAAAATTGTTAAACCACTTAATTGAAGAAAAGCCAGGGGTGGATAGAACCAGTTACCCTCTTCCTCTCAAGATTGCACCACGTCCCCTAGCATACCAAGTGTCTTTACTTAGCTACCATCTTAATGACAACCCTTAGGGGCTCACTATAGTAAGTTCACCCTTGCCAATTCCCGTGAGAGCTAGCTGGTTTTTTGTTAGATCTCTCGCTTTCATTTTTCCTATCATATCTCTCTTGATGAACTCTTGTTCATTTCTGACCCTGATACTATTAGAGTATTCGAGAGCTAGGGGTTTACATTTTATCTTCTTTTTTCTTATAAAGCAAGAACTGAGAGATTTTTTGCTTCAAAGAAAAAAAAATTAATGACACTGATTCTCTTATCTACTTAAAACCAATACTCACTGGTCACATAAATTCTGTCCTCAACTGTATCTTTAGTGATTCGATACATTGATTTTCCTTTGTAAAATATACTTCATATATCTCCCAAAACACAGACGTTCATGTCTCTTTTCACCCTTAAGGAAAACATAAATAAAACATTTACTTTTCAATAAAATCATGTAAATAAAAAGTTAATTTTTTTTAATATATTTTTTGTTTTTGGAAGACTAAGAAACATTATAATCAATCAACAAATATTGAGATGTCTTCTTTATGTTTATATATTACTTCAAACTATATACAAAATCAAATTAATTATTTCTAATTATTTTTTATTAACTGTTGAGTTACCTCATACTAAATTAGTTTACAATTATTTTTTTAATAGTACATGCTTTGCCTTAATAATGTTAAATACAGTTCTTTAATACCGTTCAGTTTAAAAGAATAATTTTTAAATATTGAAAAGAAAGTACAAGTATTAGGTTCGTCCAATTTTTACCAGAGAACCAACTCCCTGAGTATATCACTGAATTAATCGTTATTTTTTAAAGTACTAAAATTTTGGTACAAATGTACAAGTTACTACTTTTATTACGTAGTGCTAAGGGGACTTCAATTACCTACCAAACTCTTACGATTGTTTTCAATCTTAAAGCATGTTCACACAAATAGAAACATTGATAAACTTTGATTCATTGATCATCAATTATCATCAAGATTTGAGAAAATTGGTTGGAAAAATTATGAGAAATTTTGTCTTTTATAACACCCCATAACAGATTTTCTTTTTTTGACTGATAACTCACAAACTAGTATTTTTAGAAAAATTGTGATCAGCCCTTCAAGTAGTGACCTTTTTTTTTAAAATTGTTAGAACTGATTTTGAGAAAATATTTATTTTGTGGTTTTTGGCAACTTCTTCTAAATTACGAGTTATAATAAATAACATCTTAAGATATTATGAAAATATACCAAATTTGATTAAAATCAGTCCACATGTTTGGGTTATATACGCCAGACGCTACAGACATCATTCCAGAAACCACTTTTTTGAACTTTGGGAAACTGAAAATTAATACATTCACAAAAAACTTAATATTGATTTTTTCCCATCACATAACATCATACTAGGTGTAACAAAGTCAAAATTTACAAACTCAATTCGACAAAGGAAAAAATCAATAACTAATCAATCTGGTGCTGGTTCAACATTTATCAACAAGTGATACTATGAATTTCTTAAATTAATATATAAAATAATTAACAATTCAAATATAAAATGAAATTTATATTAATTACAAAATAAATCTATTTCGTGTAAAGACAAAAATTGTTACTTTGGTGTAGAAGTTTCTGGAAGTTGACATATTTTCTGTTTATTTTAACATGTCATATCTTAAAATATAAAACTGATCTTTGAAATTCTAGATTATTTAATGTTTGTTTAAATGCCTAGAAAATTCGTTATTTTTTATGTGTAAAACAGAATAATTTGGATGCGATTTAACAACTGAGTTTTCTTCTAATCTTGTACCTACATTAGCTTAAATCCATTAAATCAATAAAACTACATGATCCTTAAAACAATAATTGTAGATCTTTACTACAAATTCAAATGGATCGTTATAAATACTGTCTTAAAACAAGTTCGGTTAAAATTAACAAACCTAATATCTAAAAAGAAACTTAAAATAACACAACTTAAACAATGATTTTATAACAGTTCAGTATATATCAACAGAGGTTTAATATATATTGAAAAGGCTCTTCAGAAATCAACTTCCGATCAGCTGGTAAATTCAAGCTTTCCATAGTAACACACATTGTTTGTTGTTGCAGTTAGTAACTACCTTCAGTTGTGTGGTCGTGTGGTCATTCAATTTATGTAAACGGAATAGCAGAATGCGACTGATATTCATCATTGCCTGAGTCAATTTTATGGCAATAAAGTTACGAGTGACAGTGTTGTGAGAGATTTGTGCGAGAAATTCAGGGATGGTCAACTGTGCATGACAAAGAAGGAAAATCATGTCTATCAATTATGACTGACGAAAGCGCTGTAGACCAGCTTCCAGAAAATTTCCTTCGGATTTTTAGATGGAATTGGTATTGCAAAATTGGATTTTCATAAGGTAGAATTGTGCAAGGTGAATCCAAAGATGATTACCACAAAAAAAACAACATTAAATGGGTGCAGCTTTTTTTATGCCTGGACAAAATTGTGACTGAGGATAAGACATAGTTAGGTTTGTAAACTATGAAACTAAGGAATTGCCCAAACAGTGAACACATCCAATGGCGGCGATAAGAACCTGTGGCCCCCCCCCGCAAGTTTGTTCATCGGGCCCCCCCTCTCCCAATAATCTTTAAAAACATTATTACAGGTATTTCCACCTAAGCTTGCACTTGGGCTTGGTGCGGCAGTGTTGGCAGGGGTGGATGGATGCTAGGCAAAGACCTTTCTGCGAACATTCCACTACTGACTCACAACATACTAAGTTTTATTAGTTTTAACTACTGATGTAGACATTAAATAATAAATATTGCTCTCTAAAAAATAATGGTTATTGCCGGTTTGGATGCACGATGCACAATCTTGTCTGAAGACATTTTACCTTATTTTAGTAATTTCTTGACAATACTCATAAAAATATTGTTATGATAGGGGGGGCGTGTGGCAGGGCCCGTGTTCTGGTAAAATTTCTCGAAAAATCCCGGTCAAGGCTCGCGGGCCCACTATTGCCGTCACTGAACACATCCTCAGTCCCCAAATTAATACTATAACCAGAAAATGATGGCTACAGTGTTTTGAGCAAGGAAGTTTTGTTGACTGAATTCATGAAATGAGGCAAAATAATAACAGATGTTATTGTGTAATCCAGAAAAAGCTTCGGAAAAGGTTTGCTCACAAGCGATGAAAATTGTCACACAGTAAGGTGTTCTTCTGAATGAAGCTTGCCTTGTTTGAGCAGTACAAGTGTGAAGTTGTTTACAACCTGCCAATATAGACCTGATTTGACACCAAGTGATTACCACATCTTTACGAAAATTAAACCCGGTCTTACTACTCTTTGAAACAAACGAAGAGCTGAAGAATGAAGTTACTTTCTGGCAGAGTTCTTTGACAAGGGAATACAAAAGCCAATGTCAGGATATAACAATTGTGTAAATTGTAGGAAACGAGTATGTCTAAAAATAATGTATCTATGTAAGTTTTTTGTATAATAAAATATTGTTATTTGTATTTAGTTTTATTCACTGGCTAAATGGAAGTGAATTTCTGAACAGCCGTCTTTCAAGTATAACATGTAGGTAATTTAGTGAGCAGGTACTTTAATATATCAGATGCTGAAGGATTGTTAAATATACAGTGTCTGAATCATCTTTACTACAAAATATAAAGCTGATTTATTATACATCTACTGGTGAAAGGATCTGTCTCTTGACATGACTTAAAGTCCCCATTTATAGGGGGAAGCCTTGACAATAGTTATGAAAAAATTGTGAAATAATTTTTGTGACGAATAATTTTGATTGGTTTTTATTTAGTTTTGGTGATGGGTAAGTGCAAAAGTTTGTTCAGACTGTTTATTAGTTTTGGATTTTTAGTACAGTATTAAGATTATTCAACAGAGAATAATATTTTCTTAACGCATTAATAGAGTGTGAAATTAGGTTTCCTGGGTCCAGATTGATTTGATTTGGAGTTTAAAGTGCCTTTTGAAAACCAGTCCTGGCACCGCAACCGATGACCTATTGTGCAACTAAAGCCTTCTCATTTTAGCTTAGCAGATTTGTTCCCCTTACAAGTTTGAGTAATCCACTAACTAGCTCATCCAATGATAGTTCCCCAAGAATTTGGAATCCAAAACCTTTCGCCTCTTATTGGTCAGGGCCTCACAATTGAAAAGTATGTGGTCTGATGTCACCTCATTGTTTCCAAACAATCTGCACACAGTTTCGCCATGATATGCTTGTCGCATAATAAATCCTGTAATTTGTCTGAGTTTTCCCCTTACCTTCGGGTCATTATTGTCCTTTCAGGACTACCTGATGGTATGTCCTTAAGTAATGATTTACTAGTATGAGAGTGGTCCTTAAGGCTTCCCCATCTTTGTTGGTGTTTTGCACGAACCTACCTGTTTATTTTCATCTTGGCCAGAAACAGGATGTTTCCTAAACAGCTGACTCAAGTCCTACAAACTCTGATGCACGCCCCTGTTTAGCTTGATTCTTGGGTTCTGGATCAATACCTTTCTATCAGTAGATGTAGTATAAATCACATTTTAATCAAATTACTCTGAAAATGTAAGACATTCTACAACTTTTTGACACTTTATGTATAAACAGGAAATGAAATTAATTATTTTCAACAGAAAAAGTAAATTCTAAACTAAATAATCGTCAAGAATATAATAACAACAATGATGGGGTTATTAACAATTTTATTTGGCATTTGCCTTCTTCAATAATTATTAACAACAAACAATTGTCATTGTAGTCGCAAGCCTTTAATGTGTTTTAAAACACTTCAGAGAAAAATTCAACATTGTACCAACAAAGAAACATAACTTGGAATGACTTAAGTAACAAATAAAATTTAGATAAATATAAAACATTAACATGTAACAAACACTAACTGGAAAAAAAATTTCAAACTTATTTTAAAATTAACTTGGATATCTAAATGCTTCTTTAATGCTTTGTCGGTCAGAGTAGTTCAAATTGATACAAGCACAATATTGTGTTATTTTTTAGAACACAGTCTGGCGATTCCCTCCATCCTAATATTATATTTAGTGCAGAAATTGAATAATTGAGAGAACACATCATATGACCAAGGTACTTTGTTTCAAGGAACTTGATACAATGCTACCTCTTCAGAAACTAATTTGAAATTATCAAACTGATACAGTTCCGCTTTTAATGTTGTTCCATTTTTAGAGATTTAATTTTTGTGTGATGATTTTTTTCATTTATTTTTATTATTGTTTTTGTTTATAAAAATATTCTAATATTTACTGTTTCTTAATGTAGTTTTATACATGTTTAAGTTTCTGGTCAATTTGATATACCGCAACTTTTATGGTCACACATTTTAGGACTAAAAGTGTCTCAATTTTCACATTAAAAAACATTATCATTTTGATTTACAGCTTTACAAATGTAATATTATTTGTTGACGTTAAACATTTCACGACATAAATTCATTTATTAAAACATTCAAAGATCAAAATTATGCAGTTATATGAAGTGTTTAAACAAAAACATTTCTATATACTGAGACGAATCGTGTTAATTTTAGATTCCAACTGATGAAGTGTTAAGTAATTTATTTGTAAAAAAATAAATTCTGAGAAATGTAACAGCTAACTAAACAGTTTTTTTTTTGTACATTTGAAAAAGGTTATAATAAACATAAATACAAAGTATTTATTCCATTTATATTTTCATTTCATTTTATGCTTGATTAAACATAACTTAAAATTATTATACCATTGGAATCTTATACATGAGTGAAATAAAATAACAATTTTACGAATTCATTTTTGTTAATTAAAAGAATTTTGGCTGCATTTTAGTCAAATTTGGCAGGTGATATAGATTTAACTAATAACTAGATATATTTATGACGATAACAATTGGGAAATTTTAAAATGGCGGCACTTTAAAATTTGTACACATACATACATTCCTCAGCGCTACTGCCCCTGTAGGAATCTATGAAAATTGTGCCATTTTTAAATAGTTTTAAAATAGTTCCTACATAACCCTACATGTCGAGGACATTAAACCACAAATGTCAGCTAATGAAATTCTCGATGGCAGCATAATAGCTGTATGCCTAGTATGTTATTTAATTTTATAAGGTATAATGTGTTGCCTTGGACTGTTTAATATATAATATAGTTAATTACCTTAGAGGTTATCCTCATAGCAAACATGTCTACATTTTATTTCAACTAAACTTAATTATCAGTATCATACTGATAACTGCTGTATAGATCCAGTACCATACCTGTAGCTGGACAAGTAAGACCTTATAATGTGGCCACAAACAATTTTATTATTTATGTACGAAGAGTCATACTCTGATTTTATATGTGTTAGTGTTGTGTTGTGTTACGTGTTTATGTGTTAGTGCGGGCCTGACGAAGCCGACAGTGTTCGGCGAAACAGCGCTGTAGCCATAACTATAATACGGACTGAGGACAACCTCTAAGGTAATTAACTATATTATGTTATTTAAGAATGACAAGAAATTGAAAATATTAAAATTTGTTTCTTTCTGTTAGTAGAGAAGTAGATTTTAGAGTTTAAGGGGAATGTAAGAAGAGGGAAGAAAGGGCTCCTCAGGGAATAAGGATTAGTAATGTAGCAGCTTGGGACCTGTCAATCTAAGGCAGATTGTGGTGGTTTCCAGATGTTAAGATGAAACTAAGGTTCAGTTGGCAAGAAATATCTATGTTCTTAGAAACAATCACTAATAGAAACCTCTGAACAAGTTAAACAAGAATAAGAAAGAACTGTTTTGTTAAAATGGTTGATAGTACACCAGGGTTGCTTTGACTCATTTTCCAAGGTAACTGTGCATTTTTTAACCCAGGAACTACCTACTATATTTTCTGTTGTAACATGGGTTTCTGTGTACCTAGTGTTGGAGGATTATTATTTTTTAATTCATAAAAAATCGCTGTGTTCAGAAAAAAGCATAGCATCAGTAAAGTACTTATTTTATTTTTTTAAATCATGACAAATAAAAAATAATTAAATTTTGTTTACTCCACAAGCCACCAATATAACATCATCTAAAATCCAAAACATTTTATCTAGTTTCTGGAAATACATTGACAAATGTAATTTGAATTAATAGAAAAGACAAATTATAATGGCTTTTATGTTAAACGTTGATGGGCATTGTATGTGAAAATTGCGTAGTTCAGTCATATAAAGTTTGTTTTGAATATAAAGTTATAATGTTAGAGATCATTTTATAACTAAAGTACACAATTTTCACATACATCGCCCATCAACATTTAGCATAATGTAATGTGTCTTCCACGTAATGTGTCTGTAGCAAATTTCTGATTAGCTACTGGTCACGATTGTCTTGCCAAGCATTTATGCAGAATGAAAATACTAACCTCTGACAAGTGCACAATTTGCTCACAAGAATTGGACTCCATGTATGTTATGGGCAAGGATCATCTACTGGTCTGCAGGGGTCTGGACGGAGAGAAGCAAGGACGAAGGGACTTTCCTGGACTTTATTGGGAGGCAAGAACCAAGAAGGTGCCATTGGAAGAAGAAGAAGAAGAAGAAGACATTTAGCATAAACGTTACAATCTTCCAAAAATTCTTGTTCACTATAAAATGTTGTATGGGGTAAATATCTTGTGGAGGTATTACAAATCTCAAATTTTTTTGTATACTAAAACGAACATGACTTTTTTGGCATATAATGTTGAAGGCACTATGTTTCTTTCCTCATTTATAGGTATGTTTTGATACAGAAGAAAATAAATTCTTAAAATCATTCAGTGGGTCCAGTAGCTTTGCAAAATTCAGTGTATCATACAACATGATAACACACAACCTATACAGTTACCACGATAACAGACAATCAGCTGATTCTCCAACCATATAATTAGGTATTTACCTGCATTATTCATCTGCAAAGGTAATATGAAAACAAAAATGTTCGACATATTTCTTAACACGTTGACGCTTTCTTAAAATGTTCAATTACAAACATATTTTGTCAGTGAGAGAGTTGATGCGATACATGATTTGAACACTAATTGGAACTGAAAATATACGTGAAATCGTCACAGTAATTTCAATTATAAACTATTCTTACTGCAAAACATGAAATGCAAATTTTTCTACTTTTTTTCCACATTTTATTAATATTTTCAACAACTTCATATAGCCCTACTTTGTCAGTGAGAAAATTGACAGATGTACAAAATTTACATTTAAATGTAACAATTATGAAAATGGTTACAGTTAGGTATTACCATACATTTTAAAATAAGAGTGGAAATCTATTTGGAAGAAATGTGCTAAATTTGAAACCTATAGGCAGTTTTGCTACCTATACCATTCTGAAAATATTTGCTATTTTTCATGTTTACAAGAAAATCTTGTACATTTACTCCATATTTACATGATATAGTTTCTAGTACAGTCATTGAAGATACAGGTAGGTTATTTTGGCAGAAAAAACTAAAACTACTTTTTTCTTTCACATTCATAGATAGAGAATACTAAAAAGTACTTTAGTATTAACTGGACCCCCTTTTTGAAGCAAGCTTTCGTTGGGTAATTAAATATTGAGATATCCTAAGACAGGTTAGGTAAGATTATATTCTTTTATATGTATTTTATTAAGTAAAATAGCTTATAAAATGTTCATTACATGTGTAATTTGTTCATTGAACAATATGTTAAACAGATCTGTCGTACTTTAACTTCCTTCGAAAAAGGGGGTCTGGCTAAAAACTACCCACTAAACTAAAATAATATATTAATTAATAATTATAACTTAATTTAAAGAATTAAAACTGAAAAGCGAATATCAGTGTATGGTCTCTATGATTTCATAAATATATTAAAAACTATACAGACAAGAGAAAAATATCACAAATAATAGATCTTATGAAGGAATGAATTTACAAATGGCTACATTTAAAATTTATTAATTTACCAAGGTCTCCACATGTCTCGAGTAGCATCCGAGTTCGATGTTGAGGGTCTTGATGAACTTTCGCCCGAGTTGTTCTGGTTGTCATTTCTGAAATCTAGATTTCTATCATCATCTAGACAGAACTTTCTAACCTTGTCTGATTTCATTAGAAGATTCACCGGCTGATCTTCAGGATACTTTCTTTTAACTCCTGTCAACAATGAAGGAACATAATCCTTCTTTATGGAAAAGTCCAGAGGGTTTTTATTAATATTGGCAGGATGATGAAAGCGCACATCTGGAAACTTGTTGGAAATTTTAGAAGTTTTGATAACATTATCGGATGTAATAACAGTCAAAGGTGTGTGTAGGTTTTTTTGAACAGAATTTGAAGGGAACGCTGAAAACGATACTTTATTTGAATCATTTTGATATTGTTTTGTCGATATTTGGAGTAAATTTTCAATAGGTTTCACTTGTATAGGCGAAGTCATTGAACTATCACTGTATACATCATGTTTAAATTTATCATGTTCTGAGGTAGATGTGACTTCGTGAATATTGTTTGGACTTGGGTATGGTTGATCGATTGAATCGTCACAGTAAGTCGAAGGAGTCGATGACGAAGGGCTAGGTAAAGGTGATCGTAGACAATTTTTTTCACGATTCACTGCAGTAAACGCACTGAAATGATGACGATCTATAGATTTGGCAGTTAGAGTGGAGTTTATTTGTTGATCGGATGTAGTTGTAACCAGATTTGTTTCTTGCGATGGTGGGAAGAATGATATCATATTCCCAGGGATTTGTTGAGAGTTGGGTAGTAGTAAGGCAAGCTCACCAGTTGGTAATCGACTCGGTATAAGTTGTAAACCGGTCATCATTTGTAACCGAGCTGAAGCGTGGTTGTTATTTACATCTTCGGAAGGTATTGTTCCGCTTTGTTGTATTGTGTTGTTAAAACTATTAAACACATTTCCTTGGTTACTTGATGTCGGTATGTTGAATGTTGGCATTTTTTTCAATCCTGAAACACAGCTCGCTAAGTGCGACACTAAACGTTGCTTTACACAAGGCTCAACTCCGTCCATTCTGCCAATGTAGCGACTTACTTCGGTAGCGCATTCGTTGAATCCAGTTTTGAATTTTTGAATTACAGTTGGATCCGTTGCCATGGCGATGGTTAGTTGTTGTTGTTGAACTGTTTGCAAGTGTTTGACGGTCATTTCTAAAATGTCAGCTTTTTCAAGTTTGGAATGTCTGGCCGGCTGAAATCATTGATCAATAATTAGTTTTGAATAATATTTTGTCAGATCGAACATTAAAATAGTTTACTTTCAGATGAGTTTAACATATATTTAATTTAAAACTATTTTTATTTATTTATGTTTGTGTGTATGCAAGTGTGAAGAGAGGAGAGTGTGAAATAAAGGTTAACCTTATTTAAAATATATTGCACAAACTTTCTCACAAAACTATTAGTCAGTTTGGTATTTTCAGTCAAAAAGTTAAATTTATACAAAATGAATTTTTTTAATATTTATATATTAAATAAATTTTAAATTTGTTTTGCTTCTTAACTCATCTAAACTATGTTTGTTGAAATCGAATAAAAATGACATTAAAGTTTATTTTCATTGTCAATAATAAACTTCTTTTATTTACGATTTTGTGCACTGGTTTGGATCATTTTCTTCACATTTCACCAAAATTTGAAAGAATTTGGTACAGCATTTTACATCAGTTCAAGGGCAATATTTTTATTTTATTTTATTTATTTACCAATAACTTAAGAGAAGGCGACAAATATGTTTTAGAGACTACATTTGAAATAAATTTGACCAAATTCATTACAGCCAGTTTTAAGAAAAACAACATTTTTTTATGTTTATCTTATGGTGGGTATCCCGAATTTTGATTAATTAAAAAATGATAATATCATGTCGAGATATGGCCAAAATATTCCCACATGCAAAATTTGATAAAAATTTTAAGATAAATTCTCTACTTTTGAATTAAAATTCAGAATTAAGTGTAGTATTTGTATACATTCAATTCTATTTTTGGATCTAAGTAATTGTTCTTTTAATTAACATCCCCTATAAGGCCCAAAACTAACTTTTGTGCAGTACTTTTACTTTATCTGATTTGTTTAACGGGACTGGGTCCATCAGCTTGTGTATGTTTTTTAGTCGCGTAATAGTCTAACGTATAAAATACACACTGCCAATTAAACATGAAACTGACTATAGAACATTTTATATAAATACAGTACTATTCCTTGCTATTTAATTTCGTTTATGGGTGGGATAGGTTGCCCAGTTATAAATTTGGTTGACCTCTATCTTGGATGTACACAACAATGGGGTCTTTTCTATTATACGATGACCGCAAGGCTCAAATTATTTTCTATACTAGTTGTGCGACTATTTTTCGCTATTTATTGGTTGGTTTCTTGATCAAATAAAAGTTCAATAGACAGGCTGCGCATTGTCTTCATTGGCCACCAGAAGTGTAAACCTAACCTAACCTAACCCAGACCTAACCAGAAGTGTAAAAGTCATAAAAACATTCACATGTAATTAGTTTGTGTTAGTGTGTTTTTCTATTTTGTATAATTTGTGTGTTTTGTGAAAAACAATAAAACCATTTATTTTATAGATGATTTCATCAATTAATTGAAGTGAGAAAACCTACTTTATTATCATTCTGTTAGTATAGAAAATAATTTGAGCCATGCGGTCGTATAATAGAAAAGACCCCAACAATGAACTCAGATTTTTAAAAAAACCTATCCCTAATAATATAGCTTTTTTTATCATATTCATTTTTCACTAAAATTTGAAAGAAATCTGTAGACGCGATTTTGAGAAATTACGTCTTTTATTACAACCAAATGTCAGATTTTTTGTTTTTTTAGTGATAACAATCTAACCATCATTTTTGGAAAGATGGCGACCAAATACGTATCGTTGAGAAAAATTTCCGAGAAATGGATAAATACAATTTGATTCAAATCTCTTCATCTTTGGGCTACAAGAGACGACAGAACATCATTTCCAAAACCTTTTTTTTTTACGCAAGTGAGCTCTAAACGAAAATACTCAAAAAATATTTTGACCCATCCTACTACCTACTTTTAAAAAATTAACAGCATCTGAGAAAATCTGCAATATTTAAACACCAATTGACGATACACACATAATAAACAGTTGTACGTAAACATCAGCTGTTTAAAATCGAAGTGTTTTATCTATCGAACAAAGTACACTCACTGCAACAAAAGTCTAAAACACAGATAAGAAATGTTTCCGTTTTCAAAGAACCAGTGTGTACAGTACAAGGGTTCGTGGGAAAGTAATGAAACTAACCTTCTCTTGAAGGTGCACCGAAGCAGAGGAGGGGAAGGTGCGAGTGAGACGGAGACTGCAACTTCAGTGCAACAGAGAGAGAGAAACCAGATGACAGAAGGAAAAAACAGTTCTCACGTATATTTTCTACCATTGTGTTTGGTTTCAATTGACATACAACAGAGGTTAATAGCGGAGTTTTTTTGAAATCTTTGAAAATTGGTTTTTACACGGTTCGAGTGACATAAGGAGCCGAAAGGAGGCGCGGGTGGGGGAGGGAGAAGGAGGTGTTGGAGGCTGGGAAATGTAGATTGAAAGTCCTTCGTCTGTTTAATTTAAATATCCAACTTTCCTATCACGTTTTGATTTTGAAACCAATAATCGACATCTTTGACTTCCTTTTAATACCGATTTACTTGTAGATTTAATACATATCTATTTCGTTTCTTGTCTGTCTGTCCGTATGGTTAAAAAAAAATAAAATAAAAACAACTCTTCAGAATTGAACCAAATTTGGGTGAATTATTGCTATTATTAGTTTCTCAGTTAGTCTGTTAAATTTAATTATTGCAACCAGACTAGTTACAAAATTGTACCATATACATCAATCTGAACTTTTAAATTGTAGGTTTTTTATATTTTTAACGTAAATTTTTTATTAGAAAAGGTATAATAATTTTTATACCATCTATAAGTTTAATATGATTTCTTTTGGTAATTATATAGCAGAGTAGCCTCACTTCAAAATCAATTTTTATGGGTTTTATTCGTCAAATAAATGTTGGAAAAATATTTTATTATCGAAAAAAAGTGTCGGAAAGATGATTGCATAATATAATTACACAAGTTGTTTTTTCGTGAAAAAATTAACTCTGTGTTATTTTTCATACTCATGACATTCACTTCAATAAACGTACGGAAGGTTTGGCCAGGTGGTTTTATATACTGTATATATTGCAACATATATTTATAGCAAAGAAAACATTATTTATTCTTATGAAGTAAGGTATGTAGTAGAGGATAAAAAAATAAAACAAGGAAAATACGATTGTGATTAAGATTTTCTTGTGTAATCTTGTGTAATTATATTATGTAATCATCTTTCCGACACTTTTTTTCGATAATAAAATATTTTTCCAACATTTATTTGACGAATAAAACCCATAAAAATTGATTTTGAAGTGAGGCTACTCTGCTATATAATTACCTTTCTTTTTTGTTCATCAAATATATCTAGTCCACCTAGAATAAATTTGTTGGGGGAAATTATGATTGACTCTGTAACTTATTTACGTTTATTGAGACAATTTTGTTTGTAATAAAAGTTAAAATTGTTAATTTAAAGTTTATATTATGAGAAATTTACTAGTTTTTATTTTGTGTAGGACTTGTGTTTTTTTTCCATCATGATGAAAAGTATCGTTCAAAACTCGTACCCAAAGTATTTTCCGGTGCTTGATCGAATTTCTGTGCTCGGCTTCGCCTCGCACGTAAATCACGGTCGCGTACCGAGAAAAATCGCTTTCGCTACTAGTAATAAACTCTACTATTAATTATTCCCCACAGATTTATGGCGGATAAAAATACCTTATAACATATAACGTGCTGCCCTCTGGGGCTTACTTTAGTGAGTACTAGTGATGTGTGAGTTCGAATTAAAATACTCGGTGAATCTGAGTATCAAAATCCTCGGTTTCGTATTAAAATATCCGTACGAAATCCTCGTAACTAGGAACAAGGAGGAGGTAATGTGCGAGTATGAATTCGAAATAAAATCCTCGGACAACGATATTCGTTAGTGTTGTGTCAATTCCAAACAAAATGCTAGGTGTTTCTACTTTGGTTATATTAGTTTCTAAGCTGATTTTTCACTACACATTAATTAAACGTTACGATTTTGAGTTAAAATGATTTAGATTGGGTAACAAGTTCAATTTAAAATAATAATATTCGTTTATTTTCACATTAACAAAAAGTAAATAAAATTATTATTTAAATGTTATTATTTATATTTAACCCTAGAACACTACTCATTCGTAAAAATTACGACCCGCTCTTTGTAAAATTCGGAGAACTCGTAGACAAAAGACGGACACGCTCTGTCTTTTTGTTTACCTTCCTGCCATTGTGAATAGAGGCCACTGTCTCTTCGGCTAAGCTCAAAGTTGAACCGTTATTACCGTACTCAAGCTCGCGTCGTATATTTTACGAAAGAATAGTGTTTGCGAAACTATTAAGTGTTTGAATATTTTTTTTTGTAAATTATTGTTTTTATATTGTTAGTTTTTAGTGTTGTAAATAGTTTATTGTGTAAATAGTGATTTTAGAGTTCAAAGTGTTTGATTTAGCTACTAAGTGTGTATTAATCACTGCAAGGAATGTGATTCTCAGTGAAGACATGACTCTAATTTTGGCATTTTTGGCATTCTACCTAATGAACTTATTCTAAATCATTTTTCTCTTTTTATATAAATTAAACATTTATAAATGATGTATTTTATGAATATCCTATTAATTTTTCCAATAAAATAATATTTATATTTTTTTCATTTTTTTTCCAGATTATTATTTTTTTTAAACGTACTTGTAGTGGTGGTAAAAGACATTTTTTTACAGTTAAAATATGTAGGAGTTCATTGTTAAATATTTTTAAAAACACTTAAAAACAATAAAGGATTTAATATACAAAATAGTCAACACTAAAGTAAAGTTTAAAAAATAATAATAAAAATAAAAACAGAATGTAGTAAAATTTACGAATGAATAGTGATCACGTAACAATGAACTAAGAAAAGTAATCTAGGGTTAAATAAATATTAATAGGTTACCTTCTTTATAAAAAATATAGTAAATTAACTTATTTTAGATAACAACTAAATTATTAATCGTGGTAATAATTAATTGTACTAACGAAATTACTGAATTTGTGTCGAGGAAGGATAACATTTAATTACGTATTACAAGTGTCAATCACATATTGTTTAAAAAAAAAAATACTTTGTGGATCAGTTTAACAGATAGAACGCAAAAGTGTAGTTTTATCTAAAACCATCTGATTGGTAAAGCTGAGTTCGAATCCGATGCGCAAAATCATTCTGCGCAGATACTAGATTTCGAAATAATAATACGAGTATTGAAATCATTTGAAACCGAGTAATGCGAGTATCCATTTCACCCGAGTATCAACATCGCTAGTGAGCACAAGCTTGACATTGGATCTATAGCGTGGTCGTGGGTTAGATTTCTCTCAGGCTCTCTCTTGACCAACTCTTGTTCTCTTACGACTCTGACTCTATTAGAGTATACGAGGGCTGGGAACCTTTTAAATTCTTTTCTTCCCTTAATACTCACCCAATATACGAAGTATGGGGTCAGTTTGATAATCGTCAATTTTTTCTACCTTTTGAAACCCGAAAAGTGATTTTCCAAAATTCCGTCCGTCCATCGTCGTTTGTACGTAAGTACGATAGCGACCACAAAAATTAAGGTTAGGAACATGAAATTCGGTTTAGGGTACTGTAGTGTGCTCAGAATGAACCCTATTGGAATTCGGAATAATCGAATTGGAAATGTCAAAACAGTTAAAGAGTTTTTTGTTCATATTTCGTGTTATCCATTTTTATAAAATTCGATAAAAAAATTGTAACGCTACATTGCTAAAAATTTCGAACTATAACCTGACAAAAAAAAAAGTAACAATATATTGCTACAGCTACGAAATCAATTGCCGAGTTACTGACACGAAGCTTCTTCATATTCCAAGTGTCCAAAAAGTCCCACCCCCCTCTTATTATTTTTATTATTGGAAATAGACAGATTTGCTTTAGGGAAACTATAGATAACCAAAGGAGGAGTTTTTTAAAGTATCAAAATTTTCAACCCTTACCACCAAAATGGGGTAGTTTGGAGGGTAGGTCAAGAATTTTAAATAGCAACCCCTATTGAGTGATACCTCATTTTAAAGGCCTTTTAAAAATAAGAATTATGGCGCAAACCAGAGGTCTCTAAGTTCATCCTACCCAACATAGCGATCAATTGAATTGTGAAACTTACGTTAATATTTAAACCGGAAATGTTACGAAATGTACAACATGCTTTTGATTTCATAATCTGTTTCTGCCAAAATGTAAATGGTAGCCATTTCAAGAACTAATCCGAGCTAAAAAAACAAGGTAAGGTTCTTACCAACATTTTACCAACATAGAGCAGTTTGTAACGTAATAAAAACAACCGGAGTTTGTAGTTTAACATTCACAATTCGATTGGTCGCCATGTTGGGTAGGATAAACTTAAAGACCTCTAGTTTGCGCCATTATTCTTATTTTTAAAAGGCCTTTAAAATAAGGTATCACTCAATAGGGGTTGCTATTTAAAATTCTTGACTGACCCCCAAACTATCCGATTTTGGGGGTAGGCCCTAAGGGTTGAAAATGTTGATACTTCAAAAAACTCCACCTTTGGTTATCTAAACTTTCCCCCAAAGCAAATCTGTCTATTTCCATTAATAAAAAAAAAATAAGGAAGGGGTGGGACATTTTGGACACATGGTATATACAGATTCGAGGCTCGCTAGCGCCAAGACACTTACATGTCTCAAGAAACCAACTTCCGAGCATTACATTTAGAACATCTCTTTATATTACACTGTATTATGAGGCTGGGTAAGTACCATGATGGTCTCGCTTGTTATATAAGGCGATGGTGACCCGCGAGGTTTCGTCTTTAAACAACAATGGGGGAACATAACACATTCTGAATTCTGCATCTTGAAGATACTTGCATACTTACATCTTTCTTGAGCGCATCCAAAATTAGAGATTTGAGTTCATTGAGGCAGTGGTTTATGCGCGCCCTTCGTCGCTTCTCCATGATCGGTTTATTGCTCTGAAAATGGAAATTAAACATAAATAAAGGGGAGCAAAAGTTCTTCATTCACCCATAATCGGTTCGGTAGTTTTCTGTTATTAAAAATCTATAGATATATATAGGTTGTTCTAAAAATATGGGACCCCGTCCATAGTTGAACAGGTTGAAATAGGTAAATGAAACTTTGTGAATTGCTTTGGACAAACCAACCATTAGGGGGGGGGGGAGGACCTCAAAGTTTAATAAATAAATCACAAAAATTTGAAAATATGAGATACGTCCCATACTTTTGGAACACCCTGTATATATGAGCCAACATTGATTTACTTATGTTTTATAGTCGTCCTTTTACTCTTGTCATATACTCATCCTTTGCTCGTCCTTTACTCGTGTCATGTACTCGTCCTTTACTTGTGTCATATAGCCTACTCGTTCTTTACTCGTGTCATGTACTCGTCCTTTACTTGTGTCATATAGCCTACTCGTTCTTTACTCGTGTCATATACTCATCCTTTACTTGTGTCATATAGCCTACTCATTCTTTACTCGTGTCATACTCGTGTCAAATAGCCTACTCATTCTTTACTCGTGTCATATACTCATCCTTTACTCGTGTCATACTCGTGTCAAATAGCCTACTCATTCTTTACTCGTGTCATATACTCATCCTTTACTCATGTCATATACTCATCCTTTACTCGTGTCATACTCGTGTCAAATAGCCTACTCATTCTTTACTCGTGTCATATACTCATCCTTTACTCGTGTCATATACTCATCCTTTACTCGTGTCATACTCGTGTCAAATAGCCTACTCATTCTTTACTCGTGTCATATACTCATCCTTTACTCGTGTCATATACTCGTACTTTACTCTTGTCATATAGCCTACTCATTCTTTACTCGTGTCATATACTCATTCTTTACTCGTGTCATATACTCATCCTTTACTCGTGTCATACTCGTGTCAAATAGCCTACTCATTCTTTACTCGTGTCATATAATCATCCTTTACTCGTGTCAAATAGCCTACTCATTCTTTACTCGTGTCATATACTCATCCTTTACTCGTGTCATACTCGTGTCAAATAGCCTACTCATTCTTTACTCATGTCATATACTCATCCTTTACTCGTGTCATATACTCGTCCTTTACTCTTGTCATATAGCCTACTCATTCTTTACTCGTGTCATATATTCATCATTTACTCGTGTCATACTCGTGTCAAATAGCCTACTCATTCTTTACTCATGTCATATACTCATCCTTTACTCGTGTCATATAGCCTACTCATTCTTTACTCGTGTCATATACTCATCCTTTACTCGTGTCATATACTCGTCCTTTACTCTTGTCATATAGCCTACTCATTCTTTACTCGTGTCATATACTCATCCTTTACTCGTGTCATATACTCATCCTTTACTCGTGTCATATAGCCTACTCATTCTTTACTCATGTCATATACTCATCCTTTACTCGTGTCATATACTCGTCCTTTACTCTTGTCATATAGCCTACTCATCCTTTACTCGTGTCATATACTCATCCTTTACTCGTGTCATATAGCCTACTCATTCTTTACTCATGTCATATACTCATCCTTTACTCGTGTCATATACTCGTCCTTTACTCTTGTCATATAGCCTACTCATTCTTTACTCGTGTCATATATTCATCATTTACTCGTGTCATACTCGTGTCAAATAGCCTACTCATTCTTTACTCGTGTCATATACTCGTCCTTTACTCTTGTCATATAGCCTACTCATTCTTTACTCGTGTCATATATTCATCCTTTACTCGTGTCATACTCGTGTCATATAGCCTACTCATTCTTTACTCGTGTCATATATTCATCATTTACTCGTGTCATACTCGTGTCAAATAGCCTACTCATTCTTTACTCGTGTCATATACTCGTCCTTTACTCTTGTCATATAGCCTACTCATTCTTTACTCGTGTCATATATTCATCCTTTACTCGTGTCAAATAGCTTACTCATTCTTTACTCGTGTCATATATTCATCATTTACTCGTGTCATACTCGTGTCAAATAGCCTACTCATTCTTTACTCGTGTCATATACTCGTCCTTTACTCTTGTCATATAGCCTACTCATTCTTTACTCGTGTCATATATTCATCCTTTACTCGTGTCAAATAGCCTACTCATTCTTTACTCGTGTCATACTCGTCATTTACTCGTGTTAAAAAAAAAAAAGTATTATCTAAAATGCTAATTTTATTACAATTGATTAATAATTAATGTAAACATCCACCATAGGGGGTGGGGGGAATTTTCAGTCCCACCTTTTACAGTCTCGGTCAATTTTAATCCAATCGAAATTGGTAAAATTTCAAAATGTATGAAATTTTACTCTATGTAGTTGTCTGTAACTTTTTTTGTAAACATTCATACTTTAGACTCCATTGCGATTTTATTTTTTTTTTAACTTTTACAACCCCTCCCCCTTTAAACTCGGGATTCTTTGATTTATTAAAAAAAACAAAATTAAAAACTTCCCATAGTTTTTTTTACACTTATTCCCCCCCCCCCTTACCTTCTCACGTGTACCATAAATAGAGGCGAAGAGTCAAAAAAACATTTTTGAGTTTTTACCGATATATTCAATTTGAAGCTCCGAGTTCAAAAAACTAGTATCTGTCTATCTCTGTACAGTTCAAACACGTGACCGATTTAAACAAATTTGTATGAAAGCATATTAAGGCCTTGCAGTTTTTCGATGAGTCAAAATTTGGGAGTGGCTCTTCCTCAAGAAAATAATAAAAAATCACGATTTTCTTAAAATAATCTGCAACGATTTTGATCAAACTTTGCTAAACTATAACATCTAAAGCTCAAACACAACATATTGATTGAGATCTCTTCAAAATTGCTGGTTCGTGAGTTAGTGGCAATGAAATCGATCATATGGCAGAACACAAATCAGTTTAGACTGACTGTAACGGGTCGTTGGAGGGGAGAGCCTGCCCACAACGGGCCATACTACGTCAACTCTGTGCTGAGAATAATCTCAGTGTAGAGTACGTCTTTACGAGGTTTTCGTTCTCGTATGAGAAGTCGAAAGCAAATTCAGATTTAAATCTAGGCAGCCTTGTCTGGTACACAGGCGGCTCTATCATCGAGGGAAAGTCAAGGTGTGGAATGTACATTGCATCTCCTAGAACTGCTCTCAGCATAAGTCTTACAAAGTATAGCACAATTTTCCTACTGAAGCCTTCGTAATTCTGGTATATGCTAATTTAGGAATAGCTCGTTATACCAACAAAAACATAGTGATTCTATCTGATAATCAAGCTGTCCTTAAGGCTCTTGAATCAGATCAAATCTCTTCCAAGCTGGTATGAGAGTGATATCAGGCTTTTCATAC
This sequence comes from Aphrophora alni, assembly GCA_963513935.1. Taxonomy (NCBI): domain Eukaryota; kingdom Metazoa; phylum Arthropoda; class Insecta; order Hemiptera; family Aphrophoridae; genus Aphrophora; species Aphrophora alni. The sequence goes on along the minus strand of OY740776.1, from coordinate 16,029,303 downwards.
ACTTTCTTGCCACAATTCCCTAAACCCAAGCTGAGTACCTGGACCATGCAGAAAAATTGGCCAAAAGAGGAGCTAAATTGACCTATCTAGATCCAGAACTAGCCTGCGGCATAACAAAATCTACTGCTTACATATTAAGACTCTTGACTCCAATCCGATCTCTTTCACGCTGGTATGAGAGTGATATCAGGCGTATAAACACTAGCTTACCACAGCCCCGTAAACTTAACCTGGTCACACCTGGTTGTAATGAGCATGCCGAAGAATTGGCCAAAAGAGGCGCCAAATTGCCCTTTCTAAATCCGGAACTAGCCTGCGGCATAACAAAGTCCACTTACACCCCCATAGTGTAAAGATAAGCAGCATTGTCAACTCTGGACTCTGAGGTAAACCTCGGTAAAAGGCTTATCAGAGGCACCATCGTTCAGCTCACCAAGTGGTTAGTAGAGTTGAGTAGAGGTCGTCTGAAACAAGTTACGATACTACTCACTGGACACGAATACTTCAGGAAACATCTCCGGATCCCGTCTGTAGGCTGTGTAAACAGTCTGGAGAGACATATCCTAGAGTGTGAAAAGCTCGAGGTTAGAGAAGGGCTATATTTCGGAGCTTCACAATCAGGTGATGATTCCAATGTTAGCATCTGTCGAAAACTCTTAGCCTCATTGAAGGCACAGGCATTGGCTTGCCTTTCTAGTACGTCCTATTATACAGTAACTTGGCGTCTGGACCCGGACCGTCCACCCCTCGCTCCCTTCCTCACCCAGTTGTTTCAGTGATGAGTCACCTACTAGCGTTAACACTGCACTGTTTAACTTTTTTATGGGAGACACAATTTGTAATTTTTTTCAGCATAGTTAAAATGTTTAGGAAAATATAAGCAAATTGATACCAAACACAACACAAATGTATGTAAATAGTACGTAAACATGTAAATAATAAGTATGTGATTATGCAAATAGTAGCTGTGTAAAGAGCTTTCTACTGGCGGCTTTTACAAACGGAATAGTGTCGTGTTTGGTATCTATTTGCTTATATTTTCCTAAACATTTTAACTATGCTGAAAAAAATTTAATTTGTGTCTCCCATAAAAACGTTAAACAGTGCAGTGTTAACGCTAGTAGGTGACTCATCACTGAAACAGCTGGGTAAGGAAGGGAGCGACGGGGGGCGGTTCCGGCTACTCGCAGGTAGCCAAGGGTTCAGACGCGAAGTTACTGTATACAGACTTTAGCTGTGTACAATAAGCTTAGGTTGACGTAAAAGGATCGAGTCCTCATACACTAACTTCTCTGCCGAATTCGTTCAAATTTTACCCTCAGGGGAGAGTGCAGGTACGGCAATCCTGAAAGCCATAGCTTGATGTACAGCTATTTTATGTAGTCTAGGGTTAGATCTCTCTCTTAGATTTTTCATATCACGTCTCTCTTGACCAACTCTTGGTCTCTTTCGACCTTGAAGAATATTCTAGAGCTAGTGGTCTTTACTATTTTTTTTTGTTTACAAGGCGATGATAACTGAGGTTTTTTGTCTTTTAAAGAAGCTTTTAGACCAGGATGGTAAAAGATTAGAAAAAAAACACCGTGAAAGTCGAATCATCTGAATTATCTCGTAGAAACTATACAATCGAAAAACATCAGATTAAAAAAATCTAAACTAAAATTTCCCTCAAAATTGTAAACACCGAATTGAAAACATTGCTACCGAAATCTCGCATCTAAAAAAAATGTTTACCAAAAGTTAAAAATAATCTGTCATGCAACTGAATCGCAGTTACGTTTAAGAATTTGAGGGGAAAAAAATTTGAACCTTGATCCGTAATGATTTAAATTGCAGTGATATCGAAAAATTAATTTCCCCTTATCATAAGAAGCTCGTTTGAAATTCCCTGATTAGAATCGTACGATCAGCAGGAGGTAAAACGCGTGTCTACGTGCGGACGTGGACGTGTTATTGTTGAGGTCATCTCGTAATATATTAACAAGTTCGACCTTTGGTTTTAAAGTGACGAAATAAATGGGAAACTTTCGATTTGGGATTTTCGACATTTTGATGTTATTGAATGGAACGAATAGACGTGAGGATTTTTCTCTTGTTAATTAAAGACGAACAAGCTCTCTCTCGGTCATTATCGCCTTGGAGAAAGGAACGAAGCTAAGAACTTAAAATATAGACTCGTAGCTCTCAAATACAATCAGGTTCGGAAGAGAACAAGAGTTGGTCAAAGGAGATCTGTTAAACATGAAAAGTAGGGATCTAAAGGAAGGTTACATGAACAAATGTTTATATCCACCTACGCTCGTATTCATTACAGGTGAACCATTGAGGGGGGGGGGTTCGATTGATTCAGGATATTCCAGATTTGGAGTTATTCTCCTGACTTCTTCTAAGCTTTGAAAAGACTATATTACCTCTCTGCATTCTCAAAATAATATAATTATGTAGTATGTTAAAAAATCGATTTCACGAAATTGAAATCTCCCTGTGAACAAAAAAGTCAATCATTTGTGCGAGCTGGCATTTTAAAGGGCTCACTATAGTGGCAATCCCGATGTAGCCTAGCTGGATCTACACCTTATACATGTAATCTTGGGTTAGATCACTTTCTTTCATCTTTCTAATCAAGTCTCTCCTGACTCTAGACCTCTCTTGTTCTCTTTCGATCCTGAAGCTATTAGAGTAGTGTATTCGAATGTTTAGGGGGTCTGTATGAAATGTTCCCTTCTTCCTTTTTATAGGGCAATGATGACCAAGATTTTTTTATTAAACCACAAGGAGAGAAAGGATTTTTTATCAAAATGAACAAAATATTCTCGTGTTTGTGTTCTTATCAGTTATATTTTAGCATTTTTTATTATTTTTTATCTCTAGTGATAGGTACTGATAAAATCTTAATTTTGTGCTCTAGTCTTTATCAGGGCAGCAAACATAAAATTTGGTTTTCGATAAAATGGGTTAAAACAGTTTCGATATATCGCCTATTAGGCTACGTTCATAATCTAACCAAAAATTTTGAATTTTCATAAAAGGGGTTAATAGTTTCGATATATCGCAAACATAACCTAAACCATTGAATTTTCGAAACAAGGGGTCAATAGTTTTGAAATATCGCCAATTACGTTCATAATTTAACCTAAAATTTAGAATTTTCGAAAAAAGGTTTAAAACATTTTCGATATATGCAAATTACGTTCAAACATAACCTAAAATCTTGAATTTTCGAAACAAGGGGTCAATAGTTTTGAAATATCGCCAATTACGTTCAAACATAACCTAAAATTTTGAATTTTCGAAACAAGGGGTCAATAGTTTTGAAATATCGCCAATTACGTTCAAACATAACCTAAAATCTTGAATTTTCGAAACAAGGGGTCAATAGTTTTGAAATATCGCCAATTACGTTCAAACATAACCTAAAATCTTGAATTTTCGAAACAAGGGGTCAATAGTTTTGAAATATCGCCAATTAGGTTCAAACATAACCTAAAATTTTGAATTTTCGAAACAAGGGGTCAATAGTTTTGAAATATCGCCAATTACGTTCAAACATAACCTAAAATTTTGAATTTTCGAAACAAGGGGTCAATAGTTTTGAAATATCGCCAATTACGTTCAAACATAACCTAAAATTTTGAATTTTCGAAACAAGGGGTCAATAGTTTTGAAATATCGCCAATTACGTTCAAACATAACCTAAAATTTTGAATTTTCGAATAAAAGGGGTTAATAGTTTCAAGATATGGCCAATAAAGTTCATAATAAACCTAAAATAATTTTGTAATTCGAAAAAAAAGAGTTAAAACAGTTTCGAGATATCCCCCAATTACGTTCGTAACCTAGTCTAAAATTTTGAATTTCGAAAAGGGGAAAAAAAATTTCGATATATCGCCAATTACGTTAAAAACATAACCTAAAATTTTGAATTTTCGAAAAAAAAGTTAAAGCATTTTCGAGATATCCCCAATTACGTTAATAACATAACCTAAAATTATGAATTATCGAAAATAAAATAAAACAGTTTCGAGATATCGTCAATTACGTTCTTTTGGTAGACTATATCGCAGTTTCAGAGTGTTGCAATAATTTTGTTTGAACTGTACCTCCAAAATCGTACATCTGAAATCTCCTTCACTTTGTCTTCTACTTAGCCATTTTGTGAGATTTTATGATAAAAATTTTTCTAAATTAATTTTTTATTCCCATAAAACCACAACTATATTAAAAAACTTTGTACATTTGAAAAAAAAAATAATAATTCGAACATATTTCGATTCCTGACATACTAACTCCAAAATTTTTAAAATCTAAAGTTTTTTAATACATAGATGAATTCTATGCACGTTTCTATAAAAAATGTTATATTAAAAGTTAGATTTTGGGAAAATAAATATTCTTGGTGATTTCTGTTTTAAAAAAATAGCAAAATTCACAAAATCCCCTGCCATTCTGGGAAATCCTACTCTACATTTCTGGGGTTAAAAAAATAGAAATTTGACCATACCAACGTACTAAATTCGATAAATTACTCTACAAGTTTGGAATGTAAAGCTCTCTACAAACAACTGTCATTCTTAATAACCTTCTATACACAGTATTTAAAAGAATTAAATTAGAAAAAAATCCTTCTTGTAAGTGAAAACATCATGACGTTTATTTGCATAGACCGATTACTGATTAGGTTCACCGATGGAGGGGAAGCTCGAAGCCCCCCACCACCACCACTCTTCTTGCCGCTCGAGCTGTACCGGTATTTTCCCACGGTCTAGTGACATACAGGCTGTTGTTGTCTTTGATAGCGGCAGAGTAGTTAGGGGCCAAAGATTACGATTTTCCAAACATTATAATGAAATAGATATAACCTACAAATTATAAATATTAGTCCTGAATTATTTGTGTAAACTAACAAGGTAAAAACAACACCTGGTAACATCTTTCAATGTAAAGATTTAGGCTAGAATGTAATCGTTGAGAATTTTTTCCTCTAAACATTTAAATTATATTTTATTTAAAACGAAACAAAAATTAACTATCGACACTACTTGCATAAGCTGAAAATTTGTAAACAAATACTTAATTTTAGTTTTCTCATATTTAAGTTATATAGCTCTCAATAACTACAGAAACTAGCGGAATCTACAACTTGTTTGTAAACTTAAGATTCCCCTCCTTCAGCTAGGGTTTTATTTTATGTTCTTTTCTTCGTTCTTTTTTATAAGGCCATGATGGCAAAAAGGTTTTACCGGTTGCTAAAAACCGTAATTCATCAAAATCGGCTGTCCAATTTCGATTGTAAAATTGTAAGAAAATATTGCGGTTCAGGACGTCAAAACTTGTCCATTTAGTCTCAATTATGTTTAACCTAATTTAATTTTTTTAAACTTATTTATGTTTGTTGATAAGAGACAATAAAAATCAATCAATCAATCATTATCAAATACGTACATTGAGGATGCGATTATGAGAAGCGAGTTTAGGCCTTATTAAATATATTTTTAAAGAGTCACCGGTATATTTTCACTTTTTTGTTCGATTTGAAATCATAAACGGTTGTTTCGAGCAAAATTTCATCAAAATAAGTTTAGACGATTTTGAGAAATCGCTATTTTATATTTTTCTCCAAATTTTAAGAGTAGTATTTATAATTGTATAATTTAGAATCCAAAACCAGTAGGTGCTAAATTTGAACAAAATTGGTAAAAACGTAAATCTATTTTTTTCCAAATACAAAACTTTCTCTCTTTTTAAGAAATCAATAAATAAAATTTTCAATTTAAAAAACACCCAATTTTAAAAAAAATTAAAACAACTCAAAATTAGGGTCAAATATTTACGTGGCAATTACGAAATTGAGGTTATAATAGATAAGATAACAGCTGATTTCAAAACGCAAACATATATAAAAAGTTAGGTTATGTTTTAAACAAGCACGTTTGATTATTACATAATAATGAGAATAACAACTTGTACATAACAAATGCATGGCTGAACTGATAATAAATTCTCCTAAAAGATTGCACAAACTTTCTTACTTGCTCAAAACCAAATAAAAACGAAACCTCAGTTCGGAAGTGAAAATGAACCATGGATGCTGTCGTTTAAATTTATAAATTTAAATAGTGCGTAAAATTGCTTCGATTGCGCCTAATGTTCAATTTTGTGATTTTCCCCTGTTATTCCTAAACCACAATTGCTTTTTACTTATCGGTTTTAATAAAGGTTTCGGTCATTCGGTCATTAATAATTAATATTCACATTACACTAAAATTTTAACAAAATCGTTATAACTGATTTTGAGATATTAAATATTTTGTAACAGTCTCGTGTTTGATTTTGGTTTTTTAACCGATAACTGGAAAATTGATAATTTTGGAGAGATGTCCACCAATAAGTTTCATTTGTATTAAAGGCTACACCTGTTCAAAATTTAATGTTTGATTTTTGTTTTCTTTTTACCCATAACTAAAGAATTGTTATAGAGAGATGGTGACCAATGCGTTTCATTTTTATCTTTAGAGGCTACACTTGATCAAAATTTGATCGAAATCGGCACAGAAGATTTTGAGAAATTTAATATTTTGTAACAGCCTCATGTTTGATTTATTTTTGTTTTTTACAGATAACACAAGAAGCGTTAATTTTAGAAAGATGCCGATCAAAACGTTTCTTTGGTATCTTTAGAGGCTAGACTTGATCAAAATTTCATCGAAATCTCTGGAAACGATTTTGAGAAAATCGTAAGTTTGTGTTTTTCTCTTACGACAGCGCCTAAATTTTGAATTATCGATAACGTCCCCCAAGATGTACTCAAAATATCCTCACATACTAAATTTCAATAAAATCGGTCCAACGGTTGGGCGCTGTAAAGCATTGCACATAAGACAGACGGACAACAGTCCAAATTTTTGAAATGCGCTACTCAAAACGCACACATCCCTAAAAAACTCCACAAATTTTTCCTCCCATCAAAACATTCACTAAACTACAAGTGAAAATGTAAATACAACAAATTAAATTTCAAAAAACTGCATTACTTACTTTTCTTTGCTCCGCTTTTGACATTCCTGGATGCATTTGGTACTGTTGATTTGAAGAATGGATTATTTGATCATACTCGTCTTCGCTGATAGGCATCTTGTATTTTATCACACACACTCACACAATTTAAAAGTAAATCCTGTGTCAGAAAAACATATTTTTAATTATAATAAAACACTTTCAAACAAAAAAGTTCTACTTGAATAATTATAGATCTGACAAGGATTATTTTATTTATAGGTTACAACTAACATAACCTAAAAACGCACTCCCAAATCGTCTTCCTGTCTCGAAGTCCCAACAAGCCAGAATACTGCACTTTGAATGGTCTGTTGTATAAAAATTCCAACACAGGAACTAAAATTGTCCCACGCTCTTCTCCCCCCACTACTGTGCCCTAACTAACCACCTGATTATTCCCCCCCCCCTCTATGCTCTATCTCACTTTCTCACGCGTGTATTGCACACGATACCCCCACTATTCCTCTCACTCACACTTATTGGAGGGGTAGAAATGCCTCTACACAAATGACCTTTTAGCTCCCTTATTTTCCCACAATGTATGCCTTCATACAACAATTAATTGTATTGTGTTTCGAAAATAATAAAAAGATTGAATTTTTTCGGTCATATTTGATTAAAATCGAGGTTAATGACATCGTTGTTATCTTTTTTGGAAATATTCATCAACAGGTTTTTACTTGTGATTTTAAATAAGTGGTTGGGTTGAAAATCAATGAAATTTCAACGAAATCTTTTTAGATGGTTTTTTAGAAATAACGTCTTTTATTAAGGCTTTTTTTAAAGTTTAATGACAGCGTTGTTATCTTTTTTGGAAATATTCATCAACAGTTTTTTACTTGTGATTTTAAATAAGTGGTTGGGTTAAAAATCAATGAAATTTCAACGAAATCTGTTTAGATGGTTTTTTAGAAATAACGTCTTTGATTATGGCTTTTTTCAAGTTTAATGACAGCGTTGATATCTTTTTTTGGAATTATTCATCAACAGTTTTTTACTTGTGATTTTAAATAAATGGTTGGGTTAAAAATCAATGAAATTTCAACGAAATCTGTTTAGATGGTTTTTTAGCAATAACGTCTTTGATTATGGCTTTTTTCAAGTTTAATGACAGCGTTGATATCTTTTTTTGGAATTATTCATCAACAGTTTTTTACTTGTGATTTTAAATAAGTGGTTGGGTTAAAAATCAATGAAATTTCAACGAAATCTGTTTAGATGGTTTTTTAGCAATAACGTCTGTGATTATGGCTTTTTTCAAGTTTAATGACAGCGTTGTTATCTTTTTTGGAAATATTCATCAACAGTTTTTTACTTGTGATTTTAAATAAGTGGTTGGGTTAAAAATCAATGAAATTTCAACGAAATCTGTTTAGATGGTTTTGAGAAATAACGTCTTTCATTATGGCTTTTTTGTTTTTACAATAAGTTAGCGACCATTACATTTTTTATAGGTCTTTAGAGGGATCACTTGAGCAAAATTTGATAAAAATCCTTTAAGCCGATTTGTGTTTTTGTTACGTCAGCTATTTACAAATTTCGTTTTATCGAAAAACTAAAAAATATATATAATATTTTTTTGAAAATACGTAGCTACATCTACACCTTTTCCAAGTAGTGTTGGGTTAGATCTCTCTCATCTTTCTATATGTTAACAAGTGGCTGAGATAAAAATCAATAAAATTTCAACGAAATCTGTTTAACTGATTTTGAGAAATAAATTATATTATTTTTATTTTGTTCTTACAATAAATTAGCTGTATTTTTGAAGAGTTAGCAACCAATACATTTTATATGGGTCCTTAGAGGCTGCACGGAACAAAATTTGATCAAAATCGTTGAACCCGATTTGTATTTTTCTTACATCAGCTATTTAGAAATTTTGTTTCATCGAAAAAAATATTCATTTTTCGAGAATACATAGCTGGATCTACACCTTTTTCACGTAGTCTTGGGTTAGATGTCCCTCTTTCATATTTTCTATATGGTCTCTCTTGACCAACTCTTGTTCCTCTCCGACACTCACGTTCTTAGAGTATTCGAGAGCCAGGGGTCTTAATTTTATATTCTTTTGGATTTTTATATATTAAGGTTGATTATGACCGAGGGGTTTTTCGACAAGGATTATCTACAGGGTGTTTCCAAACTACGTTCTAAAACTTCAGGAGTTCCTATGAACATACGCAATAAAATATTCGGTTGACCGTCATTCCGCCATTTTGTGTTTTTTACAATGAACATTATTTTTGAAAATCAATTATATATCGAGTCCAAATTTCCTAGACATATGTTTTATATAACTTTTTATCAATGTACCGAAAACCAGGACTTTGTTTTACAAGTTTCAAAATGGTGGCTGTGTAAAATTTTAACGTCGATTGTATCAAAAACCATTTACTAAAACTTACTAAAATAAACAGACGCCATTTTGAAACATGAAAAACAAAGTCCTGGTTTTCGGTAAATTGACGAAGGGTCACATTAAAAATATGTATAACCAAATTTGGACTCGGTATTCCAAAAATTAATTTTGGAGAAATTGAATCTACCCGTGATGTTTATGTCTTAGACGTTTATCAAAGTTTTATAAGAACCATAAAAATCAAATTTTGAGAAACTTGGAATTTTTAATTTCTCAAAATCAGCTCTAATTATTTTGCTGAAATTTTGCAAAGACAAACATACTATGTAGTCCCATTATCCCAAAATATTCCGGTTTATTATTTAAAGTTAAATAAACAAAACATCATCCATGGAATATTCTAAAAAATGTACTTCTCAAAATTGGCTCTACAAATTTCGTTCGAATTTTTATAACGTTTAATAGACCGTAAATGAAATAACGAGTATATGTTATTCTATTATGATTAGCCATAAACATATCTATATTTAATGTCCTAAGTGTTTTTAATTTGAAATTGTGAATTAACAATTAATTCCTTAAACATGTAAAGGAATTTTTAATAAAATATTATTTATGTTAGATTAAAATCAGGTACCGCGTGTTTGAGCAGTAAAGCATTATCATTTCGATTTATAAACTTTCTTGCCTTGCGTCCTCAACTTAAACTGTATTCAATTAAAACTGAGCTTTTATTGACGTTAGTCAAGGCACATTTTGGATTTTTAAATTTTGTTTAAATTGTATACGAGTCATTGATCTTTGCAATACCCGTAAAATTTCATCTAAATTGATAGAGCAAGTTTTGAGAAAAACAAAATTTAAAACAGACGACTGAGCGATTTTGAATTATTTACTGATAACACCCAAAATTGGCATTTTTTAAGGTTAGTTTTTATTTGGATCCCCTATAGAATGAGGTGATTTACGGATGGAGGGGATCACCACTTAATACCACTTAATACTTAATTTTTAAAAACACAAATTTCCGGTTAAATAAAACGTTTTTTTTGGAAATATGTTTATATTAGCTTTTCCATTGGTTCTTATTTGAGGGAGAGAAGCTGCTGAAGTTTTGGGACTATTTTTAGGAACATCCTGTACATCGATGATACAAAAAGACCCGGAACGGTTTAAGTAACCTTTAAACTCAAAAAGGTGAAAGGAGGAAAAATTAAAAAAAAATTGTTATAAAATAAACTATTTTTGACATAAGGTAAAGTCAAACCCATCCCAAAATGTGATTTTTGGCGGGAAACTCAAAATTTGAATTGTAAATCCATATCGAGTAATACCGTATTTTAATAGTTATGTTTAGTAAAAAATAACTGGGGGAACTACAACCCAAATGGCGGGAGGTCTAATAATCAAATTTGAACATTTTTAGTACCCCCCTCCCAAACCCCTTTTCTAAGATCTCAGCTTCATACCTTTTTTTATTATAGGAGTTAAAAGTTATTAAACGTTCCAGACTTTTTTCACAGTCTCTCTCTCTCTCTCTCTCTCTCTCTCTCTCTCTCTCTCTCTCTCTCTCTCTCTCTCTCTCTCTCTCTCTCTCTCCTTCTCTCTCTCTCTCTCTCTCTCTCTCTCTCTCTCTCTCTCTCTCTCTCTCTCTCTCTCTCTCTCTCTCTCTCTCTCTCTCTCTCTCTCTCTCTCTCTCTCTCTCTCTCTCTCTCTCTCTCTCTCTCTCTCTCTCTCTCTCTCTCTCTCTCTCTCTCTCTCTCTCTCTCTCTCTCTCTCTCTCTCTCTCTCTCTCTCTCTCTCTCTCTCTCTCTCTCTCTCTCTCTCTCTCTCTCTCTCTCTCTCTCTCTCTCTCTCTCTCTCTCTCTCTCTCTCTCTCTCTGCCTTCTGGTGATTAAAAACAACTTTTTGGCAAATGAGACATTTTTACTTTCCCTCAAAAATGGGAATGAAATATATAAAATAAAATAGCCATTTTAAATATTTGAACGGCCGCCATTTTAGATAGTAACAAGATATCGACCTCTAGTTTGTGCAGTTGTATTTTACTAAATAAGCTATTTAACCTGAGGGGTCATCCGATAGGAGTTTCCATTTAAGATTATTGAATTTCCCCCAAAACCTCCATTTTTGGGGGAGAGTTAAAAATGTCTCATTTGTCATTTTAGTTTTTTTACACCAAAAATCAGATCTAAAATATATTTTTTCGGTTTTCAAATAATTGAACCGGGGCGGGACTTTTGGGACACGCGGTATATACTGGTACATGAAGACTCGCTAAATTCTGTTATCAAAGCTGATTAATAATTATTCATAACGATGTGAATTGTGTAAAACTTAATGCGTTAGTGGTGAAATCCGTGTGAAATAGTTTTATGTTCCAGGAAGTGGTCGACAAGTTTTATAGCTTTTAGAATATCATATAAACAATTTACGTCTATCACATGGTGCTCCCCCCTCCACACACTTTCGAAGAGAACTTAAAATCACGTAAGAAAGAGAAGGATGTTATCTCTAAGCTTTGTGAGAGGACTGATACAGGGTGTTCATTTTATTTTGGGCATGATCCGTATCTCGTAAAGTATTGCAATGTAAAACTTTAAATGGGGGAACTTTGTTATGAAATTTAACACAGGTTTTGCAAACTTTGAAAATAGCCGCCATTTTGTCAATATGGCGGATAAATGATCACTCTGTATAGCATATTATACAGGGTGTTGCAAAATTCTGTTTCCAAACTTCAAGAGGTTATTTCCCATTTTAAAACTAAGTAAAGTTCCTGTAAACATATTGTCCGGAATTTCCTATTTCCCAGATATCCGCCATTTTGTTTTTGAAACAATTTTTTTTTACGGAACGGTTTGACTGATTGAATTGAAACTTGGCATGGTAAACTTACAAGGAAAATTAATATTTTGAAAAAATAACCAAACTACTTCAATAACCCGTTTCAATATGGCGGTTAATTAAATTTTAATAATCTACATAACTCAAAACGGGATATTTTTATGACATACTTCAAATGCATCGCCTTTGTCTGATCACAACTTCATCCTTACTCTTACTTCTTCACAGGCTACTTCGCCTCAGTTTCTTTTGTCCCATGACAGATCGTAGGAATTCTACAATTGCATGCCAACACCTCCTGCTCCTCAGCATCACTAGACAATCCACCCCCGGCAACTTTCCCAGAGCGTCCCTAAGTTCATAACCATCGACTTCACATCTTGAGCATTCATTAATATTATGCTCAACGGGTCTTCTGGTCCACAACAAACGCACTTCGTGTCGATTCTAATCTTGAATCTACGTAAGCAACGAACTCTTCCTGCTCGGTTACCACTTATGTTGTATAATAATTCACCCCCCCCAAATTGACTCGAAAACCATTTGTTGATTTTCCGGATGAGCTTCTTTGGATTCCTTACTCCCTCATTAGTCGAGCATCTTTTCTGCCACTGATATATAGTAACCTTCCTCAGCGCCGCTTTGCCCTCTTCCAATCCTCTTCTCTGGTCAGTAAATCGATTGGTCGAAGCCACATTAGTCGGTATCATTTGATATGCGTTTGTCGTAGACAGAGCCATCCTCTGTAATTTCATAAGATAACCTAACCTAACCTAACCTAACCTAACTTAAACTAACCTAACCTAACCTTTCCTATTCTAACCTAACCTAACCGAACCTAACTTAACCTAACCTAACGTAACCTAAGCTAACCTAACCTATCCTATTCTAACCTAACCTACCCTATTCTAACCTAACCTAACCTAACTTAAGCTAACCTATCCTATTCTAACCTAACCTATCCTAACTTGCTAACCTAACGTAACCTAAGCTAACCTAACCTAGCCTATTCTAACCTAACATAACCTAACCTAACCTAACCTAAACTAACATAACTTAAACTAACCTAACTTAAACGGGTAGAACGATTTAAATATTTGGTGGTAACTGCTATAAGAATAATTGACACAAAATTACGATGTTTTACAAAATTTATCAACTTTTGCTCAAATCCAGCCTCCAAGGATCCAAATCAAAATTGGTAATAATCGTCCATCTCTTCAAAATAGCTGACTCGTGAGTTATTAGTAAAAAAACCAAAAATTCATCAGACTGTTATCAAAGGCTTAAGACTCTACCTACTTCGTTTAAATTTTAATTAAATGCGATATTTTTTTTTTATGACGCTCTAAGGTTCTTTTTCACTTTTTAATTTAGAACTATTGATATTAAATGTTGAGCTTGACTTATGAGAAAAACTATACAGTATATCAAACACACAGAACACAATTCTCATAAAAAAAAATAATAAAAAAATTAAAAAAATAATATTAAAAAAAATATATATGATTTTTTATGAGAATTGTGTTCTGTGTGTTTGATATACTGTATAGAACTATTGAATAAACGTTTTTGTTGACAGGGTTGATTGTTATGTGGTTTTTGTGATAGGTTAATGAGAAAGTTTGTGCATTTTTTCCCCCCAATATATTTGCCGATATATTGCGAACATCATTTCTTGTAAAGTTGTCGACCAATTCTTTTTGTTTATTTCCACACGAGAGTGAGTTAGTGCAATATTTACGTACTGCTTATTTTTGTCGAAATAACTTTTAATATTTTATAGACAGTAAAAAAAAAAAAATCAAATCGGGAGGATTCGGAACATTTCGTGCCTTTCCGGTGTCCGAATCCAAAGATTCAAATCTCTCTCTATCCCACAGGCCAACAGATGTTAGGACTTGCAGAACAGGCTGTGTGGGAACGTATTCACAGGTGGAACCCCCCTCCTTTCTAGTTCCGGTTAGAGGGTGCTCAGCTTCCGACCCCTGAGAACAGAAATAAATTGATTACTCCCTCCCCTCTCCGTTACATAACTGTATTGAAGGGTGCAGATCTTACCTATGTTTTGCGCCATCGGATATTTTCACCCCTGGAGAACAATACGGAAATTTCAAGGTCTGTGAATAAAATAAATAGAAAAAAGGAGGGGGTGCATTGTAAGCGAAGTGTACAGGAAGTATGTTTTTATTGGGGAACTGTTTCGAGGCTAGATGGTAATCGGAAGATAAATTGCGTACAGTTATTTCTTTGCCTTTGAAAAGCTAGTTTTTACTTTCCATCTTTACTTAGCAGTATGAAAGTAATCCATCAAGGATTTTGAATTAACGTTTTAATCACCCCTATTTTTTATTTTACTCTTTATTTATTTTTACCACGTTTTTATTAGTTCGGTTTCCGTCATATCTGTCAGTCTGTCCGGGTGGAATTTTGCAAACGAGTTTAAACTAACTTCCCGATAAGCTAGAGACCTGAAATTTTGAACATAGGTCAGAATTGGATGACAACACAATATTCTGTTGGTTTCTTGTCTCTACATTTGTTTATACAATAGTTATTTAAACAAATAAAAATTGGCCAATGAGATATAGATTTTTTTTAACAGCGTTATCGCTTTTGAATGGTAACCGGAATATTGAAGTAGGATGAGGCAAATTTTTCATGGCTTGTGAGAGTTATTGAATTAATAATAAATCAAATAAAATTTCTTTTTTTTAACGTACCACGTTTTTAAAACGAACTGAAAAGTATAATAATAAATCAAATAAAAAAATAAAAACTAACATACTATTTCACCCGGACATAAAAAGCAGAAAATAATAAATTTATTATTTTTTTTTTTTAAGATTCCGCGTTTTTAAAACGGACTAAATAGTATAAAATAATTTTTCATGACCGTTCTACAATTTTGAGGGAGGATTGTTAGTGGCTATGGATATATTTGGAATACTTGGAAAGAAAAACGTGGGGCGCAGCCAGTAAATAATACAAGTAGACAATCCGGATGAATTGACAGATAATTTCAGTGAATCGGAAATGAGATTCACTGTAATTTAATTTATTTACTCCTCCTTAACTATCATAGATTGTCTGCGCCCCACGTTTTTCTCTCCAAATATTCCAAATACATCCATACTCTCTAACAGTCCTCCCTCAAAATTGTAGAAGGGTCATGAAAAATTATTTTATACTTTTTAGTCCGTTTTAAAAACGCGGTATGTTAAAAAAAAATTTATTTTAAATTAATTTATTATTGAAACTACAGAGAATAAAGTACAAAACTCTTTGCATGAATTTTAGGGTCAGTAGGTAAAACCAAGGATCCATATAATTTCCTTAATCCAAGGATCAATAATTTCACCCTCGTATCTGTCCATCTGTCTATCTGTAAGTCGCAACCAGTCTACACAGACAAGACGATAAATCCTTATATTTCAAACTTTGTATTTATATTAACATAAACTTTCCACTTAACATGCATGAGAGTGTACTTCGTTTATTTCATTGGTGTCTGTCTTGTTTCATTGCACAGTAGAAATTGTATACAGCACTTATTTATTTGCTTTCCTCGGGGGTCCATTTAGTGAGTACGTGCTTGGCAATCCCGAGGGACCTAGCTGGATCTACAGTTTTTATGTAGTCTTGGGTTAGATCCATCTCCTTCCTTCCAGGTCTATCTTGACCAATTCTTGTTCTTTTCCGACCCTGGCGTTATTAGAATATTCGAGAGCAAGAGATATTTATTTTATGTTCTTTTCTTTATTGTTACTTACCTATCCGAAGTGTTGGTAATCATAAAAAATGGAGACTTCTGTTTTTACTGACTTTCGATATGCCATTCCTCGGTTGTACGTAAGGATAATTATTGCATTGTACCGGGTGTTTCAGACCACATGGACACTATCTGTAGCGCTAAAACGAAACCAGATAATAATTTCCTTCCAATTAGAACCCCCATTTTTCGACACCAAAGAAATCAGAAAAATTATTTTCTACTCTCCTCAATGACCCAAAAGGGCACTTTTGGGGGGAAGGGTGGTGTTTTTGGAAAATTTTCAAATAGAAACATAGGTCGTGTGATACCTCATTTTAAAGGTCTCGCTTTTCTGAACATTTTGGAGAAAAAAAAAAGTTTGTTATCTTTTCATTACTGTACAGGGTGTGACGAAATATATATTTTTTATGTTTCACCATTTCTTTTACAATTATTCAATGGTGCAAGATAGAACCAAACTTTCAATACAAAAAATGTTTGTTTTCAAAAGGTCTCTCAAATGGTACAATTTTCAATCTAGATTGCTATCTTTTTTTTTTTTTTTACTTTTTGCTCTATAAAAGTTATTAAAGTTTGAATTTTATTAAAAACTTGAAAACTACATAGAAGTCCATACTACTCCATAACTCCTGAAAGGGTGTGTTCTTATAAAACTAGGGGGGGGAATGGTTGCCCTATCTTTGTTAGGAAGCTGGCAGTCACATTTCCCGCTAAAAACTAAAATATATATATATATTTCGTCACACCCTGTACAGTAATGAAAAGATAAAATGTTTTTTGCTCCAAAATGTTCAGAAAAGAGAGACCTTTAAAATGAGGTATCACACGACCTATGTTTCTATTTGAAAATTTTCCAAAAACACCACCCTGCCCCCAAAAGTGCTCTTTTGGGTCATTAAGGAGCGTCGAAAATAATTTTCCTGAATTCTTTGGGATCGAAAAAAGGGGGGTTCTAATTGGAAGGAAATTTTTATCTGGTTTCGTTTAGGCGCTACAGATAGTGTCCATGTGGTCTGAAACACCCGGTATATACGGGTGACCACAGCACCACTAATTTAGTATGGTATGCTCATACTGTAATAATTAAAAAAAAATAATTGAAAATATCAAAAATGGCGGTAATTTGAAAACGTTTTTACGTTCATATCTCGATTCAACTTATAATAAGATAAATTAGATAAAAATTTACCGATTTTAACTCTGCTTGCAATAGTACCAACATCGCATTTCTACGGCGAAATATAGGTTAAAATTTCGAAACCTGACTACCCATGAAAAATGTGATATTTGTATGGTTACATGATACCGGGAGAGCTGCGTCGACGATACTAGAGAAACGAGTGGAGTTTCCACCTCCTATGTGCAGTTTTAAGGACCTTAGTGTCCTTAAGACTCTTCTGACACGAGTGGAGTATATATTCGGGCCTAGACAACATCAGGAAAATAGTGATATACACATTATTATACAATTATTATAAGGTTCAGAATAAAATTTAACATTTCCTACGAGACTCAAGATACCAACTTTTATGGATTACATTTAGAGGATCTACAAGTTTACATTTTGTATGTTAGGGATGGGTAAGTACCATGATGGTTGCTCGTCAACTTGTTTCAGATGATGACTGAAAGTTTGCCTATAAAAACCAATATATAAAACTTAAGTCGTTTGGGGTGTTATGTTAAATCTAAGGTAATTTGGGGGAATTGAAGGCGTTGATTATGCAAAAACGATACTTAATTTGTATCATTATTGCATAACCAGCGCCGGGTTACCAAAACTGCTGCTATTCACAGTTCCACCACCACTGATTATTTTCGATGTTAACGCATTTAGGCTTCTGAGTGTTGGTAGTTTTTGTAATGAGGGCTGTTTGTGTTGTACAGCCGAAACTAGCGGGATGATTTTCATCAACAGCTCGGCAGAATCTAGCCCAATTTTGGCGGAAAAAATCTACTTTATATTCGGAACTATAAATTTTGAACGGCTAACTTTATTCTGTCTAAGGTGGGGTGTACAGTAGAGCGATGCGATATTTATCGTAGGATCGTTGGAATACGCGTATTATATCTTAAGATCGTTTTGCTTCAACCAAACCGATAACATCTGTTAAGGGACAGTTCGAGTCACTTCATCGGATGTACAGTAATAGTAAACTTTGAATGAAAATGAAATTCATATTGTTGTGACTAAAAATTTAAGAATGGAGGGCAGTTCTGTAGTAGTTACAAGCGAACTATCTCAAATACAAGGAGAAATGAAAAAAAAAAAAATAGGATGGCATTTGGAAGTTTTTTTTTATTGCAACTCATAACACAATGGCAAAAAAAAATCAATAACAGATATATTTATGAAGGAAATTAAGGACCTTAAATTCTTATCTCTAAACATCTTGCCACGAATTATCGTACGACACTAAGCAGAGTTTAGCGGAGCGTGTCGCTTGATACATATATCTTAAGATAAATGTCGTTATCGTTCTGTTTAGCCGCTACAAAACAGTTTGAAAGCGCAATAGCGATAAGTATATCTTATACGATAATTATCGCTTATCGCTTAAGACTTTAAGATATATGCATCGTAAAGCTCTAGTGTGGATATTGGAATTAATTGGGTTAAAAAAACTGGTTTTTGAAATGATGTCCATCTGTCTGTAAACGCGTAGACAGATTTTGAGTGGTCATATTTAGGGAAATTTTTGATAACATAAAATTTGGAAAAAACTCACAAAATTGCCGCTTTCTCAAAATCGGCTTTTTTATAACAGATTTCACCTAAGTAAGATCAAAATCGTTTTAAGCGATTTTGAGAAAATCTGTATTTTAATTTTGTTTATTTTTTAATTTTTTTAAATTTAGTACAGCTGTGACTTCTTCTTTAAATTTAGAGATTAATCGGTGTGTGGTGTGTGTGCGCGCGTGCGTGTACGTGCGCGCGCTTGTGTGAGAGAGTAACAACGTTTGCATTTTATTTTGACCTTTTAAAATCTAACTCCTTTCAATACCGTACTACAGATTCATTTCATTCCCACAGTTTAGAAAAAGGACACTAACATGACCTACATACCTGTTCACCTCAACCTCCCCTTCATCTTTAGGGGCTGCATAAGGTCGGTCACACGCTCTACAACCCTGAGAAAACTCTCCTTTTCAACCCCAAAACTGCCCCATTCTTTGCTTCAGCGTCGAATAACCTTCACAATAGACAATTGTCCTCAACAGTGAGAAATACTTTTAAAGGTAGGAAACAATGGAGACTTGAAAAGGTGGGGAGATTGTGTCTTTGTATTTGTTAACACAAGGTAATTGGAAACGGTGGCGGAAATAATTTAATTATGTCACCATTAGGTATAGTTACAAACGTAGCTAGACGTGTACCTAAACCAACTGAGCTACAAAGTTAGATAGCTAGACGTGTACCTTAACCAACTGAGCTACAAAGTTAGTGTTCGTATGATTTTACCTTGTAGTACATCAGAACCGCTGCACAACTTACTATTGAATAAGAAGTAGAAATACACGATGTTTCGAAAGTTAAAATCATCGTACGTTATCAAGTTATACAGCTAGAACAGACAATCCAAAGTATGTGTGTAAGTAAAAACAAGAGCATAAAATAGACGATTCTAATAGCGTCAGAGCCGGAAGAGAACAAAATTTGGTCAAGACACATCTGATAAGAAAAATGAAAGAGAGGGATCTAAAGCAAGACATGAAGGAAGGTGTAGATCCAGCTAGGTATCTGGGGATTGCCACCTTTTACTATATACGAGCATGTGGTCTCCTCATCTATAATTATTGTTTTAATACTATAATTGATCCAACATAAAACAAAGTTTGTGGTCTGGATTTTTAGGTTACGTTACGATTTTTTTTTTCGTCATGACTCTCAGTATAGGTTAAGTTTGACAATCGTCGAAAATTTTAATTTATTAATATTTCTTGTGTTATTCAACTAATGACAAATTAAATTAGATACAAATTTGCAGATTTTAATGTAATTGTATCAACTACGATAATAAATAGCGTAGTTATTATACAAAAAGTTAAATTAGAATCCTAACCTCAAAAAAAAAAAATTTAATATTCGTAAAGTTACGAAGGCCGTAGACGAGCGTAGCGAGTAGAGGCTCCTTCACATATGTACAGCTTTGAGGCCCGTAAGCTCGAGACTCTGAAACGAGCGTAGCGAGTGGAGACTTTTTAATATATACAGATCTACGAGACACGTTAATTTTTAGAAGAGGGAAGTCAAGCCGACCAGTAGCGGCCGATGGTTAAGGGCAATGGGAGGGCTCTGTTTTATTTTATACACGTAAGGGAAGGCATGTTATCATTCACTTAACATTCACAATCACAAAGGGTTAAACTTAAAAACATAAACAAACAACTCGTGTGAGTGGCGAGACACTATTTAGAACAGTTGCGCCAACTTATTTTGCCCATCGAAAACAAGGTTTTTAGTAATGCGGGACATCTAATTTATGGTGGCTTCACTGACTGATGTCTGCGCGCGCAGGTACGGACTCTGCCCTAGAAGACCATTACACGCTGTGTAAATGACGTCACGGCACCCTCAGCTCTGTCTGCTGCTTGCCCCATATGACTAAATGCAATGAAACTGGGACGCTCTGGCCACCGTCCGAACTCCAGAATACATTCGTCAAATATTTTATATTGTAAAACTTCCGCTACAAATGATGGTGAAATCCATAGCGGCAATTCATAATTTATTATCTCCAAAGAATTAAATACAAATAGGTATTTACATTATTAAAATAATATTATCATTGGGGGGGGCGACGTCCGAGAGTCCTTATGAGTAAGCCGCCACTGATGCCGACGTCAAAAAATAATAATACACACAATTACGATGTTCAGAAAACTGTGTAACAACTGTTTTAAACAAACTTAACCTACTGGGTAAGACTCCTTGATCGTCCAATACAATATGATATCCTACAAAGCCTAAGAAACCAATTTCAGGCGTTACATTTAGAGGATCGTAACATATTGGAGCTGGGTAAGTATCATGATGGATCATATCTACGTGTTTTCATCGTAGAAAGGACATATTGTTGGATGCTGGTTATAAATCTACAATGAATTACTGTGGAACTCAAATTTATAGACGGAAAACCAAGCTACCGATATTTTAAAATTTACCGATCAATTTTCCTACTATCGGGCTTACAGGAAGTGGTGAGTTTTAGTTATATTGTTTGTTTTCGATTAGATCTCAGGGTTTTCACTTACGTACGAGTGTGTCAACCCCGAGGTACTCCTGGATCTACACTTTAATTTTAGGGTACGAACAGAACAAGTGGGTCGCAGTGGAGGTGGAGGTCGCGGTGGATGCACACATAGCAAGGAGGTTACCTGCACTGCTCAATCGAGCTAGGCCCACTGTCAAGTGGAGTGGTTTGTTGAAATTTGAATGACAAAAAGATTGTGCTTTTGCGATGTTGTGTGAGTCAAGTGATGATAGTGATGAAATGTCAGCTGTCACCAAGTGGGTGGCTGATAGGTAATATACCCACAATACGGGAGTGAGCTGCACAATTGCTATCAGATCTTCCTTCATATTTAGCACTTGATATTCAAAAATTAACTTAATACGCTAAAGAGATTATGGAAAGCAACTAGAGTACCCTAGCGCACGGAATGACAGACGCCAGACGTGGTCTATGCGAGCTGCTGTGTAGGGGGATGGCAACTTGGCCTTGAACGCACCAATCACAGGGAAGCATCCTTGTTGACCGCGCAGTAAGCATCCATGTAAAAAATACTCATTTGATTTTCAAAAGCATCGATGTAAACCTCCTGGATGGCATCGCGCTAAACCTCCACCGCGACTTACCTGCTCTGTTCTCTTCCATTCACTACAATGTGTTTGTTTTACATGGATGTCGACATCGACCGCGACTTAACTTCAGTAGTAGCATCCTCCGCGACCCACTTGTTCTGTTCGTACCCTTAGGTTATATCGCCTTCATCTCTAGACCAACTCTGTAACGTTCAAACTCCCATTTGAAATACATTGCTTATGGATTTTCCGTACTGTATTCTGAAAGTAAAATCGATAATAGGAGAGGACAGGCTTTCAACTTTACAAATAAAAATTGTTTTGATCATAATGAAATATAGTTTGTAAAAAAATCCACCCAACCATTTAGAATCAACATGCTCCAGAATTTCTCACGAACTTTATTAAATTTGAATAATTCTAACATTACCACATTCATGCATGTGGATTCCACTAATAATGTGGACTTTCTGCTCAGACACCAAACCGCCATTTCCGGTTACAAGGTTTCCTGTTCGACTTATCGCTCCCTACTGTTGTGACCGTAGATTAAAAACTGAACTTAATCTGTGTTTAACCCATTATTATTATCTTTAATTATATTATGTTATAAAGATGGTTATGTCTCTATATTGTACATTAAAATACAATAATAAGTTAGAGTCTAATATACAACGCCAATATGTACAACTCATCTATACAAACTTCAAGATGAGTTAGAAACTTGAAAATTGCCAAATTTTTACTTTTAAAAATTTTTAACCCCGAAACAAAATTCAAAATGGCGGACCCAACAAAGTCGATGTAGAACTTTTTTGGAAGTCTATTGTGGCTAACCTGTAAGACCTATCAAAAAACTTATTGGAACAGCAGTTGTGAATTTGGCAAGTTCTGCAAGTTTCTTTTGATGATTTTTTTCTTATCTACATCGGTTATACCTTAGAGGTAGATATTTTGAATTTAGTTGAATTTTCCACGAATCATTCAATTTTCCAACACACTTACAGGACAGCTATAATCGTCAAATTTTGCACTCTTATAGCAGTAAGATGTGTGTTAAACAAATTTAACAATATTAAGTTTTTATATACAATTTTGATCCAATGTGAAATCCCTCCCTCCCCCCTCCCCGGTTTGTCAAACCTACTGGGGGTTTGTGGCGAAGCCCCCAACTAGCGAAGCGAGTCCAATATATGTGACCTACTCATCTATACAAATTCTAACATAATTCCAGATGAGCTAGAAACTTGAAATGTTGCAAATGGATAACTAAACGATAAAACCTATCGAAAATCGGATTGCACCAGCTGCTAGATCTTTGTAAATTTTGTAAATTTTTCCTCAACTTATTTAATATTTGAACACATTTATAGGACAGATAGAATCGTCAAATTTGACACGCTTATAACAGTTGGATGTGCCAGTATGACTGCCAAATTCGATGATTTCAGATGTCCTTTTTAAGTGTGTCAACAAATTGAATGAGTGGAAAAATTATTAAGTTTTAATCTACAACTTTGATTCAATGTCATTCCCCTTCCCCTCCCAACCCACCCCACCAACCCCTCCCCTCCCCTCCCCTCTCCTCACCTCCCCCAAAACGCGAAGCGCGTATATCATAATAAGTAATTATTTTTACAATTCTAATTTAAATAAAATATGTAGAATTATTTAAAAAAAACATGATCTGGAAAACAATTTAACTTCGCAAATGTTGAAATTGACGGCCATCTTGATTGTTCCAATCTGACAGTCTTTCTTCTCCATAGCTACACACATGAGGTGAAGAAGTTCTTTGACATTAACGATTAAATGAAACTCGACGGAGATTATTTTCTTATATACAAATTTTAAATTGCCGCCATTTTTAAAATACACAAAACAACGTTCTGGTTTTCTGTACAGTGGTAAAAGGTTACATAACAAACATGTACACCTAATTTGAACTCAATATCTTTTCTATTTCCAAAGATATTAAGTGTTTAGTAAAAAAACAAAAAAAGGCGGGTAATTCGAAAACTTGCATTTTTGGACTTATGTTTATAGGAACTTTTTTTCTTATTTTAACGAAACTTGGAATATTTTCTAGACACTCGTTGGAGGCAAATAAAATTCAAACCGTTTTTTTGGGTCCTTAGCCTAAGCAAAAAATTTGATCAAAATCTTTTGACCCGATTTTGAGATCATTAACATTTTGAGTTTTTTTTTGGCAGCTGCCACAATGTTCAATGTAGCAGTTATTGAAGGTACGAACAAATCCCGAAATATGAAAAATCTGTTTACAATCGGTCCACAATTTAGTGTTTTGGTAGCAATGCAAAGATGACAGACAGATAACATAAAAACTAGTGGACTCTTCTTTAAGAAACTCGGAGATTATTTTCTTGTTGTTTAAAGGGAAAAAAACCTTCCGGTCATCATCGCCTTACAAACAAAAGGAAGAATCGCTTTGGTCCTAGAATACTCTAATGGTGTCAGGGTCGGAATAGAACAAGAATTGGTCAAGAGAGACCAGATTGGAAAGATGAGAGTGATGTAACTCAAGAATACATTTAAAAAGGGTATAGATGAACGTGGCTTCCGAGAAAACACATACCCTTGAGAAACCCCTAGAAGTAACAATCCATGGATGTACTAAATTTGTACTCAATATCTTTACTATTTCTGCAGTTTTTTTTAATAAAAAAAAATGGCGGCTAGACGTAAAATGAAGAGGAATTCGACTATATTTTATTTTCATTTTTTATTGGTTTTGATGTATACACAAACTAATCTAATTAAAACTCACTGTAAACTTGTGTATTATTAGAACACTTGGCACTTCACAGAAACCAATATTCTTCTACGTATAACTTGCATTTAAACACTACTAATACACAGTTTAAACACATCAGAACAGAATACCATTGTTGATCAGCTGTTGTGTTGCCAACTTAGGAAATTTAAAAAAAAATTAGAAAAATTATTCTGCATTTTGGTGATTAGTAAACAGGAATGAAACATGTTTGTTTCATTTTATAAATAGTTAATACTTATTTTTATTAAAAATGGTATTGTTATTTACAAATTTTAACAGTTAATACTGTTTTAAAATTTATTTATTTATTTCATTATTGTGAAACATTTGTTTATGTATTTATTAGATGTTATTGTAGGTCAAACGTAAAAAAAAGTGTTTCTCAACCCCTATTTCGGGTGTTTTACAGGGGATATCTTAAAAACTAAGGGAGGTACAGTTTTAGGACCAGTTTTATTCGATTTTTCAGCTCAAAAACTTAAAGAAATCTCTGAATTTGGCCCTTCATTTGCCTTCCCAGAATTTAAGGAAGTCTTCATTTCACCCAAGGTACTAAATTTTGGGCGAAATCTTTCGCTAGCCGTAACTCGCTTACGAAGCAATTCCGGACCTATGTTTATATGAACTTTTTTCATTATTTTTACTGGTAGAATGAGCTGTATAAGTGTGGGGATAACTTCGTGAATCACTATGTATAATCGAAAAATGAATATCCAGTCCACCTTTATCGTTACACCCTGTATAGCCATGTAAACAAACAGTATAGAACTAATGTTTATGGTTGGGCTACCAAAAAAACCATTTATTGAACCAGAAGCGTCATTCTGTACTTGACTAAGAGTTGAAACTAGGAAGGAAAACTACATCTCAATATCGTCTTTATTGTCACTCTATAATCAATTGTTGCTGGCATTATTTTAATTAAGGGGGTGAAAGTAGTACTGAAAATGATCAAAAATAGTCAATTTTTATCGTATTTAGATGTGTAAAAAAACTAAATTAAAAGTGTTTCACTCCTTTCACCCCAGTACGGGAAAGCATCTATTTACTGACCTCGGTTTTTTCACTAACCTTCACGTATCATGGCGCCGGAAAACCTAAAATATTAATTTTAAAATGCCGTCCGTCCGTCGTCGTTGTCGTCTGTACGATAGTGGCCAAAAAAATTAAGATAGAAACATGAAATTTAGAAAAACCCAATTGAAAATATCAGATCTAAACGGTTTTTTGTTCATATTTCGTGTGTTATTCAACTTACAAGACCATAAATTAGATAAAAATTTGAAGGTTTTAATTCTGCATGTAAAATAATACCAACCGCACATCTCTAGAATGACAAATAAAGAAGTTATTGTAAGAAAACATAAATTCGAATCCTGAACTACCAAAAATTTGATTTTCGTATCATGCAGCGCCGAGTCACCAACAAGTGCGCAGTTAGTGTATATATTCGAGGCCCATAGGGGCCAACCGACGTCAAAAAAAATAGTGAAAATATTAAACATTTGTAAGATTGGTTTTAATATTTTCAGTGTATTTGTTACAGGCCTATATCACTAAACTTGTATAATTTATATGTTTTATGGCGTTCCATCAAATTAACTTGATGGATGATTCTGAATCTTTAAGGGACATAATAAATGACCCAGACGTATCAGATTTCGACGATATCGTTTGTATATATTTTGAAAAAAATTTAAAAAATTAGTGTATGGTAAAATTTTTGTGTGGAATTTCGGCTTGGGTTATTGCATGAATTTTTGATTTCTGACTTACTTACTTCAAAACGTTTACATCTAAAATTCTTTTCAATACACACGTAGATTCTATGTAACTTTTTTGAGAAAAATGATATATAAAAAGTAGGATTTTGGATATTACTATTTTTGGTGATTTTTTTCAAAATAGGCGTAACTTGTTAGTTATTATTCGCTTTTTACGTAAACTCTTTTTTTAAATTAAAATTTTAATAATTGATTTTTTTTAACAACAAAACTTTACGTAAATATTTTGAAAAAAATTAAAAATCTTGTACGGTAGATATAGGTTTTTGTTGAGTTAGGGCTTTGGTTATTGCTCGAATTTTTGATTCCTGACATACTTACTTCAAAACCTTTACAACTGTTTTTTTTTTCCAAGTAAATACTTCTTTACGCCCGGTAGGCAATTTTTTTGGTGCTGTTAAATCGATGTGGTGAATGGAAAAATCGTCACGAAAATAATAATAACAGTATACGTACAACAACGGTTATGCTGCGTATTTAAATAATCTACTATTTTTTGTTTTACGACGTTTTCAGACGAACGTAAATCTACGAAAAATATTGCACTAACTTTCTCAGACTCTCATACATAGTCAAATTAATAATCAATGCAAACATATTGCACAAACTTTCTCACATAACCATAAATATATTAAAAATAAAAATCTAAAAAAAATATTGCACTTACTTTCTCAGACTCTCACACATAGTCGAACTAATAATCAATGCAGAAATATAGCACTAACTTTCTCAGACTACCATACATAGCCAAACTAAAAATCTACGAAAAATATTGTACCAAATTTCTCAGACTCCCAAACATAAAAAACAATTAATTTTAAAATTTGAAATGAAACCTCAATAATGTGCTTTAGCCTATTATTAATATTTAAAATTTATAGTTAGAATATTCACTTCTGTTTACCGTCCCGCGACTGTAACATTTTTTTTGTCATTATACACATATATTCTAATATACCTTTCTGAGAAAAATAATATAAAAACAAGTTTTGTTTCGGTGAGTATTAATATTTTTAGTAAATTTTTCCAAATAAACCTAATTTCTTAGAAAGTTTCTTTTTTCATCATAAAAATTGATTTTTCAACATGTAAATTTTATAAACTGATTATTTTTTGTTAACATTTGTTTACAACTAGATTATAAAGCTCTTGTAGTCTATATCTTGAACAAAATGTAATATATATATATATATATATATATATATATATATACATATATATGTAAGCTTTTCTGTGGAGTTTTCACTTCTTTTTTTGCACATTTTTTTAAATTCCTAACATACGTACTCCAAAACCTTTAAATTTAACTCTTTTTGATCACACAGATAAATTTTATGCACTTTTTTGTGAAAAATGATATATAAAATGTTGTATTTTGCATAATATTACTTATTTTTATGAATTAAAAAAAAAAAAAACATTAAAACTGGTATAAATACACTGCCAGTTGGGCGATTAAACAAATTTACCCTACTGTTAAAGACCACTTGATCTACCAATACAATTAATATTTTCTACAATGCCCAAGAGATAAATTTTTGGGCGTTACATTTAGAGGATCTGCTTGTATTACACTGTATGTCGGGGCTGGGTAAGTATCAAGATGGCGCCCATCAACTTTTTGTTTTGTTTGTAAACGATTCAAACTTTCAGTTTAAATTAGCCAACTCAAGTTTAAAAATTCGACTGAAAAGGGCCAAGTTTAACTATTTTAAAATACAAAATTACTTAAAAGTATTCCTCTCCCAATATATTAACAAAAGGTTAAAGAGAGTACAAAACAACGCTGACTTATAAATAGAAGATGCTCTCAAGATTTTACGATCAGCTGTTCCAACGAACACGACTGCATCGAAGATACGCGAAGTCTAAACAACACTCTTTACGATGTCTTCCGACCTACGAGTTAAAACATTCCCACAAGAATTGCCCTCGAGGTCAGCTGTTTATTTTTATTTTCGTTCACCACAATCCCAATGATGGCATTTAAAAAAAAAAAAAAAACTGCGAGATGCGCAGAAGGTCATGGCGCAACGGTAGCGTAACAGGTCTGAAACAGCCTTGGGTGCTTGGTTGACTGGCACGCTCCAAGCGGCCGCATGGGAATCTACTTCTGTACGTTTTCTCACAACATGTCTCCGTCTTTGTCGCACACATGCACGCGTGGACCACACTTATCTCCCCCTCTCTTTCTGTCTCATACTTGTCATTGTAAATAACGAGGACTTCTTTACACGCACAACATTATGAAGCGGGTTTTCTAATTGGGTATAATTTGTTCTGTTTGTAATTCAACGGATTAACACTGAAGTTTTATATTGTGGTTTAAATTATTTCAAGTATAATTTAATCACTTTTATTACGTGCACGTTTACAATATTACCTTCATTCCTTGAAATGTTACTTAATTGTTTATTGTTATTTAATCTTGCCACATTTTATTATTTCCTTGAGGTTGCAAGGCCACTATCATGGGTTGCCTTTTCTAACCCGACTTACAGTTAAAATATTTGTGGATATACATGCCCTGACTTGTTTCTTATGAAACCCATTGAAGTCAGCCAGAATTCAACTCCATTAGTAGGCTCTTCAATATTGCAAAATGTTGAGTAGCAAGCCAGGGGGTTTGATCTTCGTAAAGTGGTGGTAATCGCTTGATGGTAAACCACTAACAGCCGGGTTGAAAAAGATTTGAAC
Organism: Aphrophora alni; assembly: GCA_963513935.1. Classification (NCBI taxonomy): domain Eukaryota; kingdom Metazoa; phylum Arthropoda; class Insecta; order Hemiptera; family Aphrophoridae; genus Aphrophora; species Aphrophora alni. Next base: position 16,000,179 of record OY740776.1, on the reverse strand, counting down.
AACTCAATGGGGGTGTCAAAGCACTCGCACGGGCTATAGTGAGCATTTTCATCTAGAAAAACAAAGAAAAACATTTATAAATTTTCGTAATACCAAAACATCACATTCATTGCAATTAATTATTATGCACATCGGTCAGTGGTAACAGCATTAATGAGCAGGATTATGGAGACAGGACCAACATAGAATTAGCTAAAATCTATAAAGAACCTAACATATTGATTCGCTTAAAGGTGATGAGTTTGTGGTGGTAGGAACATATGGAAAGGTTAGAGGACGCAGTGGTAATGAAGAGGTTTATTCAGGCAAGCCACTGAGAAGAAGAAGAAGAAGAGCTGGGGGGGGGATCTCGGAACAGATGTTTGGAATAGGTGGAGGAGGATTTAAGAGTTGTGGGTCTAAGTAGATGAAGAACCCTCACCAGAGATACGAGATGAATCCTAAAAGAGGCGTAGCGCCAATGGTTAAAGTAAGGTATATTAGCAGGTTTGGAGAGTCGATATCTTCGAAGGATATTCTCTTGGGAGCTTTTGTAGACTTCGATAATAACGCTTATAATTGAATATAGATGCTGCTCTACTGCTGGGTTCTGGATGTGATTACCTGCAGATGACTGCACGAAGTAAGAACCAATTTACCGAAGCTTTGTGGTACAATGAAAAACTAGACGTGTCCGTGATAAAAGGTTCTCAGCAAGATGGTATTCTCTCACAGTACATTTGTTATTAATAGCCAGGGTTCTTAAATACATAGTTACGTAGATGACATTGTGGTATTGATTAAAGATAAAAGTATCAGCGTAGTGACAGAGTTGATGAATTCAGTTCCAAGGGAATTTTTAATTGTTGTAAGAAGGTCTTACTCTTATCTAGGTACTGTTAGTATATGTTTAGCAGGTACACACTAAAAAGAAGTCAAACATCGGAGTGTATATAATCGCTCTGACGATTTCGATCAAACTTTTTTTCAAAAGTGAAGATTTTTTTTTAATTGCGATTTTGCAATTGACTTTGTAAAATCGTGTATAAAATAGTAATTTTAAAAAAAAATTGTTACCTCTAAGGACCCAAACAAAATATATTTCCCTCCATCTCTCCAAACACGTCGATTTATGAGTTTTAGCTAAATCCAAATAAATTGAAACTACAGCTGTTATAAAAAAAACTAATTCTCAAAATCGGTAAAACCAATGTAAAACCTGGTAAACCCGTGTGACATATTTACAAGTAAACAAATATTAGGTTTTTGAAACAATTAGTAGAAAAACAAGAACGTCCTTACAATCTCGATTTAAATGAAATACCGTATAATTTTCCCTGACGCAATTAAGCGTTTCGAGGACGCGTTTATGGTACAACCGAAATAAATTTATTCTCTATTTCAATATGTTTTCCATTGATGGAGTCCATGGATTATTTTAATTCTCCAACTGACAAAGTGACGAATAGTTTTGGAGATGGCTGAGGAAGTTTGTGCAGTTGATTTTTGTGTATTTATCATCTTTAATTACACTGAGGTGAGGGAGTAGCAGAACAAATAGTTACATCTTTTATAATATAGAAGTCGGAACTGCAGCAAGAGCAGGATATACGGACACTTCTATCAGCTGAAGGCACCCAACGACGGATTTATTGAAAAACGTTTTTCTTCTTTGTTGTTTAAAGGTGAAAAACTTCATAGTCGTCATCATCTTACGAAAAAAGCAGAAGAGAACATAAAGAGAAGACTACTAGCTCTTAAAAAACAGAAAAGAGCATAAAAATAAAGTCTATTAGTTCTCGAAAAAAGCAGAAAAGAAGATAAAATAAGACAGTAAAAAGAACATAAAGTAAAAACTCTTAGCTCTCGAAAAAAGCAGGAAAGATTAAAAAATAGTGTCTTCTAGCTCTCGAAAAATCAAAAATAACACAATATAAAGACTCCTAGCTCTCAACAAAAGCAGAAAAAACATACAATAAATATACCTAGCTCTCGAAAAACAGAAATAACGTAAAATAAAGACTCCTAGCTCTAAAAAAAAAAATCAGAAAAATAACATAAAATAATGACTCCTAGCCTTCGGGTACCAGAAAAGTACGTAAAATAATGACTCCTAGCCATGGGCGTACCCAGTGAGGGGCAGGGGGGCAGCTGCCCCCCCTGGAAGCAAAAAAATAAATCTTTATTATACATTTTGTTGTTGGAATTTAATACAATTCTTGAAATAACTATTTTAATAATCAATTGTATATTGAATGACCATGGCTTGCCCCCTTGCCCCCCCCTAGTTTTGATCCTGGGTACGCCCTTGCTCCTAGCTCTAAAAAATATATAATAAACATAAAATAAAGAATCCTATCCCTTTAAAAAAGCAGAAAATAACAGAAAATAAACACTCCTAGCTCTAAAAAAATCAGAAAAATAACATAAAATAATGACTCCTAGCCCTCAAAAACCAGAAAAGTACACAAAATAAAGACTCCTAGCTCTCAAAAAAAGCAAAAAAAAAACATACAATAAATATTCCTAGCTCTAAAAAAAATCAGAATAATAACATAAAATAAAGACTCCTAGCCTTCGAATTAACAGAAATGAACATAAAATAATGATTGCTAGCCCTCATAAAAAAGCAGAAATTAATAATATAAAATGCCTAGCCCTCGAATACTCTAATGACGTCAGGTTTATGGGAGAAGGCTGGTCGAGAGAGACCAGATAGAAAAGATGAAAAAGAGGGATCTAACCCAAAACTACTGGAAAAAAGGTGTAGATCCAGCTAGGTATCATCGGGATTACCAAGCCACTAAAGTGAGCCTCAGAGGGTTTAAAACGTTTAAGGAAGACAGTCAAATTTCGTTTCTGCTGTGTCCCTGCTGATTTTTCTTTATAGTTCCGTTAACATTAGTTTTGTTTATCGGCCTTACATACATTTCACAGATATCGACAAGTCCATAGACTCTCCCCTTCTGTAGAACTAACCGTAAACTTGGAAAAGTGTAGCAGTATTTCCCATTTTGCACCATCAATTTAAAAAAAAAATCTTGTAGGGTCAAAAACAAAAGCTATTATTTACTATTTTTATCCTAGTCTCCACTTACAGACCCACCCCTTTTTCATCCCTTATTTACTACCACTCTAGGATAAGCGTGTGACCAGCCTTACTTAAGGGTTTCTTTAGACATTGTTGACCCTTGAGATAAAGAGGCGAGAGGGAAGGGAGGAAGACTGACGACCCTTTGCAGGTAAAGTTCGAGTTCCCCTTCTTTTTTTTTCCTTTAATTGGTTTTATCAAGAAAAAGGGAGAGGAAGATTTGTTTGGATAAATATTAGGTCGCTAGAAAATTGGTAGTTTTCAAGTGATTTACTGTTGTAGGGGAGAAAGAAGAACGGTAAATTGTACTGCGTTGAAAATTTCAGTAGTTAGGATATTCGTTTATGCATAAACTTGCCAAGTATTTACACAATATTTGCACACCTCTTTTTTGTTTTAAACGTCAAAAAATTGATATCCGTTGTCTGGTATTTAAAAAAAGATGATTTTGGTAGATTTTTTGGCGGGATTTTATGGCGGGTATGTGGTAGAGATAAAATTATAAAACCAAAATGATGGAGTGTGTAAACAAAATGGTATTTACATTGCTTATGTAAATAAAAGTTCTTCGCAGTTTCGAGTTTGTTATTTATGGCGATTAATGAATTTTGAGAGTTGCGAATTGTCTTTCCATTGGTCAATTTTGAGCTGATGTAATCTGGACTGAAATGTGAATTTACAAGGTTTAATCGTTTCCTGGAGGGATAAATAGTCATATATTCCACTCACCAATGGTTCTAAGCTAAGACATAGGCTACTTTAGCTGTTTCAGAAAACTAGACTTTTTTAAAACAATGAATCTTCTTTCTGGATCTAAAATAATGCTGATCGTTTGGATGTTTTGAAAAGGTTGAAATAAAAAAGGGGTAGAGAGAGGAAGTTGTTTGATTTATTCAATGAGTTGATGGCTTTTAATATTTTTTTCAAAACCCCCAGAGAGTAAAACATCATCAATTGTAGATAATAGATAATTACAACAATTCTTTTAAAATAGTACTTGTTTACGCTCGGCTAATAAAAGCCAAGCATTTCAAAAATTGATTAAATAAATAACGTATTAAACAAACTATTTTATACGTTCAACCTAGTGTTGTTTCAAACAGTATATAAAATACCAGTGAGAGACAAGAAAACTATTACTGTTGTGCAAGTTGCCTAACTAAATAATGCTGATAGTTTGGATGTTTTGAATAGAATGATGCCCTTCTTCTTCACCATAGAAGCATCCTTTGCCTCCTAAGTGGTGGTTCTTCTTTCTTTTCCTTTTTTAAGCATGACATATATTGTAAATTCTATCACAGTTCATGTTACACAAATTATATTATATGGAGATACAAAATATGAATGATATTTATATCTACTGTACTGTGGTATGGGTTTTGATGAAATGAGTTATAAATAAATATTGTGCTTGACTTGTGAGATAATATTAGATTTAAAAAAAAAAAATCGAACACAAGATCTCACAAAAATTACGTTTATTTAATCATATTGTCGTAATATTGCCGAGTAATTTTAAAACACCCTGTATAATATGTCACTTGGACAGATGTGGCATCCCGAGGGATCCTCGCTGTATCTTCAACTGTTTTCATGTAGTCTTGGGTTAGATCCCTCTCTTGCGTCCTTCCTAAGATCAAAGTTAAGTTGTTTTCAAAATTATTCCTAACCCTTAATATATTTTTACTTGCAAATTTAAAACGGATTTAGGCCTTTAATCTTCATATTTTATTGAACAAATTCGGTTTAGTTTAATTTATTATCACATACATTTTACAAATAGAAAAAAAACATAAAATTGTTAACATTGTCTTAAACACAAATAACAAACAAAACAAACTAATACCACATATACAAATTTATAACACAATAATTATATTTTAATTCAACTTGCAACTATTTACATAAATTTATCATTTAAGTACGTCTTCACAGTATAATAAGCTTTTGTTAGCAGAAATGCTTTCAGCGACTTCTTAAAAACTGACAAAATATAAATTTTTCTAATATGTATCGAAAGATAATTAAAAATTGTTTACATATAAAATCAACATTTTGGATGCTATATTTTGGCAAGTTATTTTCCCCCCTGTATTATATTGTTGATTCTTTTCTTTGTTGTACACTTCAGTGTAATTAGTTTTAGTAAACAGAATACACTCTAGAATAAATGGAAGTGTCATCATTCCCAACTGCTTTAACAGAGGTTTACAGGAAATAATGTTTTTTGAAAAGGTCATACAGTATTTTTCTGCACTTTAAAATAATGTTTTTTGAAAAGGTCATACAGTATTTTTCTGTACTTTAAAATATGTTTTTTGAAAAGGTCATACAGTATTTTTCTGCACTTTAAAATAATGTTTTTTGAAAAGGTCATACAGTATTTTTCTGTACTTTAAAATAATGTTTTTTTGAAAAGGTCATACAGTATTTTTCTGTACTTTAAAATAATGTTTTTTGAAAAGGTCATACAGTATTTTTCTGTACTTTAAAATAATGTTTTTTGAAAAGGTCATACAGTATTTTTCTGCACTTTAAAATAATGTTTTTTGAAAAGGTCATACAGTATTTTTCTGTACTTTAAAATAATGTTTTTTGAAAAGGTCATACAGTATTTTTCTGCACTTTAAAATAATGTTTTTTGAAAAGGTCATACAGTATTTTTCTGTACTTTAAAATAATGTTTTTTGAAAAGGTCATACAGTATTTTTCTGCACTTTAAAATAATGTTTTTTGAAAAGGTCATACAGTATTTTTCTGTACTTTAAAATAATGTTTTTTGAAAAGGTCATACAGTATTTTTCTGTACACCTGTTCCACTACGCCACAGTAAGATACCATTTGCATTACTGAGCAAAAGCTTTCCTGATATTAATTTAGTTTTTAGATCTACTTCTTGATTTATTGATTAAATTTGGAGTTTAAGGGGTCTTTTTAAACCAGTCCTGCCATCGTGACAGATGGCTTATTGTACAACTAAAGCCTCTTAATTCAAGATTATCAGATTTCTTCCCCTTACGAGTTTATGTAATCCACTAACTAGCTCTTCCAACGATAGTTCCTAAGGAATTTGGTAACTAATAAACCTTCGCCTCTTATTGGTCAGGGCCTCACAATTATTGTCTTCTCACCTTTCCTTCAAAGTCTGGACACAGTTTCGCCATAATAGACCCCTATCCTGTGCAAACGCACTCTCAGACCCACGATGTCCCGTAATTTGTCTGAGTTATCCACTACCTCCGATTATTATCGTCCTTTCAGGACTACCTGAAGGGATGTCCTTAAGTAATGATGTACTATGTTGTGCCCCGTAAGGCTTCCCCATCTTTGCTGGTGTTTAGCATGAACCCACCTGTTGGTCAGACACACGGATATTCCTAAAGCTGGGCTCAGGTTCTACAAACTCCGATACAGAGCTTCGGTTAGCTATTTTGTCTGCCTTCTCATTACCACCAACCCCCTTACACCCCGACACCCAGTGCAGAATTCCCCGGTATTTCTGGGACATTGATATTCTCTCGGCATTCTTATACTAGTTAGTATGACATTTGGAAACCTACTGTATTAAGTTTCTTAGGGGGGGGGGGGGTAAATATGTTTTACAGTTTAAATGTATGCCTATACAGAGCTCCGAAAATTGTGTTCTTTACTATCAAAATCAAAATTTAGTTCTTTTGGTTGTATATTCTGACAAGTTTGAAATTTAACAATTTGGGTTTTTTTTTTTTTACTATTCAATTTTAAACCATTTCCAGCAAACCAGTCGGAATGTTCAAACAGCATTTCGAGTTAGGGTCTGAATTTCTTTCAAGTTATTTTCCTTAATAATTGCAGTAGTTCTGCATTATCACAACTTCTGCATACAAAACAGCACTGGGCTGAAAGATAAATCATTAATATAAATTAAAATATCAGGGTAAGTCAATAAATAAAGTGAAATTGAAAAAACCTATATATTTATTGTGCAGTACTTACATAAATAATAGTGGCATTACTTTTCAACATAATCCCCTCCTACTTCTATGCACTTAGTATATCTTTTAACGAGCATTTTAATTCCTTCCTGGTACAAGGGTTTTGGTCTCGTGTTCAGAAAATTTTGCAAATTTTGCACCACTTCAATGGCTGTGAGAGATGAAAGATGTATCCACACTAAACTTTGTCGCTTACTCTTTGGTTCAAAATGATGGACTCATGTTTCATCAACGGTTATTATTCGCTTAAATGAGTCTTCTTCTTATTCATAACGTTCCAAATGCTTCTGGGGAATTTTCAAACGATTGACTTTGTGGATGCTGGTCAATTGACGTGGAATCCAGCGAGCACAGACTTTTCTAAAGTTTAAAGAATCGTGGATGATTAAATATGCTGAGCCATGACTTACATTTAACTCACTTGCAATTTCATCAACTTTAATTCGTCGATTATCGAGAATCATTTGTTTAACCGCTCCAACATTGTCATTAGACTTTGAAGTGGAAGGCCTACCAGGCCGTTGTTCATCACACAGAGAAATCCTACCACTTTTAAAGCGATCAATTCATTCGTAGATCTTGCTTCCACTTGAACAACTCTCTCCATATTGCTGCTGCATTCGACGAATAATCTCTGCTGGTTTCACACCATCAGAATTGAGGAAACGTATCACTGCTCGCATTTCTTCCTTGGTGAGGTGAGACAAAGGTGAACTCATTCCACACAGTCTTTTAAACGCAATCACAAATAGCTAACAATGAAACAATACTTTCAATGAACAGCTGATAGACGTTATGTATTACAGCAAAACAATCAGTGCTGCCATACATGTGATTCGGAGGGAAATTAAAATTTCCCTTTACTTTTTGACTTTCCCTCGTAGTAATCCTCCTTAAATTGACCCCTGAGGAACGTCACACTTTATCTTATTCCAGGAAGAAATGTATTTTATATATATCGATAACTCACGAGGCAGAATGTTTTCGAGCGATGACAGCCAATACTTTTCGTTTGGGTCCTTAAAGACTATACTTGAGTTATATTTGATTAAAATCGAATTTTGTGAATTGCATTTTAATCTACAAATTTGGAGTTATCAAAAAAATAAAATAATAAATAAAGACCGAAGATGTGCCCAAACTATTTCACATAGTTAATTTTAAAACCAGTCTTTTCGTTAAACAGTGTCCATACGGAGGACAGAAGACAGACAGATATCGTTCTGAAAACAACTTTTTTGAAATAAGACAAACTCAAAACGTGTATATCCTCGAAAAACTCAATACCAATTTTTTTTTAACCCATCATTATTCGCTCTAAACAACGTTTATGTGAGACCTCATCATAGAATCATATTTTAATAGAGTTTTAACAATTTCCCGCGCATTAGTACTTCCGATCTAACCACACCATAAGGTCAGATGAGGGACAAAATGGCGTGAATATTATCCAACACCCACGTATATACATACACAAGCGGCTACCGTTACAAAGGTAATGTCAGTTGGAAGATTCACACAGGTGTTCCTCAGGGTTACAATCCGTGACCCATGCTTTACCTCTCCCCCCTTGCCGTGGTTTAACGTGCAATTACTGATTACTTTCTGTACAATTGCATGGTTGGTTAGGATTAGCTCAACACGCAGACATGATTTCAACTAAGAAAGGCATTCCACGGTGGGTTGAATCAAAACTCTGAAAGGATTTGTTTATAAATTAAATTGTGTGAAAATGTTTTTCAAATTCGTTTCCAAAAAGGTTGATTAAAAGAAGAGTTATTTGTCAATGATGGAAGTTCAATTTTATTATTATTCATTTTTCGAACATTTGCCATCATTTGTGTGTTAGAAATCAAAACACGACGTTTCGGGAATAAGAAACGTTAGTGATTGTGTTTTTTGACTTCTCAGTTTAAGCTCTGAGATGCATGCTTAGATATTAAGGTTGGTGGTATTCTTATTTAATTTTACTTCTTACATAGGCTTAGTTTCTAGTTTCATGTTTCTTTAGTTTTTAGTCACTTGATAACGGGAATTGATTCTTATTCCCGAAACGTCGTGTTTTGATTTCTAACACACAATTGATGGCAAATGTCCGAAAAATGTATAATAATAAAAAATAAGAGTGGTAAGAAATTAGTTCTTACGTAGGCCTATTTTAAGCCGAACGTTTGGGGTTTATATATTATCGTAAAGAAGTAAAAATATTAAAAAATTATTAAGAATAAAGAAGTCTTAACATCTCTTTTGAAATACAAATTCATCATAAAAAATGGAGGATCCAAGACGGTGAACAAAAATTTTAAACGTAAAAAAAAAATACATTTTTCAAACTACATAGATCCGCATTTGTTTCTCCCTTCAAGTATCTCTCAGTTATGCAGTATAAAACCGTTTCCATACTTTAAAATCACCCTGTATATTTATGTAGTAACTAAATAACAACTAAAAATCCATTTCAAAAATAAAGTACATCAATATTTTCTTTCTTTAAAAAATGGAACGAACTGTTTTGGTGATCTTACTTGTCCCACTATTCACAAATGTGTAGGATCGGTTTACATTTCATAGACTCTAATAATATAGAAATTTCCAAAAGCAATGAATACAAAAATCCAATCGCGTTCTGTATTCATTACCGTAAAGGAGCAGTAGCTGGAATTTGTATAGATATTTACTAAAATAAGACATAAAAACTGAAAGGGGGGGAAAAAACCCAAACTAATATATTATATATATATGTAATGAATATTTGTCACAAAACGAGTTACACAATTTTTAATTACCAAATTAAGCCCTCTAAGAAATTGAATTGTTCATCATTTCCTACTTAATATGCTATTGTGAGTTATCGTTAAAATGCTACAGTCTGCAATTGGGTTGTTTAAAATATGGAAAGTTTTAACTTTAAACTTTAATGTAATAGCAGATATTTCTTGTTGAAACTCCATATTCAAGGATAAAATAAAGCAAAAGCTTAAAGTTTCAAATATTTATTAGTATAAATGAGCTACAATTGTTTCGCCTTGCGGCATCGACGGGCTACTGATAATTTACAGGTATAGACAACTATAACAGGTAGATCTATAAAAGTTAGAATTAAAGAACATGTAAATAGCTGGAAACATGGCTATAGAAACTCTAACTTTGCTAACCACCTTTTGGACTCGGGTCATAGTTTTGATCCGAAATTGAATGTTAAACTCTTACATATAGAAAATAAAAGCAATAGATTAAATAATTTAGAATGTTTAGAAATAAATAGATCTATTTCACTTAGGCCTATTCTCAACTTAAATGACCAAATTGTATTAAATTCGTCACCTCTTCTAAAAAGAATTAACTTGTAATTTTTGTAATGCTTGGCTTTAATTAGCCGAACGTAAAGAAATACTATTTCATAGTATTATATGTAATGAATATTCGTCAAAAACTAAATGGTTTTAATATCGTAATTAAATTGGTTATTAATTGTTAATAACATGAGTAAATAATGTAAAAAGAAATAAATGAATGTTCAGCAAATATTTTTGCTCATCAATGCTAAAAGCTATATTCCTCCGCGTCCGAGTGTTTTTTTCGAACCACTCGAGGGCAGGCTTGAACGCATGGGTGCATTACTTCATTTTAATCCATCGTATCTGCCTTACTCTTAAATTTATACTTTGAGGGATTATTTATTGTATAGATAACAACACGCTGAGTGTTTTGATTTTTTAAATGTCTTGATATATAAATTGGTTCATCTGGCAGGGAATCCAAAATGACATTACCAGACAGAATCATTCACTTTGCTTTTGCCAGATCCAGGAAATGTTGTTTATCCTTATTACGCATAAACTTAAGAATTATAGGGGGAATTTAGTGAGCATTTTTATTTCGGAAGGAGTCACTAATTTCATTTTTATTAAAATCAGCATTCAAAAATCCGCTCAACAATAGCTTCCAAATTTTTATTTTGTAAGTTAGGCACATTCGAAATTTTCACTCCATTATAAAGTTGATTTTGGCACAGCTGAGTAAGTTGTCATTTCATTGCACGATTTTCAAATTGCAATTGATTAAAATCTTTTTTTAGAAGTGAGCAATATCATTGTTAACTTCTTTAAAAGACTTTTATTATAAAATGTTCAAGAGATGTTATGTTTTTGGGAACACTCTTATTTTCATCTTTAAGAAGAAATATCTGATTTGATAATACTCAAATAACTGAAGTTATTTGTTTGAAGAGTACACAAGATTTAAATAAAAAGGGAGCGAGGACGTTGATTGATTTATTAAATGAGTTAATGGTTTTTAATATTTTTTAAAAACCTATTTTTAAAATATTACAAATAGTATAAATTTTCATTCACTTTTTCTTTTTGTCAGATTCGAGAACAAGAGTTGCGCAATAGGAAAGTTAAAAGAGAGGGATCTAACCCAAGACTACAATGGACCTCCAGAGAGTAAAACATCATCAATTGTAGAAAATCACAACAATTCTTTTAAAATAGTATTTGTTTACGCTCGGCTAATAAAAGCCAAGCATTTCAAAAATTGATTAAATATAAAATAAAATAATGTATAAAATAACCAATTTTATTCGGTCTATCTAGTGTTGTTTCAAACAGTATATAAAATACCAGTGAGAGACAAGAAAACTATTACTGTCGTGCAAGTTGCCTAACTTGTAGGTTATCTTAGCGTGGACACTTTCCAATATATTTAAAAAACATAATGTTAATCAAATTCAACGTACGTTGAGGATGTGTTTATATTTCCTCAAAATACGGTGTAAGTTTTTTTGTCTGAAATTTATAAAGACAAATATTTGCATGCGATAAAAAACTCAATTTAGCGATTGTTTGTTTAGGTTGCCCTTCTCACCCAAAGAGATTTCCACAAATGTAGAATGGTAATTACTTTTCACCCACCCTGTATATATGTATTGTACGGTTGGTTGACGAATGATGATTTGGCACAAATAGGTTTTGTTTTTTAAGTGTTTAAAAGTCAAAAACATCTCAGTCATAGCCCTTAAAAAAGAAAGAACCTATATCCAACGTATGCTCAAATATCATCAGGGTCTGTAACAGACAAGAGAGACCAGATAGGGAAAATGAAAGAGGGGGGGGTCTAATCTAAGACTGCATGAAAACAGGTGTAAATCCAGCTAGGTTAGTCGGGATTGCCAGGAAGTAAAGTGAGCCTTGAATGTTGTTATTGTTACAATTACAAAGCTGCTTTGTGTAGGATTTTTAAATAAATATATTAACTTCCCTAAAATGAATTATATTCTTTGTCAGTCAAAATGAACCGTTGATGTCGTCTTTGAAAAAAAAAATTGTGAATAATTATGATTTTCTCAATGCCGGAAGTAAAGATTTTGATGTATCACAAGTCTATAATTGATTTGACAATTATTACCTTCCTTCCATCCGCTAGCCTCAGTAAATTGAAAAACCTAAACCTTTGTTGATAGGTAGCCCCTCTCATCTAAATAGATTGCATCAGATTCAATTATCTCAAACATTTAAAAAATTGACGGAGTGGTGGTTCATTTTCAGTCACCTTGTATATATATATATATGGTGAATGATGAACAACTTTCAAATACATCTGGGTGGTATACACTCCTTTTGCAAGAAAATGTACCATTGTAAACCCCGTATTTCGTTCCAATTTGTGTACAATAATTTGAGGAATACAATAAATAAATAGGTTATACTTACATCCTACAAGTTAGGCAACTTGTAGAGCAAAATTAGTCTTTCTAATCTCTCACTGGTGTATTATATATTGTGTGGAAATACCATTGAAAATAAATAAAAAATATTAATAATATTTTAGTACTAAATAAGTAGTTTAACGTAAATAAAATTTTGAACAGATTTGATTCATTTCGAGTCTACAACAAAAGGTTTTTCTTTTGTTTATAAGAGATTATGTTTTTGAAAGTTTGTATACAAAATTACATAAACAAATGTTCGAATAAAGTGCATAACATTGTACCTTTCGAATCTTACCAAATAAAAAGGGCCGAATTTATTCAAATTTGGTAAGTGGACCTATTTTGTTATTTGTGATTTGGAACAAGTATTATGTATTGTTTTATAAAGTACATTCTATACATGTGAGAGGTTAGACAACATTATTCATAGTGAAAGTTTCCTAATCTGCAATCTCTGCACAGAATAGTCATAATAGTATTTGAAATCTAAAGTTGTGTTTTATGGGGAAATATACACACA